>VZRU01005984.1:71475-99879 GCA_013398155.1 Pedionomus torquatus
TTTTTTTCTTTTTTTTTTTTTTTTTTTTTTTTTTTTTTTTTAACCACAGTTAGTGGTTTCCAGACGAAATCATAACAACCACTAATCACCAGCAACCAGGTTATGCTCACGAAGGGAAACAAAAGCTTGGGAATACAGATCAGCTCCTGGGCTGCAGTGTTGATGGAGCCTCCAGGAGCTGGGTCTGTGCAGAGCCCTAACGCACCCAAAGCTGGAAACCCAAAACAAGGGCCAAAACTCACATTTGGCCCCCATTATTTCCTTGTTTACCCTGGTTAGCGTTCCCCAGATAGGAGAGAATGTTGCAAGCTCAATTACCCCAGAAGGTCGTGAAGACACACTTAAAGAGAAACACTGCTATTTTCCTAAAACTCGGTCCAGAAGGAAATTGGTGCAAAACTCGTTAGGTTTGAATTGAGCCGTGCCCAGCAACGCTCAGGTCTCACTTGTGAAAAATTCCACCTGATTTACATCCTAACGGAACGGTTCCTTCAGACAGGCATTTCTCTTTCATCTCCTACAACTGTGTTTCAGCTGACTTTTTGTCCATCGCTGTAAAATAACCCCTGAGAGTCCACCAGGAAAACATTTCCCAACAGAAATGGAAGCGTCGTGTCCAGATGCTCAGAGGGCTGGAGCCCCTCTGNTAGATTGGATATTAGGAAAAAATTCTTTGCTGTGAGGGTGGTGAGGCACTGGAACAGGCTGCCCAGGGAGGTTGTGGCTGCCCCATCCCTAGAAGTATTTAAGGCCAGGCTGGATGGGGCTTTGAGCAACCTGGTGTGGTGGGAGGTGTCCTGCCCAGGGCAGGGGGGTTGGAACACGATGATCTTCAAGGTCCTTTCCAATTCTAACCATTCTATGATTCTATGATTTTCTCCTAGTCCAGGTTACAGATACAGAAATCGCAGTTACTGCCTTGCTGTGACACGTCGCCCTGTGAAGGCACCACCGAGTCTGGGCAACTTGTTGCCACAAGCCCTCCTTACACCACAGAGCAGCTTTCAAGCAGGTTGGCATTCTCTTTGCTGAACAAGAACTCCCAGATGTTGGCCACCCAGAAAACGTGGCTGGAGAACACCAGGCAGCATATTCCACAGCGGGACAGCACTTCACGGTTGGGAAATGAGAAGGAAATGATGAAGCAAGGAGGGAGTCGCAGGGGTCCGCTGCAGGCTCTGCCTTCTTTTAAACGTGTCCCCCGGGGTCTTTGCCAGCTCTGGGCTGGGTCTGGTGGTCGGTCGATGGTTCCCAGGGGCAGGGCAGCCTCCGGACTCGCAGAGCCCTCACTCTCACCATCTCTCCTGAGACTCTCTCACCGGGAGAGCTGCTCCCCATCACTCCTGAGACGGTGCATCTGGTGTGTCTGCAGCGGGGCAGCACTCCATAGACAGGTGAACCAGACGCGGGGAAAGTTAATATTCTGCTGTTGTGACACCATAATTATCCCTAATAACAAAGGGAAGCAGCTGCTTCAAATAGTCTTTCACTTCAAAAGTGCTTGGATCGTTATACTTTGACTTTTATCATCTGTTTTTTTTGGATAAACTCCCAATGTGGTTTATGGTTTTGCGAAACGGTAACATCTCATTTTGGGAATGACAGACAGATGGGGTGTGCTGCAAGGCTGCGAGGCACGTGCAGCCATTCAAGATACTTAACTGCAAAAAATACTGGAGATCACAAAACATCACCTTCTCTCCCTTCTTAAGACTCCTGTTATTTATTTGAATTGGTAATTTTTTGTTGTTTTTTTTTTGTTTGTTTTCCTTTTGCTTTAGAGAGTTCACTATTATCACCTGGCAATCCTAAAACTTTGTGATTTTTTTATTGGTCTCGGTGCACAGCGAGAGAACAGCAGCTGTTTCACAATTAATTGGAAGGCAGCGAGGATGGAGGCCAGATCCAGAGTAAGGTCGGTGGCAGGAGATTTGTATGCCGCTCATCTCCCCCTCTCCCTGCCTCCCTCCCACCCCCAGCAATCATCTAATTGGATTTTCGTGTCCAAATCCTGTTCTCTTAATCAAAAGGCAAACAAAATCAATCTTCTGGGTTCCCAGAATCCAAGTGAAGCATTTAGTCCTAAAGCACTGAGAGACTTATTCTGAAAAGCTCTGTCAGACCCAGCTTACTAAATTGGTTAACCCTTGCCGTTAAAAGCCGCAGTAACCATCCAGGAGAGCTGCTCCCACAAGGGTACTTTCTGTTCTATTAGGAAAGGTTTGGTTTTCCAAACCTTTGCAAAATCCCATGCAACTGGCACAGGACAAATGGTTGGGGTTTTTTTTTTGGTTATTTTTAAACTACTTGTTGTCAAAACTTAAGCTTCTGGAAAGCAGATACTTCAGATTTGTGGTGATATTATACAAGGTTTGACCTGAAAAGAAAAGCATCTACAATTTGCTATAGATTGACTCTGACAGATCAAATCCTTGAAAGGAGCAGCTGCCGCTCATCTTCCTCCATAGCGGTTTGTGCCGGAGGACACAGAGCGAGGGCCGGGGGCTCCCCCACATTGCCTTCCCCCGGCTGCCAGAGTTTTGATAACAAAGAGTTTAAAAAAGAACTGAAAAAACCCCAAACTTTCAGTAGACCCGCTGAATTCTGTGATAGCTGAAAAGGAACAATTCCTTTGCTGCATTAAAAATCTGCACATCCATACCATGAGCTATGTCTGGGTTGAAAGGGGAATAACGAGAGATTGTGCCATCCCCAGTGACGCTTAGTCAACAGTATATTGAATTTTAATACCAACAATCTCATGAAAATTGGGAAGACAGGAGGGCATATATAGCATTTATGTCTCCCTGGAAGCTGTACCTGCAGCAGGGAAGCTGTGCTGTAGCTTCCCCTTCCATTTTCACATCGAGAGAAACAAGTTCCTTTTTGCCTCATCCAAATCTTTGACCATTCGGGGCGCTTTACAGAAAATGCTTGGGAGGAACAGACAGCAGTGGACATGGGAAGGTTCAGCCCTTCAAACAGGGGCAGCTTCGAAGAGCGTGAAGTTAAATTTTCAACACTTCACCAGCACCTCTCCTAGAGAGCAGCATTTGTCTGCGGCGATGCTGGAGCTTCTCCTCTCCCCAAAAAAGGACCTTACAGACACCTCCTGGTATTTAAAACCAGGTACCCTCCACAGCCAGCGGATCCTTAGCCCTGCAGCTCCTCACACTTGGCTCCAACACAGACCTCCAGCAGCAAAGCTGAGCAAAAAAACCCAAACCAGTACATTTATAGGATTATCTTACGCCAGGAGCACTGTGCATTTGAGGCCCACCTGTTCTGCAGACCCCAGAACCTCACTGGTTCAGGTCCGAGGGAGCTCTGCTCTCCTTTGAGCAGCACCTTCTGATTCATCCTGAGGATCTACTGCCGTCTGAGCAATGAAGAAAATCATCTCTTTGCACATATTTTTGGTTGCTTTTCAAGAGTGGCTGCCAACACGCTGTCTTTCTCAGCTTTCTCGCTGAAATAATCACCAAAAGGACGATCCTGCTGTTACTCACTCCCTCTCCATGGAGAGGCCACCTGATGCTCAACCTCTCCCACCTTCAGCCTCTCTCGGACCAAGGCTCAGGTCAGAGCTCCTCTGCACTGCACTAGGCTGAGGTTTCCTTTCCATGTCTACGGATTCAGCTCCAGGCACCCTAACCAGGAATCTCAGGGTCATAAAAAAGCACTTTTATCCCCAGCTGTCTCACAGAAGAGTGTTTTAAAGACATCACAGTGGTCCCTGCTTCTGCACCCAGCTGTGGTGGGGTCCCTACTCACTGCAAGGACCCAGAGGAGACCTCTGGTCCTGCAGAGAAACCTCCCACCAGGACCCACCTGAGCAATTCAGACCTCCCTGTCCCAGTTTTTGCAGTGGGCTGTAGGACAGGCTGCCCGAGCAAAAGCAAAGGCAATGACCTTTAAAGAGAAACAAAGGAAAGCACAAAGATTTCTTATGCCTCGTGATAGACTCATAAAGGAGCTGCATGGAGTGTTGACTGCTGGTTGCAGTTCAACATTACAAGATAGCTTCCCAGCTGAAAAAACACAGCTTGATCCCAAAACAAATGTTTCACAATAATCTTTGCTGGAAAGTCACCGCGTAGCTTTGGGAAGCCTATAAAACTCCTCCAGGGAAGAATTTCCCCCTTGCTCCAGCGCAGCCAGTGTTCCTTCCAGCATGTACCACGCACCAAGCAGCTTTATAACCTTCTGAAATGTGCAGTGGCTGAGCTTGTGACAAACTTCTTGATGGTTCTTTTACAGGAGACGTACAACGTTTTGCATCCGTTATGCAAATTCGGATTGCAAAATAGTTTCTCCAGGAATTGCCTGAATAAATCCAGCAAGGCAAGTTCAGAAGCACTTCAAGCCAACAGACCGGGTCAATAGGGACAGGGACAGCCCAACTCACAGGACTGCCTTTATGATCCAAGGCAAACGTGTAATTAAAGACATAAGTAGAAGATTTAAACGCTTATTTGTGCAGTTATTTTATTAATTCCTTTGTTAGGGGATGTGGAGTCGGACCTGAAGAAGGAAAAATCAGCAGAGATGCAAAATCTTGGGTACATTTGCTCGTAGCTCAGGCTGTTGCCATGGAAGGGCAGCAGACGGGTCTGCAGATCATCTCTCCTTTCGTCCCACTGCACAGGGGGCTCTGGAGCCGTGTGGGACCTCAGGGGCAGGGCTAACCCCCCTCGAGCACAGGGCACGGGCAGAGCGAGCACAGGTGGAGCATCTGCTGAAAGTATTGTAGTTCAGAAGCAAAGGAGATGGGACACGCAACAACTTGTGGTGGAAAACACGGAGTTTAGTATAAAGAGCGGCAGGAATGGAAAAGCCACATCTGAATGGGAGCCAGGAGCTCATGGATCTCCCTCTTTGGCAACTCCTTTGCCTGTGTTAGAGTGGGACAAACGTTAATTGTGCCGCAGGAGTCCACGTCTTCCAAGAAGCAGAGTCTGTGCTCTTTTCCCCTGGTGCTGCCAGCTGTCACCCTCGTCCCGCAGGCGGTACCACAGCCCACACCACTCCCAGCATCTCGGCTCCAGCTGATGGAGACACCAACCCCACCTCCAGCCCAGCCGCCTTCCAGCCTCTCACCCCAGTCCCGAGACAAAATGAGCAGATAATCAGATCCCAGCTTTGCAGCAGACCCCGTGGCTTTGCAACACGAATTGAGCACTTTGCACCCTGAAGAACTGAAACCAAGCCCTTCTCCAAATGCTACTCAGAGTTCAGGGACCTTTTAAGATCATCTAATCCAACCAATGGGGAAAAAACAAACAAACAAACAAACAAAAAACCCCAACAAGCATAAACCCCACCCCACCCAACACTAAGCCATATCCCTGAGCACCAAGTCAACTTCTCTCTTGAATCCCTCCAGGGATGGTGCCTCAACCNAGCATCTCAATGTCTTTCTTGTGGTAGGGGCCCAAAACTGGACACAGGACTCGAGGTGGGGTCTCACCAGTGCCGAGCTTTCTGCTCCTGCCAGCGTCCGCCCTGACCCTCTCTCCATACAAAGCTTCCTCCAAACAACAGTTGCTCCAACGCAAAAAAAATCCAAGTAAAATAGAAATCTTAAAATCCACCATCCAAACTGCCGATGAACTTCATGATTTAATCTGGAACCGGTGGAAAAGAAGTGGGAAGAGAAGAGATGGGTTTGAAAGGCCAGAGGCAGCAGCATTACCTTTGAAGAGCTGGTTATCCAGATCCCAACTCAAATGCATTTGTGGGGTTCCTGGAGAATATTTTAAAAGTGCATTAAGCAAAAGAAAACGCTGGTGGCTCAGAAGCACGTGTGGAGCGTGAAAAAGGGGGAAGAATTTATTTTATTTATTTTAATTTCATGTGGCTTAGGAATAAGGTTGAGCAGCTGCTGAGAGAGGGTGGTGCTTGAGGAGACCAACGTGGTGGAGGCCTTCAAAAAAGACAGGGTGCAGGTCTGGAGACCGAGAGGAACATGGAAATTTTCTGACAGCAAAATCATGCACAGCGTGAGGGAGGAGTAATGTTGAAACACACAGAGCAATATTTCCTACAGTTTATTTATTAAAAATCATTTCTCAGAAATAGCCATCTGCCTTCACAGCAACTGCTCTGCTCCGGAGAACAAATGCATCTATTAGTTTTCTTTTAGATATCCCGCATTCCTGCAACACTGAGCAAGACTTGAATTTAATTCTTCTGACACTCCGTTATGAAAAATGTAATCTTTAAACGTTAAAATATTTACACAGCAAGTGAAACTCACGCAATTAGAGCCTGAATCAAATTGTCATTTATACGTGGGACACAACAACAGATCTGTTAAATTCAATCAGTTGAAATAAAAGCTGCAATAAAGTATCAGCAGACAAGAGGAACCCATTTTTGTCTGCATCCAGCTGTTTGTTTATTTATAGATTCATCTGCTTAATAAATTTCCACCAGCCTTGCAAATGTGCACATTTTAAAGACAATTTGGAGAGGCGACTCTTGGGATTGGGGTGGGGAGGACACAAGTATTCTTCTCAGCCAGGAAGATGATGTACTTGACTTTCCATCTGCCGTAAATTCACTTATTGCTATCGTAGCCTTGGTTTTAATAACGTTTGGCTGCTGAAATACCCTTTTTGGCCTTGTGCACCCAGCTTGGCATCCTGAAACCCATGCTAGGACCACAAAGGGGCTCAACCAAAGCCCGTTGCCTCAACATCAAGGTCGGGGATGTACTCGCTGCAGAAAGGGCTGCTGTGAAGCCTGTGTTTGTCCTCAGGATGTTCAACTCTCCTCCTGCCTAACAGGTAGGACCCCACTGGGTTCAGCAGCTTTACGGCTCCCTCCAAACAGTTACCCAGTACAATGCCTTTAATGGTCAGATTCTTTCATAGAATCGTAAAATCACAGGATGGTTTGGGTTGGAAGGGACACTGAAGCCCATCCAGTGCCACCCCCTGCCCTGGGCAGGGACACCTCCCACCACCCCAGGTTGCTCCAAGCCCCATCCAGCCTGGCCTTGAACCCCTCCAGGGATGGGGCAGCCACAGCTTCTCTGGGCAACCTGGGCCAGGCTCTCACCACCTTGGAAGGCGATGAAGAACCTTAGAGGTCCCTTCCAGTCCCGAAAAGCCCCCCTAAAAGGGGCTTTTCGGGACTGGAAGGGGCCCCTAAGGTCCCCCCCTGGGACCAGGGATGGAGTAGCCACAGCTTCTTGGGGCAAACTGTTCCAGGCTCTCACCACCCTCACACCAAAGAAGTTCTTCCTCGTATCTAACCTCCCCTCTTTCCCACGAGCGGAGCTCATTAAAAATCACAGGATCAATAGTATTAGGAGTGCTGCTACTGATCACTACTAGCAATAGTTTGCCAAACTGATTAATTTAGCTTTTCTCACCCTGATTTGTCTCTGCTGCCCGCAGGAGCCCCTGCTCCACACAAACCACGGCGACAGACCCGGGTCCTGCTCACACCTCATCTTCTTCCCCAATTTCTGTTCATCAGGGGATGAACGCACCCTGCCGCAGTCAGCGCTCCGCTCCACGCTCTGGGAGTCTTTGGCTTAACTCTTTTAACATGATTAAAATAAACAAAGCTCAATGCAGACAGCATTCCTCCGCATGGCAGAGACGAGCCTAATTGCTATTGAAACTGCACAAAGGAAACAAAAAAGCTAAAACTTTTTTTTGACTTGGGGGGAGAAAAAACTCTAATTGATTGTGATTAGTAAAGCCAATACCTTGAGACGTTGTCTAGGTTACCAGATTTATTGTCTCTTTTCAGCAGTCCTGGCCATTACTTAACTATTGGATTAATTGTATGCAGAACAAATCATCTGCCATTTCATTTTATGACTCATTAAGCAAGTGTAGCAGATAACCATTACTGCTTTTTGGTGTAAGAAGATTTCAAAACTTGTGCGCTGCTAATGATGCTAGAATTAGGAAAAGCAAATACCTTGCTGTGTGCAAAGGTCAGAGTAAGCACTAACGGAATACTTATCTGCCCAAAGAGTAAATTAAATCAATTTCCTGAGCCTCGTAAGAGGTATAAAGCTGAGGGAGGAGGCTGCAGGATGAGGGAAGGGCAGTTTGTTTGCAGGTGGCTCTGGGTGATGCCCCGCGGTGGAGCCTGCGAACCGCCCGGCACGGCTGAGCCGTGGACTCTCCCTGCTGCCAATCCAAGCACCTTTCGTTCTGACCCTCATCCCTATCTACATGCCCCAATCTGGCCTTTAAAGCTGGGAATAACGTCAATCAAAGCACGCTAATTTCTCTTCAACGTTTTAATTACTGTTCTCGATATTAACCACTTTCCAGTCCTTTTCTACATTTATTCTATTAAAAATACAAGATTCCTTTCCCCTCTCACTCTTAAGATATTTAAAAAGTGGGAATGTAAAGTGGACTCTCCTGGTGGAAACCTGCTGTCACGGACAAAAGGCTTTTAGGTGATGGGCAGAGGTGGGTAAGACACATCAGGGGTCAGCACGGAGCCCTCGCAGCCTCTCGAGGGCAGAGAAGCCTGAACAGGGGGGTTATTTCCCCCAGGGGGAAGCCTGGAAAAGGGGAGAGCTGACCTTAAGCTAAGAAAAATGGAAGTGTCCCTGGGGAGCCTGCAGGCGATGTGCTGTAGGAAGGAAACCCACCTCACAAAGGCTTTAGGGGTCCTTGGGAGCACGGGAGGAACTCGTTGGGCTGGATAGAGGGAAGAGAGAGGCAGGAGCTGGACCTTGGTTCCTTCCTGGCTGCGTTTCCATCCCATCTCTGCCCCCCTGCTTTCATGGGGTGGATGCCAACTGAGCGATCCACGGCACCAGAGCAAGAGCAAAGCCGAAACACTGTCCCCTCCGCCCTCTTCTTTTAAATGAAACTCATTTCTTATCCCCTCTCCTCCTGGAGTTGTACTTTCCACGTAGAATTTTGGGGATTAAACAGTAGGGGGGCATCCAGCTCCTGTGGCATCAAGGTAACCCCAGGACTGAAGAGATGGAGCCTTTGAAGTGACCTACTGTCGGTGGTTGTAGCACGTGCTAAGGACCTGCCCGGTGTCTGCGAGCCGTTTGGCTTAATCCTCTCCCTGATGAATGAGTTTCCATAGATCCAGGACAAACTCCTCATTTTGCTTTTCCTTGTAACAGAACTCCACCATGCAGCTCCTCTGGAGCTGGCACCTCGTAGGGCTGGTTTGTCACTACCCAAGCTGCTGGAATGTTCTCCTTTGTTCCCCCCACTGCCCTTCCAATATACTCTTCTCCCATGGTTCTGTGTAACTGCATTAGAGAAGGAAGATACCTCTGTGGTTTACCAAGAGAAAGGATCACCTTATTGCGCTTAGGAATAGAAACATTCCCTTCTTCTGCCAGTTTTCCTCACTTAAAAATAGAAGAACATGTAATCTGAAAGTGTCCCACGTTTTGGAAACAGAGCATACGCCGTGACATCAAATACAGCTCGTTACAGCTTTCCCATTAATTTCTATTGCCAAAGAAAAAAGAGAACCTCCATGGACTGTCTGAAGGTCTCAGAGCAAGTCTTCCCCTTGCACAGCCCAAACCTCTGCAGCTCCATCGGTTACTACTACAAAATGTTCTAGATGGAAAAAAATCCTTAAAATTGCTATTGTTATGACTACGATGTTCATACTGTATGTATATTTGTTCCTCAAGTGCTCTTCTCTGCCTTAATGCCACAGAAAAGCCCATTCAGCACCTCACACCCTCCCCTTGATGCTACCCAACCTGTGCCACGGAGGGGGCTGCATTTCCTCAGATACCCTTCTTTTTTTTTTTCCCCTTTTCTACTTCACCTCATGCTAGGACTGAAAAAGAACTGCCAGACATTACCATCTGAATGCAATGGGAACCCATTTTATGCTGCCTTAACTTTGGATTTCTAGTGCTTTGAATGCAACTGGGGTAAGCATTTTGCTTAACAATGGGATGCTGTTATTAAGAAAATAACAGTTAATGGCCATATCTTCTTGCTCTAAGAACTCTTAACTGCATTGAAACAGGAGGCAAATCCGCTGTTTTGCTGTTCTAAATGAAGGCAGCCCCATAGGTGAGATGTTTTGATTGTGCTGCCAAGCGCCCTCATTCGCTCCGAATTTAACCTGCTGGAGTAATTTAACGGATACATAACATTATTTTAGACCTTTTTTAATGATTATTTGCAGAGGATGATAGCGCGTTATCCGAGGCATTTACTAAACCTTCTGTTTAGCTCCCCTGGTGTCGCGGGGCATTTTAATTGACCTCATGAACGTCTCGGGTTCCCAGTGACACGTTTGCTCCTGGAGCTACAGCCTCGTGGCTGGAAATCAGACGGAGCAGGTGAAAGTGGAGGGGAGCGACGCAGCCGGGGGTGCGGATGAGGAGGCTTGAGGTGCCCTGTGCGGGTGGGCGAGCGTGAGCTGCCCGTCACCTCTGGCTGTCACAATCCAGACCTTGGATTTCTACCGTTGTGATGATCCTGTGACAACTTGTGAAGCCTCCTGGGTGGCTGGAGGCTCGTAACAACACGTGAGCATTCGTAAATCCACGAGAGCTCGTGCCTCGCTTGCCAAATTCATCAACAAGATGGGGACACGCACACCGAGTTAGGACTTGGCGGAGCAGGGCAAAGGGCCCCAAACCTCACTCTAAAAAGATCACAGAATCACAGAATCACCGAGGTTGGAAGGGACCTTTTAAGATCATCTAGTCCAACCAATGGGGAAAAAAAAATATCCAAAAAAACCCAACAACCATAAACACCACCCCACAGCACCCAACACTAAGCCATATCCTTGAGCACCAAGTCAACTTCTCTCTTGAACACCTCCAGGGATGGTGTCTCAACCACCTCCCTGGGCAGCCCATTCCAATACCTGACAACCCTTTCAGGAAAGAAATATTTCCTAATATCTCACCTGAACTTCCCCTGGCGCAACTTGAAGCCGTTACCCCTTGTCCTCTCAAGATGTGGCATTAAACAGGCCAAATGAGGCTTCTCGGCCGGGAAGGAACACAGGTTGTCTATCCAAAACCAAGCTCCCAGCAGAGGCCCCGTTGCCCTTATGGCTGAGGCCGCTCGGAGCTGGATGGGAAGGCGGCCGCGGGAAATGTGTTAAATAAACGACAAGGGAGCAGCGAGAGAGGGGAGAGATGGAAATGAGAGCAGAGATGTTATTAAGGCGGACAACCGTGATAGCCTTGGAGCTACCAGCATATGTGACAAGTAGGTGGTTGGTCAAAGAGGTTTAGTCACTGTTCTCGCAGCTCCTCACCAGCAGACCCCGACTGGACTCACTGAATTCATTCAGCGTTTCCAGGAGTCACTTTTAGAAACGGAACCTTGGTACCTTTTCATCTATCCACTCTCCCAGCAAAGTTTAAAACACTTTAAAAACAGAGTTAAAATAGATGGCCCCTGTATTTTATTTACAATCACATAGGATAAAGCTTCACATTCCTGACATATTAAGTGAAAACAATTCTTCTGTATTTTAAACTACTTCTAATGCCATCTGGAGCATTTTAACACTAGATGACTCATTAGCAACCAGTATAAAAAATGAAGTGCTTATAAGAAAGATACATGGCTACAAGTTGGCCTATTAGTAGTCAACAGTTTATTTTATAACTTTTGAAGATGCCAGGCTCTGATCTGCATGAAACTCCAATTAATGCTAATGGGAATTGTGTGAACATCCACAGCAGTTATATGGCCCTTAAACTCTTGGTACAACAACTCTCATTGTCTACTACTCTAAATTTGCATAAGCAATTAATGTCTCATTAACGTCTCATTAGGAGCTCATATGGTGTGAGGGAGGAAAGAGCATTAGTGCCTCTGTGGAGGCTCTATTAGGTCACTCAGGAAAATGACTTTACTGGTTTCCTCTTGCTTTGTCTTTGTTCACACAGAAAGAGACAAAATCACGGAGATGCAGGATTTGGCAGAGACCGGAGCGGCCGCTGCAGAAGGAGCTTCCAGCGAGGCACCAGGCGCTCAGGAGGGGATCAAAAGGAGCCCACTGAGCTCCTCTGACAGCAGAGCATCCTCAAACCGTGTGCTTTCATCTCTGCATCTGGTGGATCCCATAGGCAACTTCCAACAGTTGAGCCGTCCCATTGAAGTCAAATGAGGACCTCTACGCTGGTCTGTAGCCACCGTCCCTTTCACTTATAGAAATAATAAAAAAAAAAGCATTTGAATTTGAGGTGGCTCTGTTATGTTGAATGACCCACCAGATTAAACCCATAGGGACCTTCCATCCTACATCCTGAAAGCTCCTGGTTGCTCTGCAAGGCTGGAAGCTCCCTCAGCATCTGTAGCTCCCGGTTCATTGCTGAGGTGCTCATCCTCTGAGCATCTCACTGAAAATGAAGCGGTGGCATGAGGGACAGTGTTTTGAGACTTAATATTTCTGAATACATGCACTGGATTCTAAGTGTATGCACTGGAGTTCCACCAAACCGTGAGACAAAGCAGGAACACCTGCAGGCACAGCAGAGCACCAAAGGTGGGATCAGACCCTGTTTTTAAACAACAGATTTTAAAAATCTCTCGTACAAACAAGCTGCACCTTCCCAGAAGGAAGTCTGGTCATCGCTGGAGGAGCTGGGCTTTTCACTGTGCTCTGTATTCAGTGAGATCCAAAAACGTCATTGAGAACAACCTGAGCAGAGCACTGACATCCAGAGACCAAAATCTCCAGTCTTTCCTATCAAAGCTTTCTGTGAAAAGCCCAAGTTCTCTGCAATACCCCACGGCGGTGCAGATGCTGCCTGGAGTGTTTTGATGACCATCAGGACCATGTGAGGGACTGGTGTATTCAAGAAGGTCCACTCAAACCCAATCAGGAGCTGGATGGAGCCTCAACACAGTCTGAAAAAGCTTTATGATGCCTGAGAGAACCTATCCCTTTACAAGGAAATCTAAGAGGATTCATACTCTGAAGGTCAAGAACATCCTAACTCTGAACTGAAAATAGAGCTGACCCTTCTGGGGGTGTTGGCAAACCCGAGGGCAGCACATCCAGGACTCCCTGCTCCCAGGGGCTGCTGCTTCTGCCTTCGGTGTTATTTTGGGCAAGTGCAGCTGTAAAGAGCAGCACGTTTACTCTGAGGAGTCCCAAAGGGATTCCATCGCTCCAAGATGCCGTGCTGGTTATTACATTCCTGAAATTCCTCCTACTTCAGCTGGAGCGTTTCAGACCCTTCAGCTCAGGGGGGCTGGACAGCCCATCCGAGTGCCGGCCCCACCGAGCCCCGGGCCAAAGCGACACAAAGTGCTCTGGCTTTCAGTGGAAAAGGAGACGAAGGAATTAAAACAAGCAGTCCAAAAATTAAAACAAGCACGGTCCAAAGACGGAGAGACACGGGCAGTTAATCTGAGGAGCAGGCACAACGCTGGAATGCGCCTCTCCTCGATGGAGAGAGCCTTTTTTTTTCTTCTGGATAAGCCATTTGCTGTGCAAGTACATGGAGGGAATCCAAGGGTGATTTGTCAGGACACGGACCACAGCACCTGAAGAATACTCCTGGCAAATATTTCAGATCCAACCGCTCCAAACTGTACCTCTGGCACCTCTCAAAGCTGCTGGAACTGGCGTTAGCTGGGCTGCAGGAGCACACGAAACGCAAACGACCTCAGCCTGGGAAACGGTGAAGATCCAGAGAAAAAGAGCACTCCGGAAAAAGCAATGGGACCCCGGGGACGAGGTAGATACAGGCAGAAAACGTACAACAAAATACTGCCAACAGCTCTCCATGTCAAGCTTTCATTGGTTTGAAATCCTCTTTAGGTCTGCTGCTTAAATTAAACGGGGTAGCCGTTTGTTGGAGAAACCAGTTCAGGGTCCTCGTATTCCCATTTTGAAGCTCATAAGACACTGAAGACGCAAACAGAAGCATCCTTAACTCTACACCGACAGGAATCCATGAGTTTCCTGCCATGTTCCTCAAAAGAGTAATGTCTACTTTTCTGGGCAACTTGGAAATCTTTACAGGGGTCAAGGTTTCTATGAGAAACCAAGTGTATGCACTGAGTCCTGAGCCTGGCAGCACCGACACTGCCCACCAACCCACCAAGGGCCCACAGGAAGGCAAATGCTGCTCCTCCTTTTGTTACCCTGCCCCTGTCCTGGGAAGGCAGCTCATGTGCCACCTCCAAAAGCAGAATCAGTAAGAGAAAATATCATCGTTAGTCACAAGCAACACAACCACAGTCTGTGTCTGTGGTCTCACAGACACGGGATTCCTCTTTGGTTCTGGAGTTTTTTTTAATGTTAATTTCTACATCGTAGGGTCACTCAGGTAACTACAAAGAATGAATAACCAGTGCGGACCTAAAACGTCCCCTGGGGCTGGTCAGAGCTGTTTCTCTAAAATGGTTTTATTTATTATTCTTTCTGGTTTCTACGAGTAAAATCCATCTCTCTGAGATGGGAATTGATTACTACCTTCTGGAAAAATTAATACTTCTAAGCTATGTTTTAAAACCATTTGTATCAGAGGCTTCTGAGTTTGACCCATTTGCATCTGCTAAAAATAGGGGCATCTGCTCAAAGGGCTGGGGGTTGAGGCTGGTGCCAACACATTTTGTCCTCAATCACCAACTCCGAGAGCACCAGAAGTGAATTAAAAACACTGAAAATAGAGGAGAGCCCTCTCTTTAACTGGGCTGAGGGATGAGTTATGGCGATCTTTAAACTGCTAGAGAGTTTACCAGACCCTACTCCATCTTCTGTCCAAGAATGGGACCTCGTTTTTTTTTTTTTTTTTTTTTTAACAAAAAATGTTTTAGCAACTGGAATTTCTAGAGAAGACTGAAAACTGGTTCATTCACACAGTGATACTGGCAAGAGGGCACTGGCCTCTCTGGGGATGAGAGCTCCGAGAGCTCACCTTGCTTTTTGAAGGCAAAATGGCCCAAGTGTCCCCTGCAGCAGCATGCGGGGCGTAAGGGATGCCCCGAAATTAAGGAACTGACCTGAATAGCTGGGGTCAAAGCAAGACAAAGAAGACAGTTTGTATTATTAAATACTAAAGGCGGTATGTCACTAGTTGAGACCTGAACTGTGGGTATCTGCACGTCTGTCTCTGCTCCCCCCATGGCACGGGAGCTTTGCTGGACGCAGCTGAGCTTCTCGCTGACTCTCAACAAACCCAAGGCTTCCCCAGCCCTTCTGACCGAGAGGGAATTTAATTCACATACGCTGGGGGCAGCTCTCCCAAGCAGAGTCCTCCCCACATCTTTCCACGTTATTGTAAAATACCCAGTGCTTTTTTGGATGGCAATGCTCAGCAGCTCCTGGTAGATGTGTGAAGGACTCCTTTGCTAGGAAATCAGGATGTGTTTCCTCTCCATATCTGGGACCAGAGTAGCAGCATGCTTGGCCTTAATCGTCTTTAAACACACTGCCAGGGGATGAAAAACTGTACCACCAGGGAGGTTACTGAAAAAAAAAAGTCCCCCTCCTATATTTAAGTGCACTGGTCTCAGCAGAGCAAAGANACACGGCCTTAAAAAGTGCTTCTGATTAAACAGTTGTATCGCTGGTGGTTTTTCTCAACGCAGATTTAAATGCTACAGACGATCTGTTAAATCCGAGCAGTCACTACGCCTTATTATGTTATACGGCTCGCTTCGGACTTTGCAAGTAAAATTTTCCATCACCTTTTAATTAAGTGTCTTTCAGTGAGAGTGTAATTTATCTCCAGTTGAGGCAACAGACTGTATGAATAGAGCCTGCCTCTGCCTAAATAGATCAGCCCAAGGCACCAGATGTTTTCTGCAAGGAATAAAAGCCTCTTGGGTTGTTTTTTGTTGGATTTTTTGTTTGTTTCAAGTCCTTAGTTGCAATCCCCAGGCCAACGTGCACCATCACCTTGGCACACAACAAGACAACCAAACGGACGGTTGGTAACGATGATTGCCTGGGGCTCTGGTTCACTGAAGTGGACGATCAGAAGAACATCGGCAAAATGGAGGCTAACGATTATATTCTACAGATTGGGTTTGAAAAGGAAACTAAAGGAAGATAAATAAGCCTGATATGGAGATACCAATGAACAGGGTTGTATACAACCTCTGGTCATCGGAAAAAAAATCAATCTATCTACCTGCTCTGGAGGCAGAGCACAACCCAGCTCCAACGTGGACACCACAGAGGTCCCTTGGCACCTCCCAGGCTCTCAGCAAGGCCCAGTCGCTGCAGCAGCACCAAGACAATGGGGTTACACGGCTCTCAGGACAGACCTGCTTTGCTTTAAGCAAGCTGGGGTTGTCCCCTGAGGCGTCACCCATCCCCAACACTCATAGCCACCGAGCTGGCTCCAGCCTTCCTGGGGCATCAGCTCTGGAGACAACAGGTTTCGTTACCAGAGCAGGAAAACTGTCACAGCATCTGATTTTAGGCTTGGCACTCCCATGGCCAGCACGGGTCAAAAGTCAGTGATATTGTAGTTTTGACAAGAAGGACCAGGAAGAAGAGCCTGGCAGGAGGCCCCTCTGTCACCAGAGCGATGACACCCAGTGGGCAGACGTCAAAGGGAAGAGGGAACACAAGTCAGAGCCCTCAGTCTTCTCCTTGTGTCCCTAATCGTTTTCAGACCGAAATCTTGGTCCTGTATCTGTCCCACCCTCTGCATTCCCTACGTTAGGATGCTCAGTCATGACTATAAGATGAACCCAGGTGCTGCTTGTGCTGACCAACTTGGCCCTGGTGCTTCAACAGTTCACCTTAAAATATGAAAACTGCATTTTGCCAAAAGAGATGGATGGTCTGCGGAAGCAAGAGTATTGGGTAAGAGTTTTCTCCCACATCCTTTCTCTCTCTTCTGCTTAAAAAATAACTGTCCTCTTGCAGGCAGCTCCCATAAACCAGCTCAGCGTCCAGACGCTGGAGTATCCAACGACGTGAGGAGGTCTGCTGTTCCACATCCCGCTCTGTCCGGAGATGTGCTGAGGCTCAGAGAAATAGTACAATCTTCCAACATCCCGTTTGTTTTCCTGGTGTTATGAAGAGGGTGTGTATAACCCAATTTTCAGTGTTTCTCTTCTTGATGCCTTGTTAGCAACAACTGCAGCTCCCGGGAGGACCCAACAGCGTCAAGTCTGGTACTAAGGCTGCTCAGAGCCATTCTTTGGGGAATTTCGTACTCCACAGTACAAGCTATCAATACAAAAAAATCATAACTGCCTCTGGTTGCACAAGCCTTAATGCAGTTACTGCACAGGCAGGAATGTTAACTCCTTAAAGCCTCCTTATCTGATATTCTCATTTCAAACCACGCTTATCTCCCACTGTCTCCGAGGTTTGGCAAGCCTGGTCTGAAATGGCACATTGCAATTACCTTCCTTCCACCCTCCTCCCCAGCACATACAAAACAAATAAAGGCTTTTGCATCTTACCTCCCAAGCTACTGTGAAATGCCTTTGTTTTTGAACACAGTAGAACAAAAACAATGTTGTATTATTCAGTAGCCGTGGGAAATAGTTCTTTATTTGGATGCAATTAAACTTAAATGGTTAGTTCTGCTTTTTATCAAAAGCCTCTATGAAATATGTATAAACACGGCAATCTTTGCCTGCTCATTTATTCACTTTGAATAAACTATGCAGAATTAAATTGAGCTTTATTTCATTCTTGCTGTTAATAAGGTGGATAACTTGCTAGTAAGTTCTCAGGACATGTTACAGGGTGTATTGATCTTGTTGCTTTAATCTGCTTCCAGGAAAAATAGGGGCAGGATTCCCGATGCTTCAACTGCCAGCATTTTCCCTTACTGAAAGCAGAGCTCTGTGCACCAGCTGAAACCGCTGGATTTTGGCCCATCTAGTTCTCATGAAGTCAACGGGCATTTGCTCATTGATGGTGACATCTAAGAGCCCGTGGCCGATTCTCATGTCATAAATCCACAGCGCTTTGGAAATCACAATTTAATCTGCGGTGTTTCTTAAGCTTGCTCTCTGGCCAAGTTTTCGGGAGCGGGAGGAGATCTATCAGGATTTTTCTGGGAAGTGTTATTGCGAGGAGGCTTTGGGGAAAGCAGACGGAGACTCCCCTGAGAGACAGCCTGAGACATCGCTGCCAGTTGGCTCCCGAGATCAGCATCCCTGGTGCAACCCCCGGGGCTGCTCCCAGGCAGAGGCAGAACTCACACAGCCCAGCCGTGGTCCCCCGGCACAGAAGAAAACTCCATCCAGTCAAAGATCACATCCATCTTGTTTTGGAAACAGCCACCAACTTCATGCTTTCCTCACCCCCAAAACAAAACTAGACCTTCCCCCCTCCCTGCAAAGGCAAACCTGCTTCATTTTCATCATTATTCTGAATGAAAACTTGTTTCCAAGGAGGGGAGCTCCTGTAGGATGGAAACATTGAAGATTTTTCCAATTTTACCTACTGGAACTATCAGACACCGGAGCCAGAAAGTTATGAAAAAGATCAGGTTGCCTGGGCAACAATTTTTTCACAGTCAGCAGATCAGTCTTGCAACTTATTTTTAGCTCTTCTGGAGTAGAGAAATACTATCACAGAGGGATACGGGCAACGAACAACAACAAAAAACGCACCGTTCCTAGAAGTAGTAAAAATATTAGTTTGATTACACCGGCGTGAAGGGAAATGCGATCTGTGCTGCTGCAGAACGGCAACCCCCAAGCTTTTTGAAGTGCTCAGCCGGGGTGTGCATAGGAAACACTCTGATTTTGTACCTGATTTGCAGGAGCACGAAGTCAGCTGCTTCCATCTAAGAGATAAGCACACTTTCCCTGCACAGAACCCAAAAGCTGTTGCTACACACTGCAAAGCAGCTGTAAGCATTGATTCAGCAGGTCCCTGAAATTCATACCCGTATTACACACATTTCAACATGGGTGTAGAGCACGTGTATTTGAGAATTCGCTGCACCTCTCGCATGTCACAGATTTTATTCTGGTGCTTGTTTATGTGAAGTGGCACTAAAAAAGAAAAGAAACAGGAAAGACAAAAATATAGATAATTAGTGACGGGGGTCTCAGCTGGATTTTATTGCCGTTTGTCCTCGTGGGCAGCGACGCGCTCTCAGCAGCTCCTGAGCCAGGACGTTGGCCGGGGCTGTGCGCTTTGCACATCGACACAGGGCGATCTCCAAGGAGACACTTCACTATTTCAGGGGGAGCAACGGGCAAAAAGGATTTTCCAAAGGACCTGGATTGCCATCCCTTGCTGAAGGGGTGCTATTTCTACCTTCACGAGAGCAAAACTCGCCAGTGATCAATAAGCCTGCTCTGCAGATGCTCTGGAAAACACGTTCATCCCAGTTTCACAAGTCACGCCTCATTTAGAAGCACACCCGAAACTCTCTTTTACAGAGGGGATCCTGCGAGAGCCCCTTCCCAATCAGCTGCTGCCTCTCCAGCCGGCAGGAGTTTCATTTCCCAGCTCAGTGCAAACTTCTAACAAAGCTTACGCTAAAAGCAGGAGATGTCCTGCTCCTTGCTCGGCTGTAAGGCAAGTTTTAAAAAGATTTCCTGCAAATGCGAGTCCAGGGGCTCTGTCAGACAATCACAAGTGCTTTCCACAACCAAACAGCCTTGTTCTTTCCAGGGAACTGCCGGAGCCCTCCGTCTTCCCAGGCCTGTTTTGACTTGCCCGCGCTCAGGCTCTGCAGAGGAGGGACGGGGAAGGATGCTACCAACAGCCTTTCGATTGCAATTCCCTGCTTCAGGAATGTTCTGTCTTTGGAGGAACTGAGCCAGGATGCTTCGAATTCTGGTGGCTGCCGGTGCCACCCAAGCCCTGGTCCAAGGATGCTGTTCTCTGCCCATCAGGTGGGTCTTGGGAGGAACCGTTGCCTGGAGGGAAAGGAGGAGTCACCAGGAGGAGCCGAGGTCCTTCTTCCTCCCGCTGCGTGCACAAGCAGGGTCACACGTGGCCACCACGTAACTCCCATCCCCGTGCAGTGTGTGCATCCCCAACAAGCAGAGAAATGGGAGGCAGAATGAAAGACCAATCCTAGCATCAAACGGCCACCCCTTGGCCAAAAGGCATCACGTCACCGGGAGCATCTGTGCAAATTGCCCCACTTTGGGAAGTTATATACTCAGTTCTGTTATGTAATTCTACTACAGCATTAATTAGTAACATGCACTAATCTGCACTTAAACTCCCTTTGTACCCAGATGTTGATATGACCCCCAGCTAGTCCCTCCTGTCTAGGTCAATATATCATCTGGTAAACTCAGGCAGCTTTCCTCCGCTCAGAAACTCAAAACCTCAGGAGCATAAAGAATCCAGCATCTCAAATCACGAATCCCTGGGTATTTTTTGCATCCTACTCCTATCTGTTATTTCTCCATAACTGGGACACACTATGACTTATACCCCCTTACCTGTCACCCTTAATTTTGGTCAGAATGGATGCGATTCAACTGTGTATTTCAGCTGCTACCGGCATTTCAAACCCCAGTGCAAAATGAAGGTTTCCTTAGCAACAGTCACCATGGGAAGCCCTGTAAAGATGCCTTTCCTGACTCTTGTAATTCTGCTTTTCAGAGATTTATACAGGTAAATCAGATACAAAGTTTGGACATGAACTCAGAGAACAGCAGCAGAAGAATAAGTGCATTGAGTTTGAATGCGAATAACTTCTGAATTTGCTCTGAAAACGTCTCCCATTTAAGCTCATGGTGTTATATCCAGCAGCTTGCACTACAGAAAGCAGAAAGGGCAACTTTTCTAAAAGGAGTAGCCAAAAAAAAATCCCTCTCTTCCAAGAAAGCTTGTTTATGTGATCACCTTTGACAGGAATGAGCCACACTATATATTTATTATCTGTCATGTTAAGATAATTAAACAGCTGGTTTATGAACCATTGAACTAGTGTGCTGGTTGATGATGCTGTAGGTTTAGTTGCAATTCATACTCTAGTCCATCTTTCATAATAATCTAATAATAAGGTATCAATTAATTATCACAGCTTTGAAAGGAGAGTGTAGAAAATGCCACTGCTCCAGTAATGTCTCCAGTAATGTTTTATTTTCTCTTTAATTATACCCTGAAAGCAAATCCAGCCAATATAGCTGCAGCGAAGCCACCACCTGTAAAGGGCAGAGCAGCAGACCATTAATCAGCAGGCTCTCTGCGAGGAGATACCTCTTCTCTGCTGAGCAAAACATGAGGCTGATTTTACAGGAGGCATAAGCAATAAAATACCTACTGCTAATATCTAATGCGATGATTCCCTTTTACTTGTGTACCTGCCACTGTGAAATATTACTGAAATAACCTGTTTTCAAGCATGATGTTTTCAGCATCAGTAAATCAGCATTTCACTGGCAAGGAAAAAAAAACACCCTTATTTATGCAGGACCCCTTGCAGAAATGTGCTATTTTTGGAGGAGGCAGCCATCATAAAATATTTTTTCCTCAGCAAACATCGTTGTTGTCCATGATGAAGAATTACCCAGGTCTCAAAGCAAGACAGAAGCATGGAGGGTGAAGTGAAGAACGGGAAAAGCCTTCACAGCTTGGTTAGAGCAGGGCCCTCGTTATAACTCCACTCTCCTGGTTTGGGGGGCTGGCCAGCTTCTCCTGCTCTTCTAAGAAAGGCTTAGCAGCCTATGGATAGTGCCCTCTCCCATCCCTTCTCTTGGCACGCATTTGCATGCCAACCATTTAATAAATAAAAAATGTCTAGCTGATGGGAGGCTAAAGGAATGGTAAAGCCAAGGCTAAAGTCAGGAGGAGACAAACCAGGAGCCCTTTTACGGGAACGAGGTAGATAAGGGCAGTAGAAAAGCTGGTGCAGAAGGAAGACAGCCCACCTGAGAGCTGGTGGGGAGTCAGCAGCATCAGCAGCAGCGCTGGTCATGTTCTTTGCACCGAGCAGCTGCAATCCTCTATGTTTGCTGCCCGTTTGCCCAGAAGGAAACAAAAGGTGGTCCTGTAAAGCTTGTGTGCCAAACTGGAGCCAAAACACAAACCAAGAGCCAGTGGGGCGGTGGAAGCTAACCTGTGGGAGGAATTTATTTAAGGGGAGAGCATCCAGCCGAGGCTGCTGCTGGGACCACGCACGCTGTGGAGGGTCAGCCCGGGGATGTGCTCCTCTCCACGGCTGCTGTGAGGCACCAACAACTGCCTGGGAAAAAGGAAACTCTTAAATCCCTCAAAACACCTCAAAGAAGTCTCCAGGTACAATCAAAGCAGAGTATTCCAGGAACGGTCAGAAACTCTTTCAAAGCCACTTAGCAAATTTATTTCTCAAAATAAAGTGCCTTTTGGACTGGGAACACGGGTCCGGGATTGACGGGAGCGGGGCTTTGCCACACTGTTGTCACCTTTGCTAAGGAGTGTGAGCTTCTGCACAGGACAACCACGTTACGCTCGGACAAAACGAGCCCATTGATACAAGAGGATCTACCAAAAGGCCAGGCCTTTGCTGCTGTTGACATGCTCTCTTTAAAGCCCACTTTGTCAAGAAACACGAGTAGATTCTATAGATTCACCTCTTCAAAGTGGCTGCAGTAAAGGCCGACAAGTTCTGAAAGGTCAGTCACGGTTATTGACGGCTTCACATCAGCACTGAAAGCCTTCTCATCGCAAAAGCACTTGATCACTGAAAAAAGTATTGATTCGGGCACCAGAAAATACCACTACGTAGGACACAAAGAATATTGCGGCGCAGGAGAACTTAAACTCACAAAGAACGATTCAGAGGAGCTTTTCACAGCTGGCTGCTTCAGCAAGGGGACATTTAAATGTAGTTCTGGACAACTGCACGAAGAGACAAAGTGCCGAGTTGTCCCTCGGGGGGAAGGTACCGAAGCTCACAGCTGCCATGTCGAGGTGGGATGTCCTCCTGGAGAGACGGAAGATGTTTAATCCAGGATTAAGAGATTATGGTTTCATCTCTCAGGTTTCTGATACGAGGTACCGACAGGCTCCTAAAGCTCAGGTGGCAAACAAGGACAGCTGGAGTCACCCACGCTTTGAGTCTGTGCCATAAGCAGAATGTAAAGAAAACTTGTCCTATTGTTATGCAGCATCTTCTGGGGTTAAAACCTCGAGGAAGGGGTTAGTTGGGCTCAAATACCATCAGAGTGGAACAGATCATCCTGTTACGCACAGCAATAGGCATCTACCTGGGGCTGGGCTTTTTCTGGTGTTGGAAGGAAGGCATAGATTGACTGATAGGAGCCTGTAAGTGCTTCTCTTTACAAACTCATTAAAGAAATATAAACCCTGTGTGTTCAGGCTTCTGAAGTCAGATGGGCTGGGACAGGAGGGAGCAAGGGGCATTGCAAATTCAGGAATTTTCTCTTGGAAAAAATCTATAAGGACCACAAAAAGCCAAAATAAAACAAACAAAAAAAAACCACCACAACAAAAAAAGACAGACAAAAAGAGGTAATTAGCTGTCTACAGACAGTGGATCCTCCCCCCTTGGCTCACAGGCATTAACATCCAGAGAACTTCCCTGCAGGGAACTTGTTAAGTAAAGGAGAACACTCGGGGTTTCTACCACACTACAGACAGAAACCTCCATTAACCTGTTGGCAAATGTGGACAATGTGCTTTATGAATTTCTTAGTGGGTGTTTTAGCTGAGCTGTAAAATGCAGTGGTGTGAAATCCTTCCAGGCTGGGCCATTACCAGGACACAGAAACGAGCTGTGGTGGCCGCTGTGTGTACCCGGAGTCAGCTCCCCTCCCCCAGCTTCAGTGGCAGAAGAAAAACACCGAAAGAAACATAATTAGGACTTTGAAAAATATAACTCATGACACCAAATAAAGCACAAACTTGGCTGATGTTCGCTTTGAAGCTTGAATAACACCTTATGTTTTAGTATTTGCTGCACAAGATGTACCTTGATCAGTATCAAAATAAGACGTCTTCCCTAACAGCACAATCCCTGCACGTGCTGCTGATGCCCATCAAAAAATGCTGTTCCAAAGCTTGTTAACTACTCAAACAACACAAATCTGGGAATGTGTTTTGCATCAGTGTTCAGAATTCAAGCACGCTTGCCAGGAAAATTCTTGGTTTTCTTCCCTAATCCAAAGGAGGACGGTCCACGGTCTGACAGGCGGTGGAAGGGCTGTTCGCTGCCCGCTGAAAACTCACCCCGGGTTGCTCAGAAAATAATCTCTAGGAAGGCAGCTCGGTTAATTACTGTCACACATTCTCTTCCAACAGCACTCCACGGGGCCATTTGGGTTTCAATCACAAACGTCACGATTCCCCAGGAGGCAGGAGCTCCCCTCGCAGCCCACCCCCTGCATCTGCCGCAGCAGGAAGGTCCCCCCCTTTTCCCCACCACAACTACACCGATAGGGGCTGGATGCAAACGCACACACACCGTGTCAGAGCATCACTGCAGAGGACAGACAGCAGTGACAGAACAGGAGCAAAAGAAACATTTTGGGCCCCCTACCACAAGAAAGACATTGAGGTGATGGAGCGGGTCCAGAGAAGGGCAACGAAGCTGGTTGAGGGGGCTGGAGCATAAGTCTTATGAGGACAGGCTGAGGGAGCTGGGGNGGTGGGGTTTATGCTTGTTGGTTTATTTTTTTATTATTATTTTTTTTTCCCATTGGTTGGATTAGATGATCTTAAAAGGTCCCTTCCAACCTAGGGGATTCTGTTATCATTAGACCAATCTGGTCTCAAAAGCTCCCCAAAATCAATACCTAAATCCCAGTGCACTCACTGATACAATAGCACACGAGTTAGCACAGTCTGTAAGACCTGACAATGTGGGCTTTTTGCTTCTCTTTGTATTTTTTTTTCTTTTTTTTTTTCCTTCTAAATACATTTGGTCTGCTGTTCCACTTCCCCCATCGCTGCGTTTCCCTGTTTGCCCTCTCTTGACTCAGCCTCACAAACTGGGACAATAAAACCCAAGCAAAATGCTTTTAACACTGTGAGAGTTTCATCTCTTAAAGGATCTTAATGATCTTGCATTTAATGCACGCAGGGAAAAGTCCAGCTCCTCCACAAGGTTTCACCCTTGCTGACGAAGGGGAAAGATGAGTCTGAGATTATTTGCCTTTGGCCAAAATACTCTGGTTTTGCAAGTGGGAACCGAGCCCCACTTTCTCCTTCCAGAGGCAGGGACCCACCTTGAGCTCATGCTTCTCGATGTTATCTACTCACCAGCACATAATGAAGACATTTTACTCCAAGCCTCTGGGCAAAGAGGTACATGAAGAGAACCACTTTAGAGGGAGAAGAATGAAATCCTGTCTTCACAGGTACCTTGACACTTATTCCAATTTATGTAAAGAGAGAAAGACTTAACTCCCTGTAAACAGGCTTTGCACCTTGAAAAGAAGACAACTTCTCCTTTCCTGGCTCGGGCAGAGAAGTAATTCGTGGACTGCTTAGGTATGGAAAACGCATGTTTCATGCCAGATAGAAAATATCTTCTTCCGAAAACTGAATCTGGACTCTGTGGCAGCGTTTGCTATATTAGAGAACGATTAATCATATGGGGCTGGCTTTTGAAGATGAGCCGCGCAGCACGGGGTTTGTGTGCCACTGTACCCAGCATACCTTCTCTGCTGCAGTTGACAGGTGCTGCTGGTTTTTTACTGAAAACAATTAACATCAGGGTCAAAACGGCTGGATGTTTTATTTTTCTGTTCCAGGTCTAGAAAAATGTAATTAAAAATAATAGACAGGTACTTAATTTTTAACCGTGTGCATGCCCAGCTGTGTGCTTAAAGAGCAGTTAAACTAGAAGCACGTTACATTGTTTGTGCCTCCAAAGGCAAATCCACACACTAAAGAGACGGAAAGCACTTTTTCCCCCCTAAAGTGACACCAGAAAACACAGACAGAAAGTTGGTGGTGTCTTTTAGTAGCGGGGGGGAGGGACAGACCTGGCTTATAGAAAGAGGAGCCTCATTTAAGAGGTGTCTAGAGAAGCTCCCCCTCCAGTAACCCCTGCGCTTCCACATCTGGTGTTTGCTTGTGATGGGGTGATACAGAACATCTTCAATCCAACTCCTATCTCAGTTTGGGCGTTTTCTCCTTCCCTAGCAAATACCTAGCAAGTAAGCACAGAACTGCATATTTATTTTTTCCTACTCTGAAGAATCCCCAAAATTTCAGTAGCTCCTAAAAATCTTAGGCAGTGTTTCCTTGGGAAAATCTTGCCCTGATTTTCCCAAACTGCCCGGTGGCCTCTGCTGAGAGGGAACAGAGACCTGCCCCCAGCTCTGCCATAGAGTGCACCCCCATCGCCTCTGACATGGATAAACAAATAAAGAAATGTGTGTAAATATCTTTCAAAATTACAAATTGTACAATCTGCGGGGTCTGTTCTTTAGGTTTTTGCCTACTTGCTGCTAAAAGAAGCCTGGATTTGTATGATTTATGTTTTTCTGCAGTCGACAAGGATAAAGAGGAGCGTGACTTTGCTGGGTGCTGAAATAAAACGGCCTCAAAGTAGTTGTGGGAATGACTAATAAAGGTAATACTAGAAGAATATTACAATTGGATTTGTATTTACAAGGATCTTTATGTTCCTTGGTTTACTAAAATGAACCCTTTAAACTAATGACTAAGTCGAAAGTTAGTAAAATATTCCATTAATTACAGATTATCCTCCCATCTGAAGCGCTTGTAAACAAAATACAGACTAAATTGAACCAGTATTTTAAGTGCACTTGTATCATCTAGTGTGGCCCAGAAATGAGATTAAGATCCCTATCAAACTAAAAACCCACCCAGTGTGTTCAAGCTTATTCACTTTGTGGGGAAAAATTTGCACCAAGTACAGACAAATCAATAACACAAAACTAATCCAACAGAATAAGTCTCAATAAATCACTGCCCTGCTGAATTGTGACCATTCCAACCAAAGTTAGTTTTAAGAGTTGTGCTGATTTATGCATTGGACCACCTGAAACTGGAATAACGATGGGTGCCTTGATAAAACACGTTGCTCGAGACGTGAGGAAATAAGCATCCACATCGTGTTTAGCATGAGACCTGTATTAATGGAGCTATTAAAACTATTAATTATGTCCATAGCTCTGTCATTTTTAGCCAGTTTCAATACAGGATTACTATTACCGTTAGGATTTGTCTCCTGGCTTAATGCCCCATTTTAAATTTTAATTTCAGGCCGATTTTCACTCAGCACACGCAGCGCCAGTTCAGAGAGTGTGTTCGTCAAGTCATTGGAACGGTCAGAAATTTTGTAATTGTCTGAGCTTGAATCCAGCTTTTAAACCACACAGCCCCATTTTCCCATGATTTAAGAAAAAAACCCACCCCAGACCTCTGAAGTTTATTTAAAGGGAGTTTTGTTCACAGGGCTCATTTGCCTGTTTATTTAACCTCCTCTGTTGGAAGGTGCTCTCCGCAGACGAGCACTGGGTCGCTGCAGCCCTCCTGGGACGGGCACACGTCTCTGGCTCCGTTGCTCAACTGATGTGACCGAGGTCACACGGAGCACGTCCAGGACCTCAGATGCCCTCCCCACCCTCCATGTCCCCAGCTCTGGCACCGTCACTCACCAAATTAGGACCCAAATTAGAATTGCTCCCTGCTCAGAGGGTGAGGCAGGAGCCTTCAGGACCTGTCCCCTCAAATCCCAGATTCGCACCTAAACCCAACATCCAGCGTGGGTTCCCGTTGTCAGGGGCGCCTCCCCGGCTGCAAAAAGTTCACGTGGTGACGATGAGAGACCCCATCCCGAGGGGGCAGCCCGGGATGACCCCGTTCCTGCTGCTTTGGGCACTCCCTTCCCAGCAGCGCACAGAGCCCTTCGTCTCTGCTGGTTCGCAGCATCTGAAACAGCCTGATCTTTTCCCAGCCCCGAACCCACGATGTGGCAGATTGTTTTTAAGAAACCGTCAAATCCAGCCAAACGTTTTGCCTCAAGTAAGACTTTGGGCTTCTCTTAGGGCCGAGATAAAGCCTTTCCCTTCGGTGGGATCTCAGGATCCAGCCGGGCGGTACCAGCACACCCGGGGGGGCCGTGGGAACACAAGGCTTTTCATAAAGCACCGCGAGCTGTCTCTCACCTGGCACCCCATCACAGAGCTGACATTTCTTTTTATCCCCAGGATAGTCTGAAGCCAATTAATCTGTTGCACAGACTAATGAGACGAGAGGACCTCCTGACAGGTAGAAAGCCTGGAACAAGCGTTTTACCACATTGTCAGATTCTAAATCTAAGAAGCGAGTGTACAGAATGGAGAAAACTTTTATCCATAAAAGCAGAGCTGGGGAGGGACAATGAATGAGCCCAGGAGCCCCGGTGGGACAGCACATCGCTTCGGAGCACGTACCAATACAACGCACCCCTGCTAATAAGACTCTAAAAAAAGTCAAGTTTTTCTTACCCACCCACACTGTGCTTGCAAAAACCCGATTTTGGTGTTTTGCAATCCCACCTCTCTCGGAGGGACCCGGGGAGTCTGTGGCAGC
>VZRU01005984.1:99920-136940 GCA_013398155.1 Pedionomus torquatus
GGGGGGCTGGGAAAAAAAAAAGTTTGGAGTCCTTTTCTTTTAAACAGGGTGCTGAAAACATCATTTGTCACCCCTTAAATAACAGAAGACCACAGTCTAGCCAAAAAGAGACAAGAAGCCTCAACCCAAAGGTAATTCTCCTCCCATCCAGCATCTCAGAGGAGCCTTATGTTCAATTTTCTGGCCTTTTAAATGCTGAATAAGCCTTCTCCCTGAAGCAGCCCAGATGGCTGTGGGGACAGCAAACTCCCCTTCCAAAGCTTGTCACCCACCAGACTGCTCATTCACAGACCACGGTAAAAAATTACAGCCCTTGAATAATACTTTGATCTGATGCAGAAGCATCTCCATTATTGTTCCCAAGCTTAAATCTGGGCTTGTCTCTTGCCAACCACTTCAAACAGAGCTACTTATTGAAAAAAATCAGAAACTGTGGGAAAGATTTCACAGAAGCTTGTACCGTCTATCCAAAACAGCTCAAGTAATTCAACTATTTCCTCCCTAGAACCTGCCAAGGCAAATAGTCTGTATCATGAGATAATGATCCACATCTCAGACCAGAACGAGACCAAGATGAGAGCAAGAAGAGAGAGAAAATGGATGTCACCCAATTATTGTAGCGCTAAATCAGAGAAACACATAACCGTGGTATTATGCTTAAATCATTAAATGTGCTCTAAAGTAGACAATCCTGTTGGAAGAGGATCCTCTGGTCAGACCTGTGTAACACCAAACTTCACCTTGAATTCCTGCCCACGAGCCTAATGAAGTACCCTGGCTGAAGGGCACAACCTGTGCTAGGGGCAAAACCCTTTTGGCTCTGCCTTGACTGGACGCCACAGAAGCCTGTTGTTTCTCCTGAAAGCTCCTTATCAGGAATATTCCACCTCAAATCCAAATCACGCCTCGTTTCTTGGCATTTGCCTGACTGCATCTTTCAGCCTCCCCCTCCTGTAAGATCCCACTGCTGAGTTCCAGCGCAGAATAAAATGCACAAATAAAAATAATAAAAAATTTTCAATTTATGAACGCTCCTATAGGAGCTGTGAATCCACTGACAGCCTCAGAAGAGCCTCCGGTGCTCTCGGCAGGGGGACACCAGCCCTTCACTCCCCAGCAGCCAGGGCTCCTGCGGAGGAGGCAGCACCACGATTCCTCCACGACCCAGCTCTGGGTTAAGGGCATCGTTAGGGCTGAAGGGGGCCACAAGCGTCCTGAAGAGAACAAGCACCCCCCTGAGCAGAGCACCAGTGGGGAACCCAAGCCTGCTGGTGGGGCTGCCCGAGGGGCGCTCGGGGCTCAGCACCCGCCTCTCCACCCTACACGCACCTCCGGGACCCACAGCCCGGGGTCTGCACAGCCCAGGGAGGGTCCCTGCCTCCAGCAACGGGTGCGAGTGCAGCTCCCCAAAGTGCTGACGTCAATAGAAACTCCAACAAAACCACCCCCAGCCCCGCCAGCCCCCCTTAAACTCCTGTTCTAACGCGCCGCACAAAAGATGCTTTTTGCCCCAAGGGGGGGTCTCAAATCAAGACGCAGCTTTTGGGCTGAGTGTCTGCAGCGGTTCCATGAGGGCTGTAGTGGCTTAAAACTGTAAAGAATGAGCTGGGGCTGTTTTGTCACCATTTATTATGTTGATTGTGTATTTATTCCTCGAAGCAGGATTCTGCTTAATGTTCTGTGCTTTGAAAAAGCCTGGCAGCTGGTGTAAATGAGTTATAGACCCATTTGCCACCAAATCAAAGCCCAGAGCCAGATCAAAGCCAGATTAAAAAAAATATCTTTTTTTCTGTCACAGACTGGATGGCTTCTTCTCTGCCCTGTAAATAAAATTGATATTATTTCATCCAACTTCTATTTTCTCCTGATCAAAATATGATTATGTCTAATGCTCTCCTGTCCAGGGCACTGAAGTTATACGAGATGTGAAAGCTTATTGATGTATTCAATTACTGGATGCTGCTCCATTGTCTGCTGAGCAGAGATGCTCAGTTATCGGTTCTTTAGAGCCGCACATTTCAGCCTAACAAAGTCATAACTCCCGCAATTACCTGCCTGATGGATGGAAAACAGAAATATCTCACGAGCCCAATGCTGTTATCGGCTCTTCTCCATCTCTAAAATGGCTTTATATTAATGAGATTAGGGCTGTGAGAGAGGTATCACAAAGTTTAATTATTTATATTTTCTCCTCCTATGGTAGCAACACGCTCATGTTTCTCGATCTGCATAACAATTTCTGCATAGCACAGCTTCTCCACAGTAAGAACTGGATGAAACATGACAAGCAATGAAGGGCAACCTTTCTAAAGGCTTGTGTAACCAGGGCTTGAGTATCTTTTCCCAGCACCGAGACATCTAACCCACACACCACAACGGTTGTCACAAGAACCCTCAGCAGAACTCGCACTGAAAAGGAGAGACACCCTTGGGTTTAATTAGGCTGAAACACCCAGGCTAAGCCCTGGGAAGCCAGGGGCATCAGCTGCAGGTATCCATAGATTTATAAACACACTGAGTATCGGTGACATTTCTCTCCCTACAGCTTTCCAACAACTGTCCCTGCTCCGCAACGGTACCCAGTAATGACTTGACGTAAGCAGAACCCTGCTCTCCAAATGCCGGCGTGTTCTCACCTGGGCTGCCTTCTTCAGAAATCCAGCTGGAGGTTGTATGACCGCCGGTGGTGTGTTTTTACCCCTGCCTTACCTCTTTTTTTTCACCAAATAAAAACACCTTCTCATACTGTAATTTACTCTGATGAGCCAGACAAGGAGGGGTATTTTGCACACACGGGTTGTGGAACACTGCGTTGCCATCCCTGCACCAAGAACTGAGATTTTAAATTGAAAGGATATAGCTGCGGTACAACGTAACTGCCCTAAGGGTTGTTGAGGCTGGTTCTTTATTTATTATGCCTTTTTTGGTGTAAGCATCAGCTTCATCATCATTAAACAGAGCAAGTTTCAATCCCACAAGGAAGAAGTTATGGTGGAAGTGAAGCGTGTGGAGATGACCCTGTAAGTGCAGACATCTGAAAAAAGCCCTGGTCCAGCCCGGGCTGTGTGGAGGTGCTGCTGCTCCCCAAGGTGTGCAGACAAAATATTTCACCAAGAGATTAATTTTTTTCCCTCCTTAACATTTAGCAAGGGGTGGTCTCGCCTTGGTCTATCACGGGGTGTGGTGTGAGCCCAGGCTCCGGTGGCCCACAGGGAGCGCTGAGATCATCCAGCAGCTCTTCCTGGCACTTGCAACCACGTCTTGGTGACATTTAATTTATTGCCCTCAGCTCCTGGGAGGCGGAATTACGGAGCTCTTCAGCAGTGACCGCTCAGCCCCCCGTCCCACCACTCCTCCCACCTCCTTCCCCCCGACTCCGACGGACCATCCCTCCAACAAGACAGGTTAGAGCCTCGCTGCCACCCAGATGATTTCCAGCGGCGTTCCTCCCCCTCAGCCCATCATTCCGCAGCAGGCCGAGCGCTGCCACCCTCCCTTATCGCATACAGTCGATGACAGGAGCGATCTTCAGTTCAGAGCTGAGTGTTTCATAAAATCTTGGCACAGTGCAAGCAGCATCACTTGGTAGCGCTGGCACCACGCTGGAGATGCCGACACCAGCGCCAGAGAGAGCCACAGCTGGCACCATGCCGGAGATGCCGACAACAGTGCCAGAGATAGCCACAGCTGGCACCAAACTGGAGATGCTGACAGCAGTGCCAGAGAGAGCCACAGCTTCCCTCCAGACCCCACGTTTCTTTCAGGTGCATTCACGTGGCATCTTCTGCCAGCGTTCCATCCGCTGTGACAGCTAAGGAGGGAGATCTGTTACGCTCAACATCTAAACCATATTTCATCCAGCAAAGCGAAATAGACATTTTTCAGATCAGAGCAGTGAAAGCATTGTAGATAAAATCCCGGGACAGCAGCTGGGAAGAGTAGACATCTGCATTTATTTAATGATTAATCTCTTTGGACTTGTACTTTTCTCTCTCAAATACTGTTTTCCTTCTTTCCTCGGGAGCCTGAAACTCTGCTGTAAGAAATGGCGCATCCAGAGAGCTCGGCGGTATTTGTTGAGGAAGTGTATGTTATCATGTGAAGTGGAACTGCTCCTGACATTTCCAGAAAGCCATGAATAATCACACATCATTAGAGCCCTTGATTGAAACGGTGCTTTGCCATGACGTTTTTAATGCGTGGCATAAGTAAGTGCAAAATCTCCCCAGCAAAAGGAAAAAAGAAAAACCCCACACCCCAAAACTCAGGCTATTATACCCCAAAGGGTAAAATAAAGAAAAGGAAGGTGTTGCTGGCAAAGCCAACAGCGAAACATCCATCGATTCCAGTGGAATCGGGTTCACTCCAGCCGCGGCAATTTCTTAAGGAATATGGAGTTGGGAGGGAGCTCAGGGCTCCTTTCCATCCCACACGGAATCTTCCAATAATTTGCTGTCCTTCACGTTAAAAAGCCGCTTTATTTTGCTGAATTCAGAAGATCAGCCTGCTCTCTGATAAAAAAAAAAAATGAAATAGCAGTTTCGTATAAATGTACACGCTGGGAATAAATCTGCTTGTTTGTAGAAATTGCTGAGACGACCCAGGAGAGTGAGAAATCGAAGGAATAAAATTTAGCCAGCCCAGAGCTCAGGGGAACCGGCGTTCCAGAACACGGAGCGAGTCCTTTCACACCTCACATGGTGGGAGCTGGTAGATTTCCCCCCTCTGCAGGCAATACCCGCTGCAGGTGAGCTCGGGGCATCTGGAACATGGGCTGCTCTTTCAAACGGCCCAGAAAACTGCAAAGCCCGTACCCTCTGCTGTTTCCAGCCAGCAGCCAGACCACTCTGCAAACTAGGTGTCAGCGAGAACACCACTGGCCGGGTTGGCTTCTCCTTGTTTCCTGAGCTTATTTCTTTGTTAGAACTACATGCACTGATGGCTCCGTGCGGCCCCGCTTCCATTCAAGAGGGGAAGATCACCAAGAGTGGCAAACCACCACTCCAGCTGGGGCTTTGAACCTTGCAATGAGTTGGGAGATCCTCTTGGGCCTGCCCAATTCCCTCTCTCCCAGCTCTTGGTCCTGTTTTCTCCTCACCCTCAATCAATCTCTGCATCAGTCTCAGCCCTGCTGGTCTCCCAGCTTTTGTCTCTTGCTTTGAGACAGAAGTGTCCATCTGAGCTCGCACACATTTGATGTCAGCTTGCCAGAGGCAGATTTTACATCCCTACACCTTCGCCGTAAAAAGAAGCGCTTGCAAACCTGAGTATTTCTTTAAACGGAAAAAGAGAGAGACAACCCCTGTTCAACCCTGAGCTAAAGCATCCTCAGCCAGGCTGCAATCACACTGGAGTACATTGGGCAGGATGGTATCGCTGAAGCTCATTTCTTGCACCACCACACCCAAAGCACGGCCAGAAAGCCCTGCCCTGTCCTCCTGAGCCTGCAAATATTTATAGTATTTATCCGAGTCACACACTCCCACCCCCCGAGACAAGCACATCGCGCTCAGTTTTGACCAGAAGACAAAGCCCCATTTCCCAGGAGGCTTCCTGGCCGACTTGCACAGGAAACTTTGGGCCAAGAACCACAACTAACGAACTTCCTCTCGAGCTGGTAGAAGTTTGCCAAAATTACAAACAACTGACTACGGGGTGCACATCACTGCTCGGGGCCGATTGACGCTTCCCAATGTCGCTCCTTTCATCCTGCAGAAGAGAGCAATTTACATGTTCTAAGACCCCCCCCTGCAAACATTTATCAATATTATGCATTTACCCATTTGGTGGCTCAGACAAAATTACCCCAGAACGGGCACTGCTAATAAGCAGCAGCCTTTCCAGTTGGATGGTATTAAATTCTGTATTCTAAATGGTTTGAAAGTCATTCCAGTATTCAGTTCCTTTGAAAGCCAGTAGCAAAGTTGCAGGTGTCTGGTTCCTGGAGGTAAGAAGGTGCAAGAAATGACAATATCTTGAGATGAAGAAAAAGAATGAGAACAGAAATAAATCCTCACCGATGCTTTTCTATATGCCACTCATTTCGGACCTACTCCAACATCCGCTGAATTCAGAAGAATCATATTCATCATATTTGGATAAAGCCATTATTCATGAAAAGCACTTTGGCTTCCAAGCATGCCCTGATTAAACATCATCACACATCCACATCTCACAAGCAGCAAATAGTCAAAGCAAACAATTTACAAGCTTTATTTACAAGATCTATGCAGTGAATACCCAGGAATAAATAATCCCTTTGCTGAAATCAGGGTCAACTCACACACCAGAGGGACACAAAACCAAGACAAAATTGGGAGCTAATTCATTTTCCCTGCATGGTTCAGCCAGCTCTCGGTACAAACTGGCTGGAGAGAAGTTGAGCTCCGAGTCCATTTGATTGGGATTATTTTGTGGCACCGCAGGAAATAGAGTTTTTGGACAGGGGAACCTGAGCTTTAAAAAAAATAATCCATATACTTGCCTTGTTTTTTCCACTCATAGAAATACCTTTTTTTTTTTCCTTCCCCCAGCCCATCACTAAGGAGCACAGGCAGCAGAGCATCCTCTCTGGCACCTGGGAGCAGTGGGGCGATAGGAAGAGGCATAAACCCCAAATAATTGTGTTTTACACAAAACAGCATCCATCCACCCCCCCACCCCAATCCGGGCTGTGTGCCCAGGATGGTGGGCAGCAGGCGATTAGCCCTGGCAGCAAACGAGCAGGCTGGCCTGCCCAGCCCTGCCCCAAATGACTGATAATTGCCCTGTACAAAAGCACATTAATTCCACGGCGGCGTTGTCCAAGATGCCGAGGCGCCGCAGGATGCGCGGCCGGGGGAGCCAACGGCTGGAGCCCCGCCTGGTGATGCTCTCCTTTCTTTACGTGTGTCCTTCTCTGCTGGCAACTGCTTTTCAGAGCTGCTGGCTTCAAGGGAGTTTTAGCATATTCATTAAAAAACTTGGATTAAGGCTTGTGCCTCTCTGCCAAGCAGCTCTGTGTGCGAAGGCAGCGTCATTGTTGGAGAGACTTATTTTGAAAAAAAAAAAAATTAAAAAAAAAAATCAACCTTTCGGGCTTATATTGTCCAGTGAGTTGTTCAAACAACCTCAGATCTCAAACAGCTCAACAGAATACAGCCAAAACTTTGTGCCATTTACATGAGTACTGCTCCTCTGGTGGTTCAAGCCAGAGGTGAAGCCTGAGCCTTCTGGATTTCCTGGCTGAAAGGCAAGTTTAGACGCTCCTTTTCTTCCTAGAAAATAGCCTGATAAAGCAGTCAAGTGCCCACCTCCCTTAGAACTGCAGCTCCCAGGAAGCAACAAGAATATTTGGCTTTTTTGGAGTAATTTTTCAAGTGTGCAATTGCTCTTCTGCCATAGCTCATGACACAGCATCGTCTGCTGCTGTGAAACAGCATCGCTGGGGTGTGGAGCTCGACCAGCCACAACCTTTGCAGGTCTAACCTAGCTTGCTCTAGAAATGCCAGAGAGAGACAGAACTCAGCAGCGATTCAACGTTGTCCCAGAAGCAGTTAAAAATATCAGCGGTACTAAATAAGAATAGTTTTATACCCTCTGGATGTCCAGCCCAAAGAAGGAAAAATAAGCCATAGGAACAGAACAGGGCAAGGAGCTGGATTTCAGAAATAGCTGAAGAGATTTCTTAGCACAATAATAATAATATTTATTTCAACTCCTTGAATATGAAATGAAAGCTGTAGCACTTCCAATAAACGTAGCTGGAGCTCAGCAGCAGCACCTGCTTATGCGCTTCACTGCCATACGCCAAACTGCCAGGCAGGAAATCTTTAAACTCATTTAACTTCACAATTTTAACAAAATAAGAACTGAATTAATGCCAGATCTGGAAAACATCTAGATCTGGTTCAAGTTCAGGGAAATAATCACATTTGAGATGTTTACACCGAAATATTGCCTTTGACTCTGCTCTCTTGTGGTAGAGATGGTCATAAATTTTAAGCCTCCAGAGGTTTTCACAGTGTCATCCTTTTTAAATACTGATATTCTGCTTTGCAGTGCTTCTCCCCAAAATCTCACAAGCCATAATATTCTTAACCGCAGAGTCGGTTTGAGGGGATGCAGTTCTTAAAATGAGCCTCTATTAAAATTCCTTGCAACTGGATCCCAGTATTTTGCAGTATTAGCAATAATCATTAAACCCAGCCAAAAAAAGCCTTTTGACAGAGTTCTGGGGGTTTGACCAGAGAGAACGGTTATGGAAAGTGTGCAGTTTTATTTTTAAAGCAGCTTTCCTTGGAGAAAGGACTTACCCTGATTTGATTTTGGTTTACAAAAACAAGAAGTTGACATTTTCTGGAGGAAGTGCAGCATTTTCTGATTAGCTCTAATAGCCACCTCTGGGAGATGCTGCAATTTCTCCCAGAGTTTCAAGTGGTTGAGTGTCATTAATTGCTATTTGCCGGGGTATTCGAGGCTCTGGGTACCCACTGGAGATGGGAGCAGGGGCTCAGCCTGCGGGCCAGGGCCAAGCACAAGCCTCCTGTGTTTGCTTGACCTGGAACTGCGCTTTACAAAGCCCCAGCAGATGTGTCAGACCCGGTGCTAGCTGAAGCACCCGATAGCAAACTATGCACCCATTACTCATTTTTCCAGTTTCAAAAGCTTTTTCCTATAGAAAGCGACGCTAGAATTTTTCCAAGTTCTCCACCCTCCACTGCTCTTTTCTCTCTTTGTGCTTCTCAGCAATGCTCCCTCCCAACTAAATCTCTCAGTCCCATGTCAAAACACAGTTTTGTTACCCTGATAAACCAGATCTTAATGCTAAAGCTACAGCAATATGTAATTCTCATCAAAAGAGTCACTTATTTCATTTTCCTCCGAGATGCGCTCCCCAAGTCTGTTTCTGATGGAAACAAATGAAGGCGACGATTTGTCTCGAATAATAAAGCACCTGCAGCTGTTTGCATCGTTTAGAATGATGGCTTATCATTAGCAGAAGCGCTTACATATTCTAAACACCCCACGTGCCTCGCAGGTAGGACACCGGGCTCTGTGGCATTTACCTCAGTTTCTCATCGTTTCCCAACAACAAGAACATCAAGGATGCAGCACATACATCACCTGCCCAGGAGCCTGGACTCGCTCTAGGGAGTGACCTCCCAGTAAGTCCCTTCTGCTCCCAAAGCATCAAGATCTCCTTCCCTTGAATGATGTAGGACCCAAAGAGCAGAAGCTCCTCTTGGGTGTGGGAGGCAGCGGCCACAGGGGAGCCTGGTCTGGGGCTGAGCAGTGGGAAACGCTCTGTGACTTCAGCGAGGATTCTAAAGGCAATTGTGGGGGCAGATACTGCCCAAACGGGCGAAGCTTTGCAGACCCACAGACACCGTTTTGCTGCCTTTGTCCCTCAGAACCCCTGTGAGGCGAGACCTGCACGCACCCGCCAGGTCTGAGGATGAAGAGGTGATAACGCCAGGGAACTGGATGTGGGGCTGTGCGGGGAAACCGGGAGCAGGTTTTGCTGTGCAGCCACCCAGCGAGGAACCCAGCTTCATTCAAAATGGATCAACTCATTACAGAAAACAGGAGAGTAAATGGCATGGGAAGGAGTGAGGGATTTTCAAGCCAGTTAATGCGCTCTACAATGCCACGAAGCCCCTGTATGACTAGGAAGGATGAGTTTGTAGCAGTATAATTTACAATGAAATATACATTATAATATATATAATATTATAATATATAATATTATAATATATATAATAATATATATAGGCAATATATATACAATATTATAATATATATAATTTACAATGAATTACATGTGAATTGCTAAAATACTCGTGAAGGGCGCATAAGACCCTTTTACTTTGCAAAGCAGGTTCTGTATCTTAGCAATTCCACAAACACAGCCAGGAGAACCAGCTGCCTGTCACCACCATCCCAACCTCTGGTGACTGATAAGAGCGAAGAGCTCCCTCCAGGCAGTGCTTCCCGGGGCTGCGTCCTCGAGTCAGCGTGATCTCCAGCTGCAAACTCACAAGTTACAGCTCTGATGCAAAGTTAATAGCAGATCGATTACTATAATTAACGAGATCGATAATAGTTTAACAACAACGCATTTCTCTTCTCGGGATGAGCTGTGCTGCAGTCGCATCGCCTTAAGCTCACGCAGAACACGGCAACACTAACACCAGGAGGACTCGGGGCAAGCACAGGAGAACCTTTTGCCGTGAGTCCCCCATCTCAGTGACAGCCTGGTTTTGCCCAGGACTGGCAGCAATCGAGGCACAAAACCCAACTGGGCCACTTCTCACTTCCCTCCCCAGAGGCAGGGTCTGTGACAAGCCACCAGCCCAGCACCACGCACCCAGCACCCGCTGCTGCCTTCAGCGCGATGCTGGGCTGTGGTGCCTCTGGGCACCCTGCGCAGCTTTTGCTTGTCCCATTCTCAGTTTATTTCACCTCAAAAACATCTGCCTTTGGTTTCCTCATACTCATTAAAGGATATTCCCAATTCCTCTGCTCCCACTCTTTTGCCCTCCCCAAGGCTCCTTCCAAGAAGCAGTATCACAGAGGACATCTTACTGCCCTACCAGCCCGACAGACTTCTCTCCACCCATCTGGAGACATCCTGAAACAGGCTCCTCAAGCCAATTTTATATTCGGTGCATGCCATAGACTATGCATCATCATCCAAGCCCTCAAACTGCTCTCTCCCAGAAGACCTGAGGAATGAAGGAGGGCGACTGCCTGACCTCCTCTCTGGCAGACGAGGCTCCGTGCTGCGGAGGAGGGGAGCGCTTTTGGACAGACAGGACCAGTTCTGCCAGACAGCTCAGGGAGATGGTGGGAAGTGGCACCAGACACAAAGGAGCAGTGACCTGCAGACAGCAAGACACCACGCTCCCCCCCCCCGACAGGCTGGCTTTCAGAGTCAGGAGGCTGCTCGGCTGCATTTGTGCTTTCAGGCAGCTCAGGGGAGAAGAGCTGGAGCTGACATCCAATACCCTGACAACCGACTGATGGCCCTCTGCTTTCCTCTCCCATAGAACCGTTCCAGCTGGAAAGGACCTTAAAGATCATTGAGTTCCAGCTCCCTGCCCTGGGAGGGGGGACATACACCTCTCACAAGACCAGGTTGCTCAAAGCCCCATCCAATCTTGCCTCCAATGGTGAGATGGGGGCTCTGGAGGCATCTGTGGGCTCTGTAGCCCCTGCACACTGGTGACTCCATCCTTCACGTGCTCCATCAGAGCTCCTGTGGCAGGAGCCAGCAGTGCTGCTGGATCAGCAGTGGCCTCCAGCGCTCTTCTGGCCAAAACACCCTGTCCCAGTTGATACAAGCCACCATCTCTGATCTTCTCTCTGTTCCTACAGAGATGATGGGACCACTGGCTGTCTCTGTCACCATTACAGCAGCCCCCCCCCCCAAACTGACACAGGGTACGGAGACAGTGGGGAACAGGCTCCTGGAGAAGGGTGGGGGGCTCTGCAGGACCACCACTGCTCCAGAATGCCTTATGGAAATTAATCTCCGTGCTGGGAAAGGATTGGAGCCACACAGGCACGTCTCCTGGGCCTCCAGGAGCTGAGGGGATGGCTCCTCTCCCCCACATGGTGCTTGGACACAGCCACACTTGTACAGGGAGATAAGTGATAGAAACCCATGTACACCACCAGACGGGAGGGGAAACCTTCCTCCCTCTGCTCCCCCCTGAAAAAACAGGAAATCCTAGAAAAATAAGGCTTGAGAAGCCACCTAACGTATGTCCTCAACCCCAAATCAGCATCAAATCTGTTCCTAGCAGATGTTTGTCTAGTCTAGCCTTTAGGAAGCTCCGAGGACAGAGGCATTTTTTTGACCTGGCTTGGTCAGGCGGCGCAGAAAAGTGAAGAGATTTTTAGGTAACAGCGTGCAAGCTGCTACAGCACATTTGGCAAACCCCTGTGTGGGGCTATTATCATATTCCAATAGTATTGGCATTTACTTTTGCTGAAATAATATGAAATTCTGATTGAATTTGTGCTGCTGGTGGAAGCGCTGGAGATCCGTGGAGGCTGCGTCGGCAAGAGCGCCCAGCAAAGGACGGCCACGGGGAAAGGGAGAAGAGCCTCGAGGAGCTGCTTCGGGGTCAGTAAGCTCTGCTAAGCCCTGCAGAACGGCTGTGGCGACGTCTGCCCTTCGTGGCGGGGATCCCTGTGGTGGCTTGAAGCCAGCGGGGAGCGCCTGGTCTCACGGCCGCTGGGAGGGGAGCAGAGAGGAGGAGAGGAAGGGAGAGCTGCAGCAGCTTCGCTCCCACCAGCCAGGGCTTCCTGCTTGATGGGGAGCATCACATCACCTCGGGTTTCTTACACACCCCGAGCTTTCTACACAACCTGTCAGAGACTAGTTTGGGTTTATTCCCGTGCAGTTTTCACGTGTCTCTGGCATGACCCCGAGAGCTGTCATCCTGCAGCAGCCAAGTTTTGGGCAACCGGCTTGGCCAAAGCATCCACCGGCAACCGTTGCTCATTTTCCTTCCACAGCCCGTGTCCGAGGTGAGTTGCCAAACACACGTGGGTCTGACAGGGCTCACATAGTCCTTCGGGCCTTTGCTCTTGCAGTAACTCTCTCCCAAGAGCGTTTTCCACGCTCCGAGCTGCACCAGCACCACTTCTGCCAAGACAGAGGAGAGGGGGTGGGCAACCCCCGGCACCCCAACCCCGGGCAGGAACAACCTCACTGCACCAAGTGAATCCACACTAAATATCACACACCAGCAGCGGCTCCGTCCTTGCTCTCAACCACCACGAGGAACCTCCACCCACCTCCAGCTTGTCCCAAAAAGCGTGTCCTTCAAAAGCAGCGCCGCGGCCGGCCGGGAACGCTCACATCTCTCCTCAGTCCTTAACCAAGGTCTTCTAATGCACATTTCATCTAAGTATAGACATATCCCATAGGGTTGGCTGCTTAAAAAAAAAATAAATTTCAAGTTTTTCCTGAAGTGTTGTGGGGGGGCAGAGCAGTTCATGTCTCAGCACAGCAGGGCAGAATCCTGCCCACCGAAGCCAACCGAGCAACACGTGGGCAGGGGCTCCAGTTGTGCCAGGGAACAACCAGATGCAGAAAACATGGTTCAAGGGTTCATTTGCCAGCTTTGCAAACCCTTGCTGGCATCTAGAACCCCAAAAGGCCCCCTCACAATTAGTGTAGCGACCCCAGAAACAAACCACGGCCCTGGCTAATACTTGTAGTCGTTCCCAAGAAACAGCTGGACATGAGCGGTGAAGAAGTCCTAAATTATTTACAGCATTCAGGCACCTTGACAAAAACACTCATCTATGCCAGGTTCACACTGGCTTTGGACTGGGAGCAGTGGGTGGAAATTGGGATTAGGAGAACAGAAAGACTCAGGACAGAAATTACCTTTTTTTTTTTTTTTAATCCACCTGCTCAGCCTGGAGACACATTTCCTTTGTCTGTGACTCAGTTTCCCCACACTTGATAACAACGTTAATTTGCTCAGCTGTTACTGTGACGGTCTGTGGGAGCACAAGAAGAGCTCAAGGCAGTCTTCGTTTAGAAGAGGATAAACCAGCTTTCGAGATCAAAACAAATCTAATTTTAAATCGGAAAGGTATTTTTATTTAATTATCTTGCCAGTAATGCTTTCACTTTTTTTTTTAAAGGAAGGATGTTCAGTTTCCTGAAGTGATTCTACTAAAGCCTCTTCTAATCCTTAATTTCTCTGCATGTACCAGCCAATTTCAGGACTAAATGATTACAACTGCCATTCATTCAGAAAAGCAATTTAATTTTGATCAAGGCCTGCTCCTCAGCTTTGAATTCAAATTAAGACAGGCCGCAATTTTTGAATGTAGTTACTTCTGAAGTGGGAAAGAATCCGCTGCCTGCGAGAGACACACGAACTCTTCCCGTACCCGAATTCACGTTAGATAGCTGCTACTTGAAGCATGATTCTCATTAGAAGGGATTGTATCATTCACGTCCCTGAACCACGAAGAATAGAGACTAATGGATTAATCCACAGAGTGCCACGATGATCTTTACCCTCAGCCCTGCTAGAACAGCCCTCCCATACTCCTCCTGCCTTTATTCAACCTGGATGCTCTTGCTGGAAAGAGCTTACTGCAACCAAAGCAGCCAAGACTCCCAAACACGCCTCTCGCCAGCCTCGTGGTGGGACACGGGTGATGGGGCATTTCCCCTCGCCCCAGTAAATCCACAAGCCCCCAGTCTGCATGTAAGAATATTGACGTCGGGAAAAATACGCTTAATGAAACATAACTGATGTCAACATTGGAAAAGTGCATCAATAACAACAAAAAAAAGCCTGCACCCATGAAAAGCCTCTTTTGCATAATATTACACACCTGAAATCAGCCAGAATCAAATTTCATTCTTTCCAGCTGAAGCTTTTTTTTTAAAATAAATAATTTGAAGTGCCAGCATTTATCATCATGTACTTTTCTGAAAGGAGAATACATCAGTGGGTTTGCTGTATTTTAAAGCTCCCGTCATAAAGCCAGGGATTCTGCATTTGCATGTGAAAAGTTCCGCAGAGGAAAGCTTTTCTGCCAGCTTCAGCAGAGTGACCGGCAAAGAGAGGACTCGACTACACTCATTTCATTTCTACCACCTCACCAATCATCCATCTTAAATACACCCGTCATAGATGCTAACTGTGTTTAGAGGTGACTCTACGAAGATGCCCAAAGGGATTAAATAACCCAGCATTTCCATAGCAGATGACCAGACTCATTGGTGCAGGTCCAGTGTTCCTGATTTCATTGCCCATGACCTTGGAGGAAAATAACAATAATAAAAAGAATTTTGACGTCTGTGCTGCTCTAAAACTAGTATTTCATCCACATTTCTGCTTTGGTGCTAGAACACAGAATTATAGGACCATAAGGGACCTGGCAAGGTCACAGAGGTCATAGAGATACAGCAAGGATACACGCCTGTCATCTGCGCTCTAATGTTGACCAACTTCCAAGGAGAGATGCTCCACAGCTCCTCTCAGACAGGACACCCCTTGGCAGCCCTTCCTGCAGAGGAGGCTTTTCCTACTGCCTAATTTGAAGTCTCCCTTGCTCTAACCTCTTGTGGACACGAACAAGTAACCACCTTTCTCCTTAACAACAGATCTGTGAGACTAGAGGTTTCTCCCCATCTTTTTCACCAGGCAAAAGAACCTCTATTTTCATCTTTTCTCTTAGGTTTTCAGACCTCTCAACATCCTTGTGGCTCCCCCCGTGGACCTTCCTGAGGGGATGCACATCATCCTTGCAACACTGTGCCTGTGCCTTTAACCCAGCATCTCCCATACACTATTCCAAAAGGAATCAGAGTTCCTACCCTGCTCTCCTTGCCAGCAGTGACTCTGCTCATGCTCCACAGCACAAAGTAGAATGAAAACTTATTTCTTAACTTGAAGACTGAAGATCCATCCAAACTGCCCAAGTTTTTGCCAGTAGGTTTTTATGACACTGCTCATACCTTTCTATATAGACAATTAAGATGTTACCATCCATGTGAGGCAGTTAATATTACACCATTGCTCTAAACACTGGTTTGAAAAGAAATATTCCAGCCTATCATCTTATATTTATTTTTGAGAGAGTGAGCTTTAGCTGAAGACACTCCTGAATGTCGCACAAGACAAAGAATCACAGTCCAAACTGGGAACTTTATAATTGAGCACCGTTCCAGACGACTGCCCATCAACACGTGGATCCATTACCAAATCCCAGCCCTGCCTGCTCATTGTCACCCACCATGTCAGGGTCAGATTTAATTTGAAATGGCATTGGAGCGGTCACCAGCAGCATTTCAATATGCATCTGTAGAAGTTACAGAGTCCAATTAAAAGTCCACGTGTGTGTAATCCAGAGACATAACTCCATCCCGACACCTGCTTCGCATCCCACAGCAGGTCACAGCCAGAGGTTGGTGGGATATCAGAATAAACCAAAATCCTGCCCAAATATTCTCTCTATTGAGCTACTAGCAGATGAACTACTGATCCCACGATAAAATTAACAGGGCACTTGGACTGTTTTTAGAAAAAAAAGATAGCCTTTGCTTTATGTTTATAATTTGGTTTCTTTTACATCTCATTAACACTGCAGATTTATTACGTATCTTGATTAGATCTGGTACTGCTCAGCCCCCAAACCAACTTTTTAATGTCTGGATCAAATATTCTCTTAATAGTGCATTTCCCAGAAGAAGCTTCCAGTAGATCCTTTTACAGCTCTCACAAAGACAGACCCTTTTAAACCAGGAGAGATGAAGAATAGTTGAAGCCATTTCCTTTTCTGGCACGCTGTTACTCTTCCATCTGAGCCGTGAACCTATTCCACTAGAAAGGAAAAACTAAAATACGACCCGTGCCTTCTCCTCTCCACAATAGAGCCAAACCACAGAGTTTTCTGTCCTGGGAGGAATGGGAGCCCAAAGGAGCAGCCTCAGCTCGAGCCTGGCAGCACCCGCTGCAGCCCGCACCCATCAGACCCTGTGGGAAACACCGAGCCCAGCTGACTGGAAATAAACAGGCCCCCAGTTAAATTATAGATTCACAATGAAAACTATGGATTCTATTTATAAACATTTCATGTATTTGTATTTTTACATAGACACAAAACAATAAACCACCACTCTAGAGGAAGAGCCAGAACCAACGTCCCTCCTGAGCTTCTGTCCCTCTTCGCTGCCATTCCCTACGCTGGAGCCGGCACGCTTGGCCTTTGTCCACTTCCATACACCAGAATTGTCATCTTAAAAAACAACATAAGACATGGACAAACCCTAACTCCAGCAAAGCACCTAACCAAAATAGTGCACTTCAATTTAAATTGAAATAACCGTCCCACCTGTGTGAAGGTCCAGGCAAACACCTGTAGGTAGCTACAGGCAGAAGGCAAGGTCAGAAAGAATAAAGCCAGAGTCCTGCTGGAATGAAAACTTCAAGGACTGGTGAAGTTAGAGGCAAGTTCTTGCTTATTTCTGTTCATCTGTGGAATTCACCACGGGCAAAAAATGCCTGAGCTATTCCACGTGTGAAAAAATGAGAAGGGTTCTCTGTACCAACAGCTCCGCACACCTGCAGCATGGAACAACACGGGGAAGGCAGTTTAGATCCAAGACCTCTGTGTTATTTTGGGGCACACCCAGAAGCACAGAAATCACCTTAAAAAAAACCCAAAAAAACAACACACACCGAACCCACATATTTCCATCTAGTGAAATAAAGTTCTAGCACCAGATTTCCAAATTATCTGAAGAGCAGAGCTGTCTTCAGAGATGTGAGGCGTCAGAGTAACAGAAACTCAGGCTGACAACTGGCTGGATTTGCTCAGTGCTCGGAACAATCTGGTGGAAACAAAAGGAATTTGGGAGCCTGGAATTGTTTTTGATTGTTATTCTCCAACTAGAGCATGAAAAAATAACACAAAAGAGAAGAATCTGTTGGGAAAGATGCAACACCATCAGTTCCAGATCAAACCCACAGTCTGGTTAAAACCAAATGTGCTCTTTCAAAATCATGGTCAATCAAAAGAGTTTAAGCTCCTTTCTGTTGCAGGTGCCCTGCTCAGTTGTGGTTGTTTTTTTTTTTATTCAGTAAAATTTTACCAGCTTAGTGAGGGTTTTCTAATAATCTTAGTGAGGGTTTCTGCAAAAGTTACATCAAAGGGGTAACCTGACATCTAAATCAAAACGATTTTGAAATATGAAAAAAGTGAAAGGTTTTTCTCCAGCTCCTGTGTATTCCAACAGACAAAACCCAGTCAAACTTTGACACCTCAGCCTCAGGCTGTGGGGCACGAGGGAAGTCCTGGTCCTGATTCTGCAGCTCCAGCCACAATCCTCTCCACTGCAGCTGGGAAAGAGCTTGCACTTTCCATTAGACACCCTGGACCACCGAGGACACAACCCCAGTTGCTGACCCAAACCCACTGCCCAGATGCTGTAGGGATGCTCAGTTTTTCCCTCCAGCCCACTGCAGGATGGTCCCAAAGCCTCCTTAGCAACCATGGCCAGCTGGCTCAGATGGGAATGCACTGATGCATCCCCAAGGCCAGGGAAAAAAAAAAACCTCCCTCTCAGCAGGAATAACAGAAGGGAGACAAGGAGAGAGGGTCTCCAACAGGAACGCAGGAGATAAGCCCCTAGTTACAGCCTGGTGTGGCAAAGAGAAATGCCAGCTCCAGAGCAGAAGGGAAGGAGCAAACATGAGTTATTAGCTCAACTACATGGCATTATGAAACGCAACCGGCCTTTCAACTCCTTCATAAACAGTATCAACAAACACTTAGTCCTTTAAAACACTGGCTGATGCCCAGCAGGAGGACAAGAAGCGGTACCATAGCGGTTAATGGGATGATGGAGCTGCACCTCTCCGTTATCTGCTGCTCTCTAGTTCACATGGACTTCTCAGGCCACATCGGTCACCTTCACCCACGGACGGGGTGGGGAGATGAGCCCTTCACTGCACTAACTTAGATTTCAGATGGTGACCCTCAAGGTGGTGGAAGTGCCTCTGAGGATCGGCAGTGGTCCTGTATCACTGAGGAACTTCGGGGTTTAAGTGATAAAACCAAGTGACAACAGCACAGCCAACCCGAATTTTTGCAGTTTTATAAGTAGGTAGCTAGAACTTGCCACACATCCTGACGTTCTTCACCCAATACAGCATTAAGCTGACAAATTATACTAATACAGTACGATTTCAAGGTGTATCCACATTCGCAGCATGTGTAAATTTCTCAAATAGAATCCGATGTTTGCTAATATGGTACGATCTAAGTTAATAAGATCAAATTATGTCTGATCATACTACATTAGTAAATGTCACATCAAATTAGTCATTTTCAGAATTATAATGAAGCACAGAAAGCAACCAAAAATAACTTTTCCAATGCAAGTAAGCAGGGCTGAAGCTGAAAACTGAGCCAAATACCAAGCCTCTGGAGAACGCGTTTCCAATTCAAGGTTGGGAGAATTTTCTTCTCACTCTTATTTCAGAGAGCTCTCATACATGATTTAAATCATGGTCTGAGTCACAGCAGAGTCTTGTCAAAAGGTCACTAATGGGGGCTGGAGAGAAGGTCAACAACAAGGAGGAGTTGGTGAAATGTCTACTGAAAGGCTGTTTGTGGAGGGGTAGTCATCTTTCTGCAGGGCTGTGGTTGGTGCTCACCACGATGGTTCCAAGCAGGGAAATTCATGAGAATTCACTGAAGTTTTGAGAGAGAAAACACTTTAAATAGGAATTTGCTCCAACAGTTATTAAACACTCTTCCTTTCAGGCAGATCTGAACTGCTGTAATCGGTCAGGCCTTGTAAGTTTTATTTTTCTTTTGTTACCAAAACCACCGACCTGTCAGGTGTACGTTTGGTGTAATCTCATTTATTTGCAAACACACCCAGAGTTTGGTTTCTTTGAACCCAGCAGGAAAAACCCAAGCAGCTCCTTGGTTCAGAGAGCCCTGGGTCTGTCCTCGGCAAGCTCCTCAGCCTGACGGCCCTGGCTATACATCGCAATTCAGAAACACAGGTTTCTTTTTCCATGTTCTTCTGCCCATTTGGAAAGCCTCCTGCACATTTCCCCCACGTCCCCAGACCTACAGGTAGGGAATATCTCTTGAGGCGCCCACATGAAGGCTGACCAGGCACGCAGAAGGTACCCAAGTAGGGTGCCCACAATCTTAAAGCCCACCCCAAAAAATAGAAAGCTGAAGTCACTCCCGTCAGCCCTCAAGGGTGTCTCACACACAACCTTTCCCAGAACCTTTAACAACAGGGGAGGAAAAAAATCCCAAACCACCCTGGCACATGGCAGGAACAGGAATTTGAGAGAACATGCAGTGGTTGCACGTTCACCAGGAGCACAGGAACACCCGCTTCTCTGAAGCTCCCCATCACCTATTGCATTGTGAGCGTGCAAAGAAAACAAGAAACAAGAAAAAAGAATAATTAGCCCAAGAAAGCGTAGTGAAAGCAGCACAGGATGGGGGAGATTCCTCCTGAAGGGCTGAGCACAAGATTTTACCCCTGTGCCACCAGGTACAACAGAGCCTAGGATTTTCCCAGGCCACTGGATGAGCTCCGAGGGACAAGGCTTCTGTCCCTTCCGATGAGCTAAAACACACCAGGAGGCAACGAATCCCTGAGCAACTTCATTTCTATCTTTACCGAGTGAACATACACCCAAGCAACAACAGCTAGCCAAGTCCTCTGGATAAGTCACCCTTTATTCCCAGCTGAGTAAGTAGGAACCTGCTGAAAGCCTTGAGAGCTCCAAGCCACAGGCATTTTCCTGCGTAGGGCATTTAGGGAGGTGAAGGCCAACGTGGCCAAGGACAGAGTTCACAGTTCAGGTTGTTTTTTTTTTTTTTTTTTTTTTTTAAAGCAACACGAAAAACACAAACCCAAGCCACCACACTCACAAAATACCATGTCTGCTGTTGAAAAAGAGGATTTCTAGCATTTCTAGCTACTTTCTGTGAAGGTGGAACCCACGTTGGTAGTTGTGACCTGTGGTGTTCAGTATTAATTTTCTTGGTTTAGTATAGGCTGGTGTATGCTTCAGAGACTCTTTCCCCCCAACAATGGCTTTCACAGCCCCTGTTGCTCATGACTTGTGTTTTTTTGCTTGATATTTGTTTCTTTTTAATCCAAGCTGTCTGTGTGAATTTTAACTCAATTAAGGGTGTTTATATAAGGCAGTCTGTTCAGGGACAGAGTTGTTGATCCCCAGAGAAAGCATTGTTCCTATCCTGTCTGGATTTCGGCAGATTAGGTTTAAACCAGACCTATCATCAAAATACACTCACTAGCACACAAGCTTTACATGTGTTTTAGTTTGAATGGAGTTATTATAATAGACCAGCCTTTTGTTATTAGTAATTACAAATACTTCTGTTGGATTCTGGTGTGTCAGTGGACTAGGAACCCTTTGTTGTCTTTAAGTTAATGTCTACATTATTCTGCACTTTCTTCTTCTAATCCTTCTCCTATCCTGGAGGATTTTCACAGCATTTTACTGTCATTCTGTTATGAAACTTGTTTTCCCTTGAGCATGTGGCAATTTCATTAGGTACCTGAGGATCGTATGAAAAAAATCAAATAACAACATAAGCTCAGCCAAAAAGAAGGAAAGAAACCAACATTTCTACTCAGCTCAATACAAAAATAAAAGCACATGGGAGGAGGAGGGGAAAGAAGGGGAAAAATAAGGGAAGCATTATTTTCTGCATTTCATTTAACTCCTTGCTGGCTGAGACGCACCCCACAGGGGGCTGCGGCTCATTCCCACACTCCAGGAGTCCTTCCACGGGCTGGGATGGAGCCAGGACAGCCCTGGCTGCTGGGTCTGCTCTACAGCTGCCAGCAGGGAGGGGAACTTAGGAGACAGCCATTTCCAGGGGCTTTTTGTTTGTTTTTTAACAGATGTCTTCACCTCTTTCACATGGAAACACAAACTAGACCCTACAGCGATGTCTTTCCTCCACCCCCTACCCAAAAAAAGTTAAAAAATATAAATCTGCCTTCTGGCTGAACACAGCCTGAAAGCCCAGCATTGGAGAAAGCCAAGTGCAATTACACAGGGCTACACCTGATGACCCAGGAGACCCTCCTGGTCTTTTCCCAAGGAAATCATCTCAGCAAATCCCAGAAACATGTATTAGAGTCGCATCTCACACACCTGCCTGTGACCCAAGCAGATGGCCTGGGACAGCCTAGCCAGTTGGATGGGACAGGAGGTCTTGCCACCATTTTATCGGGCCAAAAAACCTATCCTTCCAGTGGTAATAAGTCAAACATGATTCCTTCTCCTTGGGACCTGTTAATTACACACTTGGGCATTTTCTGAAGTATATAGCTATACATGGGTACGAGCAATGAGAGGCATCCCATCAGCTTCTGCTCCTGGGACCCAACGGCCACTCTCGTTACCACCTCCCTCACGTTCCTGCGAGGTGGCCGTTCAGAAGCTCAAGAGCTTGGACACGTAGTGCATTCACCAGAGAAGCGATCCAAACCCAGCCAACCTCACCTAGAAATGGGGACAGATCAGGAGTAAGCCACTCAAGCCAGCTTTCTGCGCAACATCACTGCACAATCGAAAGCTTCAATATACGTACGAGTTCCAGCTAATTACGCACCATTTGGTGATGCCGGTGCAGCACAGCGGAGCTGGCAACAAAGCAAACTACTTGGCAGAGGCGGCAACGTGTGCTGCTAACGCTGCCCAAACAGCATTTTAATCAAAGCCAGGTTTCCACAAGTCCCAAGACCCGATCTCCTGGCTTTGGCTTACACCTTGGGTGGCTTTTCTGTTCTGCCCAAGGCCATCTCTGAGGATATGACACTGCTACAGCTTCACATACACACAGGGTCCGGAGAAGAGCAGCAACATCAGTGAACAGCAGCATCAATAAAACCAGCTTTTCAGCTGTTAGTTTACGGCCACAGCGCATGGGCAGAACCACCCAGCCCTTTGTCAGGCACAGAAAGAGTGAACATGAATTGCTCTTGGAGTGTGTCGGTACAACAGCTGCGAGGGATCACTGTTTTCCAACAAAAAGATTTTTAAAGTTGAAAATAGCTTATATAACGTTGGCTTAAAATGAATTACCACTGAATTAAACTGAATGTTTTCTAATTTATTTTTTTTAAAAAACAGGATTAAAAGACAGCAGAAATCATTTTTCCTTTTGGTTAAGTCTCTTGACCGGAATTTTCAAAACAAAAAGGATTTAATTGGCCAATGCTCATTAGCCCCGAGTGAGAAATGGGCAAACTAGTCTTTAGGCTGGCTTTGGTAACTGCAGTTTAGGATTTAGGAGTATAAATAAGGTTTCTCCTTTTGTTTTTAAGAGCGAGTCATGTTTATGAGCAAGAAGGTTAAAAAAGGCCTTTATCAAAGGGGAGGCAAGGCAGATCTAAAGACCAAAACCTGCAAAATTGCTGCTGTCCGTTCCTTCAGGATTACCCACCCCGGGTGCCTGCCCTGCCTGCCCTCTCCGAGCAGCAGTCCTCCCCTCTAAAGTTACTCACACCCCTCGGACACGAGAGGTGCCTGGGTCAAGATGGACACGCAGGACCAGCAGGACCTGCTGAGGGAAGGGCTGGGTGAACTGGAGAGGGTTCCTCATCTCAAGCACAGCTGAAGCTCCGTGCTGGTCGGTGTGTCCCGGGTAGCCTGCACAGACACCACGACAGCTCCATTTTATTATCTCCAGCATTAGTGAACGATCGATTCCAGTCTCGTCTCATGCCCTTGAATTAAGGGATGTAACAGCATTTTCATCTTCGCCTCCTAATGAGCAGCCCTCGGTGACCTTTCATGAAGCCAGGCCCATTGAGCACATTATTCTTTGTCTGCACAAAACCATTGCACAACCCAACAGGACACAGGAGATGGGTTCTGCTGCTCCGCTCCCACCCGCAGGGCCCCAAGGAGCCCCCCAGGGCTTGCCCAACCACAAGCTGCTCATTTTAGTGCTCCTCAGCCTTTCCATTTTAGGTGAAACACAGACCCATGTTGAAGGTCATGGCAGGCAAGGGTGATCTAGGGTTTAAAAGGCCACCCAAAGCCTAATTCTTCTCTCTCTCTCAAGGCTAATCCACAGCTGGGCTGTGCCTACAGCACAGCAGACAGACAGACCGACCCAAGGTGCAGCCCATTCCTTAAGCATCCACCCCAGGGTGGTGGGATTAAACACACACAGCATCTGCGTCCTTCTGTAGAGCTGTTCTGCACGGAGACAAAGCATCTCCCTATTTCTCCCTCACTTGTGTGCACTGATAATGGATAAGCTCTACAGAGTCAACTGCTCCTTCCAAGAGACAAGACCCCCAAGATCACTCACTCATTCACATAGTACAGGTTGTTTCCAAGGCAGAGACCACACTTGGCTAGAAGAGTTAAAATAAAGCCCCTTTCCCACCATCCCTGTAATTGTAAGGATTTATTCATACCTTAAAGTTCCACGATATCAGGATACTTCTGAAAATGTGCTTTCTGCTGGCAGAAAGGAGCAGCCAGGTGGACACCAACCTCCTTCCCTGCAGGACAGAGACAGCAAGAAGGGTCATGGTGAGGTCTTGTCACCAGGGTCAAGTCCTACTCTGGGGAATAGACCCCTTCACTTACAGACATCAACAAGGACAACACATCAGGAACCAGAAATCTGAGGTCTGGAGATGTTTTTGTATAAAGCTCTCTATTAATGCCTTAGTTTATCTCAGCTCTATTGAGTTGTTTCATCAGTATTTGTTTCTTTTCCTCCCATTCCCTTCTCTTATTTAATCTCCTGAGACATCTTCTCCCCAGTTGATTTTTTTTTTTTTCTGCTGTGGAAAAGGCACAAATGGAGGAAGCAAACAGAGCTTCCTAGAGCCAGCAGCCAAGTAGCATCCCCAAAAACAAGGCAACTGGGCTCAGAGCACTGCAGAAAAGGCAACTCCCCCCCCCAAGGACTTGGCCACTTCACCCAACACCAAAAGGGGGGGAAAAGGAAAAAACCCACAATTTTCTTCCCTACCCCAAAGCCTCACCAAGTCCAACCTCTGCCCAGCCCAGCTCCAGCCAAGCAAACTTGCTGGAGCAAAGTGATTTTATGTGTGAGGGAATGGGGTAATTCGGGCCAGCTGTCCCTGCCCGGCACCCCCATGCACTCAGGGCATGCAGCTGCGGCTCTTCTGCTGAAGGGACCACTTAACCCCTTCCCTGCCCATCCCAACGGAAGGCTGCAGGCGCTGGAACGGGCGGGAAGGGGGTGAGACTGAGGATTTTCTTTTACGAAACCTCCTGCATGTGATTGCTCTCAGCCTCACAGCTGAAACAGATTCAGTTTCCCAACAGCAACAACTGCCAGACCTTCCCCTGCAGAGTGACCACACCACATGCCCTTCTGGTTCCCCCTTTTAATTTCAAATTTCTTCTGTGCTGGGATTTTGTCAGCTGACGATGAAAGGCGGTCCCCGGGGATGCCCGGACGATGCCAGGCTGGGTAGATCCACACGGGGCAGAGATAACAGAGATGTTCATGTGATACCTCAAACCAGAGAGACGCGTCAAAGGCAACGTCCCAAAGGTCCCCAAATTCAGTTCACCCCGCAGAGAGGGCCACCTGGACCAGACTGCTGGGGGAGCTTCAGAAGCACTACTCCACGTGTCGGAGGAAAAGGTCTCGCTGACGGCAAGGGGATTGCCAGCGACTGCCCAAACCAGGAGGCAGAGGAAGAGGAGTGGGCTTTGGTGTGGAATCTCTTCGCTCAGGTTCAGGCACCAGCTGAAGAGGGGAGGGAGATTTGTTAACGTGTGTGTGTCCCCCACCTTCACCGTTTCCCACCCCCAGGCTCGCTGCTAAACCTCCTGCCCTGAATCTTCTCTAAGGACCACGTCTCGCTCTCCAATTTCTGTACACAGTGAAATTTACTGGTTTACAGCAGTTCTAGGGACCAAGAGCCTCATGTAGAATTACAAAAAAAAAAAAGGATTATGTAAAAAAAAAAAAAAAACAAAAAAACCAGCCCGGCCTGAAGCTTACTGCAGCCCACTTGAATCAGGAGCAACATGGTGAGATATTCGGAAATATTTCTTTCCTGAAAGGGTTGTCAGGTATTGGAATGGGCTGCCCAGGGAGGTGGTTGAGGCACCATCCCTGGAGGGATTCAAGAGAGAAGTTGACTTGGTGCTCAAGGATATGGCTTAGTGTTGGGTGGGGTGGGGTTTATGGTTGTTGGGTTTTTTTGGATTTTTTTTTTTTCCCCATTGGTTGGACTAGATGATCTTAAAAGGTCCCTTCCAACCCAGGTGATTCTGTGATGATTCTGTGGTCATCTGGCGAGGTGAGAGGGACAGAAGTTAGAGCAGAGAAGAAAGCAGACCTTTTAACCTCATGAAAACCAGTATGTCTGCGTGGATTTACCCAAAGGGAGCCTGGTCCCCCGTGAGTGCCACCAGCTGCCACACGCTCCCACTTGACTTGGTGGCCGTCATTTGGCCTCATGACACTTTCAGTCTCCCACTGAGATGGAGCTCCGTCTGCCAGGAGCCCAGTTCAGGTCTCATTTCGGACCCAGGTCGGCCCTGCAAGCTCCCGCACGCCGTCTGGCAGGGCTTACCTTGTCATACACAACGGATCCGAAGCCTTTTCCCTTTGGACTGGGAAGAACAAGCTGGGACTGTGCTCGGCACACACCCTCCCTGCCGCTTTCATCCCGTGCCCAGATCGGCTCCCCGAGGGAGCCAAGCGCTGTGAGTACACTCTAAAAACACCCAGACTTGGAAATGCTGCAAGAAACTGCCTCTAAGTGATCAAGAAGAAATATGCCCTTTCAGACACGTGAACCATCTGACCCCGGAAAAGAGAGAAAGAACAAATGAGGGCAAGAAACTGCTGCTCCTTACGGTTGGCTTCACCCCGGCCGTCGGGTCACACCGAGTGGGCTGACCCCGCTGGCAGCTCTAACAGCTGGATGACCCCTGCGTGTTTTCCAACAGCTGGAGCCCCAGTGGTCTTAAATGCTGTATTCAGGACAGGGACAATGCTAGAGGCCTCCTAAATGATTAGTTTAATTAATTTCTGGGTCCTTACAGGGATCGATTCTGGTGTTGTGGCCCATTAAGCCAGTTTGGTTTGTCCCCAAAGCACTCGGTCATTGTTAGCTCAGAGTCAATAAGCTGCATCACACAACTGTAATCAATGGATGGAAAAGAATTTTGAAGGAAAAGAAAGAAAAGGATGGATTTTGATCTCACTTAGATCAATAATTTCCCAGAAATTGCTGGAATTCCCTGATGCAAAATCAATGTGAGCAAGTTCAAAATTGAGTTGTTTTGCTTTGTCAGGAAGATAAAATGGAGAGCTTGGACTGTGCCTTTCAAGAGAGACATTTATAGATTTGATTTTATTTGCAATATCTTCCTCTCCAGAGATTTTCTCCCCATTTAGAACTTTGAAATATCTGTCTTCAGGGGGAAGGAATAGAGGGATTTTGCCCGTACGCCTGAGAGGAGCTTTTGACAACACTTCAGGTCAATTATCACTCGCAAAAATATTTACCCTCTGTCGTCAGCTAAGATGCTCCGCTCAAAACCAGTATTTTTGTTTAGGACACACCATTGGAAATGTCTGGCATCTATTCCCCATGGATTTAGTGTTAACCTAATCTGCAGCCTGACCCAGATGTCACCCATGGTGAACACCTTCAAGCAAGCAGCCCGACGCCCCACCTGTTTTGTGCAAGCACCTTATCATTGCAGATGAGCTTCTGAGCGCTGGTACCATCAGACTGTCCCACCCTGGGCTGTAACACTCCGTGGGGACAAACCCCAGTGTGACCAAGCTGGTGGGAGTTGTTAGGGACCCCTCCAGAGGAGCGCTGGTGAAGGATCCAGAGGTGGATCAGGTCCATACAGTAGGCGTTTCCAAACCATAGGCTGAAATACGTGCACAGGTTAAATAACTTTTGCTAGTGATGCTTTGAAAAAGTTCCAAGATGGTTTTAGAATACTCATCGACAGGTATTGAAGCTCGCTTCACACAGGGCTCCAAAATGGGTGTAAAAACACACATAGTAGGTAAATGCCCACTCTGTTGAGTTCAGACATAACCAGTTCGTACGGCACCGCTCAGCAAAGCAAACAGCAGGATGGAAAGTGGTAGTTACAGGTGTTATCTCCAGGGCTATGCACAGGAAAAGAGGATCCCCTTGTGCCTGCAGGGTAAGGAGTTACAGAGAGCTCTTCTTTCAAGCCTGAGCAGGACAGGGGACCGGCGAAACCGGCTTTCACCTCCAGAGGTTGAACCTGTGTTTGATCACCCGCCCGGGGAAGGTGGGAGTGGGTCTGATGGTCTCGCCCTTGGGAAGGTAATAAAAGCTGTGAACCCTCCGAAGCAGCGAAGCCCCCCGTGATGTGATGATCTGCCTCTGCTTTACGTTTCAAAGGAAGCCTTTGGAGAAAGAGTGGGATGGTGTGTGGAGTCTCGGCGAGCGCAGAGCATCTCCGAGTCAGTGGTGTCTGAGGCATGCCAGAGGCTGGCATCTTCAAAGGGCATGGACAGGGGTTACCGCAGGGTTATCCGCAGCAGGAACCCAGGGGCACTCAGTTATTTCACAGTAATTGCCAGTTTCTAGCTGCTCCAGCATTCCCCACAAGTGAGAAAGTTCACTTCTTAACTGAGGAACCGCTCATTTGCTGGGGAGCTGGCAAGGAGCAGGTCGTAGGGGCAGCCCAAGAGCTGCCACTTCAACGTTTCATTTTCGCCACAGAGACTTGTTCAGCTCCTTCTTCTGCAGGAAAGTTACAGCTCCAGCAGCGATTCGTGATCACTGGTAAGTGCTAACGGTGTTCCTCTGTGCCCCTCCGAAAATCCCAGCCAAACCAGTCATCTCCTTTGGCCACCGACTGTCCCATTCACTTACAGCCTAAGCTCAGAAGATGGAAACACTACCAAAAGTCCCTCCATGAGCAGGTTTGGGCTTTTTTTTTTTTTGCTTTAAAGTGTTACATCTGTGCCTGCAGTAGCTCATTTTAGAGTCGTGACGCTTGGCGAGACCCCGACGGCCCCAAGTGCTCACTGACAGCACAAGGGGGGTGACAGTGTGACGACTCCCTGAACCCACCTCTTCAGGCTAAATCTTTGCAAAGAGGGAAAAACGTGATGGCTTAGAAGAGCTGCAGAGAGAAACTTCACACCCACCCTGCCCACCCCACCGAGGAGCTGCTCCTGTCCCCGTTTCAACTCTTCTCCAGTTTAACGTCTGCTTTTTAATGAATGTTGACTGTTAGGACGGGGAAGCACTGTCAGTGTGGAGTAAAGGCCATAATTCAGAACACAGATTTGCTTCCAAATTATCTGTAAAAAATACTGGAGCATTATTGCAGACCTCCAAGGGCTTTGGGCGATTCAGTCTCCACCACCATTTATAGATGGGTTTGCTCCAGCTCCCCACAGGCTGACGGGGACCCCAAGATGGGATGACAAATCTTGCCCTGAGGACACTCACGGTGGGATACTTTGCCTCTACCTTTCACCATCTGAGGAAGGTGAAATCATGGCTACTGTGAATTTTATGCAGTTGAGGGTGCGAGGGAAAGGCTGGGCGAGCCCAGCTTTGATGGAGGAGACAGAAGTTGAGGCCTGGGCACAATGAAAGATCTGAGGCAGACTTTTGGGAGTGCCAATCCCTGCATGGCACCAAACTCTGCCATGGGCAGAGCCCCGGCTCCGTGCCCTCCAGGTGTATCTGCCACTGATGCAAGGCGTACCCGTGCTTCAAAACAAGTCACGCCAACGGGCACCGTCTACGTTTTCATCTTTCGCTTGTTCTCCTTCCTTCCAAGAGAATAATTATGGTCTTACCTCCTCTCATTCATTAACTCAAACCTTTTCTTGGCACAATGAAGAGCATTCCCTGGTGGATCCACTGGCTCTTGCGCTGAGACCTTCTCAGCTCAGTTTCAGCCTAAAGCAAAGATTTCTGGCTGGGTTTATGAGCTCTGCAATAGAAAGGGCTTATACTGGGAACTGCAATTCTGCCTCAACTCCGAGGTCCTGCTCACCCTGCGACGAGGTGTTTTCACCCTTCCAGAGTGGCACACGTGCCCTTGGGCCACCTGGGACAACCACTTTTCCCATGCCACAGCCAACCCTCCTGGCTCCGTACAACCAAGCCCCACGTCGCTGCTCTGTCTTTACAGGAGATTAAAAATTAACTGGCAGCGAGTGACATTGCTGTATTTCCACCCCATCGCTGACATCTTGCCTGCCTTACATCGAACCCCACAAACTGCATATCGTTTTTGGCTGCTGCTGCTCTTTATTCCCTCTTCTTTAGTACAATGCTCATTATAATCTGCTCTCTTATACTGAGGCCAGGACTCCTGCTGTGTTTCCAGGTAATGTATTCTCTTGCAGAGTGATTCACTGGGGAGGAGAGAGGAAAGAGAGAAGGAAAAGCCTTCAGAGGAAAAATCTCCAAGTTTCATGATTTCTGAGTCTCTGAAATGGTTCCAAAATCCCTTGGTGTTCTGGAGGTCTTTCCCTGCACGATGAAAGCACTGGGCTCTTGTATTGTTTGCTTTATTTTGCAATATTTTAGGATTCTCATGTATTCTGAGTTGTGTTGATTTGTGACTAGTTTTTCATTGTTACCCCGGGGGGAATTTCCTCTGGAAGCAGAGGGAAGGAACAACGCCCTGAAGTGAGGCGCTGCAGCCCAGCAGCTGCCATCAGACGACGGATTCGGCTATTTACCCAGCTCTTGCAGAATACTGCCCCATCCGATCGCCTCCCGCTACCATAAAGAGAAAATAAAAGCATCTTTCTCCCCCATCCCTTCTCTTCCCGTCCTCTCCCTCCTGCGCCGGCTCTGCGGGGTGTCGCACAGCGAGGAAGAGCCCCAGCCTTCCTCAGCCGGGGAAGCGGGCGCTGTGAGTAAAGAGGTAACCACGGATGCAAAGCGTGTCAGCTCGATTCCCCCCTCCAGCACATCTTCTCCGGAGCGAGACGCCTTGTACAGAGCACCTAAAGTCCCTTGATTCGCAATGAAAGCAATAGAAGTTATAGATTTAAATCTTGTTAGGAGACGAGGCTGCAGCCTCTCTCCGTCTCAGGTGCAATCTGTGCAACGAGGACATTAGCATCTCCCCAGCTCAGGGGCAGTAATTGATCCAGGCAGATGGGGAAAGCACTCGGATTCTGAGGCCATGGGAGCTGTTGAAATATCAAAGAATGACGACTCCGTCTCCTCGCTGAGGGGTTATTCTTGATTTAGAGAAACATAAACGAGACCAATTTCTCACCATTCATATCCGAGAACACCTCCAGGAAGACAGTGATTCTGTGAGCACTAGAGTTCAAGGACCTAATTTCCTGTGGATTTGCATATCTCAATGCTTGGGGTCCCTCTGGATCCTCCTATAAGCACTGAATTCACGATGCAGCCATTCTCTTAACTGCCCACTAATAGGATTTCTCTTCCTTACCGAGTCGCCTACATTCATGAAGTGTTGAGCTTATTCTCCCTACCTGTCTGTCTAACCGGCCACAAAGGCTCCTTTCCACTAAGAAATTACCTTCACTAATTTAAAACATTCATGTCCTCAGCTGCTGTAGCAGAACGGGTACAGAGCCTAATACAATTAGTTTCATGCCAGCTTTACTTCCACGGGAAAGAAAGACCCGCACTTTGCCTTCAGTTCTGACCTCCCAAAAGACTGTCAAGGTTTCAAATTCCCTTTGTGCATCCCTGGAACTGTCCTGACATCAAATCAGCATAAGTTAAGTGATAATCAGTTAATGGAAATTTAATCCATACCACTTAAAATTGTGTTTATCAAACTCCCGGCTTCGCCACCCATCGAACGGGGCAGGGACGGGGCGTTCTCGCTCCGGCTGGCAGGACTGCTCCCCGTGGGCTGGTAACTGCAGGCAAACCTGCAGATATACCCATATCGAGGGAAAGTGGGTAAAATCTTAGGTACAGTTTTTGAGTTGAGTGAAAAGGGCAGCAATTTCACCGGGAGTGTTCTCTGGAAGCAAGAAAGAGTGATTCCACTGGCTTAGGAGGGTGTTTTCACGTCCCACACAGTTCCACGGAGGAAAATAAAAGCAGCAAAAGCTAATTTTCCTTGGAATTGGCTTGACTGGGTTTATAAAGGCTTGCAATAGAGAAGCATAAATTCTGAAAAATGGATACAAACTCGGTTTTGAGCTGGGGCAGCCTGCATTTCTGACCCATCCTTTTGCTTCAGAAGCAAACGGGCCCTTTGGGGGTACGTGCAGAAGGGTGTCTTCTGGACAGCTTTCACATTAGGTGTCATTTTCCGAAGCCGAGTTTCTTATTCTTGGCCACTCACACTAAAGCTGCAATTCTTACAAGCACGTTTTAATGTATCAATTTATATTCAGAACAAAGAACGTAGGGTTATCCCATCATCAGAAATCTTTATGAGCTCAATTTCTTACTGTTTCCATCACGCGGGACTACGGTTTCCATAGGAAATGAAAACAAGATTTTCCTCTTTTTAAATTATTATTATTATTTTAAAAATATTATTATTCCTCCCACAGTTTATATTTGGAATAGCAAATACTTGTGGAGTTTGTTGTTTTTGGGTTCTGTTTTTGTTTTTAGAAAAAAAGAACCAACAAGCATTTGCTGTATATTATAAATTGGAAGGGAATGTGCCTTTTCCCACAGCTGCGTTAACCTGTTAGCCAGATGTGTGGTTTGGCACGCAGACAACGCCGGTCCTCTCATGTAAAGACCCACAAGACACTTTGGGACTGATCTGTGTTATTTAACAGGGCAAAATTCTCGCAGTATCAACCAGTACCAGATAAGGGTATACTTTTTTTTTTTTTTCCAGAAAACCCTATGAACTCTACAGAGCGTATGTGAAAGCGCTGAAGGGCTGGTTAAAGATGCTCGAGCGGGGAATTTTTCACTGGCGGGAAGTAGCCAAGAAAGAATCATCTGTTTCTTCTCACCGATACTCAGGGCTCTGCTACTTATTCACAAGACAATGAGATGACATCTCTGCTTGCCAGGAAGGATGTGTGTGTTTATCAAGCCAGCACAAGGCTGTAAGTCTCAAGGCAATTCTTTCCCCACCCTCCCTCCAGTGAAAACCAGCAAAAAGGCATCAATTCATCCACCTTTATAAAAGGCAGATGAAATATAGAAGTGAAGAGGTTGTATTTTCTTTTGGAAAAGCATTTTGATGGAAAATTCCTACTCCTCTCTTCCTTGTGGGAATGCTTTTAGGAGCAGAAGGAGCAGCAGGAATTCTCTCACGCGTCCTGGTGGGCGAGAGCATCCCTTGGTGCAGAGCCTCTCTGCAGCGCTTCTGGCACAGCAACTCCCCCGGGGACTGCGCAGCAGCAGAGACCTCCACGTGTGTCCCCCCAGGATCGAGCCCTGACCTGGCATTTGGGGTTTTCATTTACAGAAACGTCTGTGAAAGTCCTTGCTCTTCGCTATTTTTTTCCATTTAGACTCAGAACCTCAGTTGGGGAAGGAGGAGCAGAGACAGAAATTACACCAAGATAGGAAGGAGCTACCTTTTATAAATATCTCCATCCATCAACTTAAATTTGTTTGTCTTTCAGTTGCCTCCCGTGCTGTAATTCCTCCTTCGGCAACACCTTTGGGTTTTTTCAGTTCTGTGGGTGTGTGAGCACTCTGCATTTTTCCAGGGCGCTCCACCTCTTCCCTGGAGTCTTGCCACGGCTTTGCAAGTCAAAAGGGATGAGAATGGACCCGGGAATCCATCCAGCTCTGTATTTTACACCAGAAAATGCTGGAAAGACCTCACCCTGCCACTGCACTCGTCGCTCCCTGTGCTCAGGGCAGGGAATACAGGCTGTATCTGCGGGGAGAAAATGCTCCAAGCAGAAAGCTGGAGTCCAGGAAAAGATTCCTAAACCCCACCCATAACCCGTTTTAAGAGAAACATCACTCCAGCTCTTAAAAATAAACTACTCAAAGGTACCAAAGATCCTTAGGTCAATTTTCCAGAAGGTGTTTTCTTTGGTGGCTTTCAGAGCCCGGGGCTCGCTCTCTTTGCCATGTCTCATTGTCAATCCTTTGGTGGCTTAAACTGAGACGGAGTTGGCTTGAGGCTTCTCGAGTGATGCCACCTGGGAAAATCCAGGTGCTGTCTCAGCCCAGTTCGTTGGGAGTTTGTCCATCCCTGCCAGCAGAAGCAGACACTCGGCATTCGCTGCCAAGGAGAGGGCGAGGGATGGCGAGAATTTGTATTTGTGAGGAAATGAGAATGGAGAAAAGCTGGGCTTTTGGCTCCCACCCACGACTTTCCTTGGCTCTCAGTGTCTGCCCAGGCCTCGCCGTATCTCTGCACATTGTATTAGCCCTGGACTCACAGCTCTGTTTCCATTATTAACCTCCCGAGGAGTTCCTGGAAGGCTCTGGTGTGTGATGTGTCACGCAGACCCTCGCAGGGCAGTGGCCGGACACCAGCATTTAGTGCTCTGGGGACTGCAGTGATACTTCAGAGAGACTGAACAACTTGTCCCAAACTAAGTTACTGAGAGCTCAATGTAATTACATTTTGCCCTGCAGAGGTGGTAACAAGAGACTAAACTGTATTTCGGGCTTCACATTCAGGAACATCCAGTTTCCTGAAAAAAAAAAAAAAAAAAAAAAAAAAAGGAAAGTCGACTTCCTTGTCTATCCTCATTTAGGTTGATGTGAGAGGCTCAGGGTCCTGTGCAAGATGATGGATTGTCTTCACTGGCAGGGAGGCAGCTGGGAGTGGAGGATGCTCAGGTTCTCAGGTTAGCAAAATGGGTTTCTGCCCGGACACAGCCGCTGCTGGGCTGCAGCACCCGCTCCCGAGGGAGGGCCAGAAGCTCTGCTCGCTGTGCAATTAAGAAAAAGCTCCTGGAAGCAGCCAGGAAGCCCCAGAACCATGTACCAGCACCCCCGGTTTCCAGCAAAGCTCAGCAGAGGGGGCTCGGGACAAGCGGCTGAAGACGAGGATCCATATGGACTCACCTTTCCCACAGACCCCCACCAGCCACAGCTGCATTTCTGCTTGTGAGAGCAATGTTTTCTCTCAAATTTCCAGGCTGTTCCATCTCCAAAGGACACTGGCATCTCCCTGCAGATGCAGGACACCCTTGCTCCTTTTTGCTTTTTCCCTCTCACCCGCACTGCTCGTTTGAGCCTTGTCCCACGCTCTCAAGAACCTGTCCCTGCCACCCGCAGCACACACCAATAACATTCCCAGCCTTCCAAAGAGAGAAAGGGAAGGAAGGACAAAAATATCCCTTTCATTTGTCTTTTGCAGGCTGGGGTTTATTTCAGATTTATTAATGTCTGAACAAAATCATTAGCATTCTTTAAAAAGTCTAACTCTCCAGCCAAAACTAAAATTAATTTGTTAGATTCTCCTTGACTCTCAGTTATTGGGTGAGTGCAGAAAATGTTCATAAACATGAGGGACCTTGACACTGCAATCTGAAAATTGCCCTCATAATAAATTAAAGATTTTTTTTTATTTCATAATTTCTCATTGCACGTTTTGCCCTGCTCCTTCTTCCAAAGCAGGGCTTTGTATACATTCCGAGCTCCTTCGCTTTCTCTCAGCTGCGAGAACTTTTATGTGACCGAGCCACGTATTTTGAAATATTATCTTCACTAAATAGTTCTAACAGCAAACATAGAATAAACCCCTCAGCCGCCCTGTTCAGCATCACCCTGAGACTTCGCAGCGAGCTGCAGTCTGGCTCAGCTGTTCACGAAGGTATTCTAATTAAAAATCCCAGTGGATTTGCTTTCTAAGAAACTAGCATTCACTTGATAATGTTTTATGTCTCAGAGAGAAACTACAGACAAGCAAAACAAAGGAGAAAAAGAAAAGAAGAAAGGAAGAAAGGAGGGAAGAAAGCCCAAAAGCCCGTGCCGCGAGGATATTTCTCTATGAAAACTGGGTCAGGAATCACTTACAAAGTTATCAGAAGGACTTCAGAGTTTTCAGCTGGAAAATTGGGTTGATCAATCTGCTTTTTAATGTTGATGATCTGATCGGATGGGGAGTTTGGAGCGTGGGTGAAGCGTGGAGCGGTGGCAGCAGGGGACTGGGACAGGACAGGACCTCTTGAAGCCACCTGGGCTGCCCCCTGCGCTCGTGCTCCCGCCGTGATCCACCACCTGGCAAGGATCCCCGGCCCCACACCAGAAGAAACCCCCCAGAAGAACTGAGAGACAGAACGGAAAAATGAGTCCGGTGGCTTATTGGAGGTGGATGATTAATTGTTCTGAGGTTGCCGTCACGATTACAGAGCTTTCCTCACGGGTGATGCTAATCAGGTTTTTGGTTCCTCTGCACAGTAAGAATAGATAGTGGAGCGAACTCCCTGCAACACCCCTGGGGGGGCCCGGTGCAAAGCCCCTCTCTTTGCCACCACCAACCAAACCTACTGATCAAACACGGGGTTTATTGAAATAAGGCACCACCTCAGCTTATGCCGCATCCAAGGCCCCTGCCCAGGAGAGTTTGCTGGTTTGGGAACAAGGTTTTACCATCACGGATGGTGGAGCTGTGCCTGGATCCACCCGCCCAGCCCCAGTCACTCCTCCGGCTGCAGAACAGACACAGGCGGGACAGAAATCTGGTGTTTGCACTGCCCAGACAGGGTAAACACCAGTGGTTTCCTTATCAGTGTTTGGGTGAAGCTCGGGCAAAGCCAGAAGCAGAGGAGGCATCCACCTCTCCCTGCTCCCGCTGGAGTGGAAGGGTTCCTGGGGGGGTTTGCAGGGACCCAGAGGAGCGGTGTGATGGTGTGCTCCCCCCGTTTTCGCCCCCCTTTCCCTCCCTGCCAGCTGCTGCTCAGGCCATGGCCATCATGGCCATCCCAACATCAGTTGCGCTAAGTTGTGCCTGGACTTTGGGGGATGGCTGGCAACAGCCAAAACACCGTCTGGAGTGGGGACCCAGATATTTTGTTCCCATGAGGATATGACTCCAGGTCAATTATCTTACTGCATCGATACTGGGCAGCCCAAGAGCCCTGTGAGCTCTCCTGGATGGCAGCGGCCACACACCAGGATCCTCCTTTTGGTGAGGATGCTCGCTGAAGTTTCTGCACCTTGAGGCTGAGGGATTCCTTGCTGCAACAGACTGCTGGGAAGTGACCAACAGCATGCTAAACTCTGAAATCTTAGCTAAGTGATAGCAGGGATCGACTGCACATGTATAATCCTTTAGCCTGGGACTAGGATTGGATCCAGCTGCACCCAGACTCCTCCCTGAGAAGGAGTTTCGAAAGGAAGGGGGTGCTTTCTGAACCTCGTGACTCAACGGGAGGATCTCCCTGACAGCTCGCCTGACCCTGTTCTCTGTGTAGTAAATAATCAAGCGTACCTTCCATCTCATAAAACAGTCAAATTTACTACTAATTTTGTCAAATCAGTTTCACCTTAGTAAATATTTCACTTCTTCTCTCTACAAATGAAGTCCATCGCTCCGCCTGTGACAATCC
>VZRU01005984.1:137659-164150 GCA_013398155.1 Pedionomus torquatus
TACAGAGCTTTCCTCACGGGTGATGCTAATCAGGTTTTTGGTTCCTCTGCACAGTAAGAATAGATAGTGGAGCGAACTCCCTGCAACACCCCTGGGGGGGCCCGGTGCAAAGCCCCTCTCTTTGCCACCACCAACCAAACCTACTGATCAAACACGGGGTTTATTGAAATAAGGCACCACCTCAGCTTATGCCGCATCCAAGGCCCCTGCCCAGGAGAGTTTGCTGGTTTGGGAACAAGGTTTTACCATCACGGATGGTGGAGCTGTGCCTGGATCCACCCGCCCAGCCCCAGTCACTCCTCCGGCTGCAGAACAGACACAGGCGGGACAGAAATCTGGTGTTTGCACTGCCCCGACAGGGGAAACACCAGTGGTTTCCTTATCAGTGTTTGGGTGAAGCTCGGGCAAAGCCAGAAGCAGAGGAGGCATCCACCTCTCCCTGCTCCCGCTGGAGTGGAAGGGTTCCTGGGGGGGTTTGCCGGACCCCAGAGGGGCGGGGTGNAGCGGTGTGATGGTGTGCTCCCCCCGTTTTCGCCCCCCTTTCCCTCCCTGCCAGCTGCTGCTCAGGCCATGGCCATCATGGCCATCCCAACATCAGTTGCGCTAAGTTGTGCCTGGACTTTGGGGGATGGCTGGCAACAGCCAAAACACCGTCTGGAGTGGGGACCCAGATATTTTGTTCCCATGAGGATATGACTCCAGGTCAATTATCTTACTGCATCGATACTGGGCAGCCCAAGAGCCCTGTGAGCTCTCCTGGATGGCAGCGGCCACACACCAGGATCCTCCTTTTGGTGAGGATGCTCGCTGAAGTTTCTGCACCTTGAGGCTGAGGGATTCCTTGCTGCAACAGACTGCTGGGAAGTGACCAACAGCATGCTAAACTCTGAAATCTTAGCTAAGTGATAGCAGGGATCGACTGCACATGTATAATCCTTTAGCCTGGGACTAGGATTGGATCCAGCTGCACCCAGACTCCTCCCTGAGAAGGAGTTTCGAAAGGAAGGGGGTGCTTTCTGAACCTCGTGACTCAACGGGAGGATCTCCCTGACAGCTCGCCTGACCCTGTTCTCTGTGTAGTAAATAATCAAGCGTACCTTCCATCTCATAAAACAGTCAAATTTACTACTAATTTTGTCAAATCAGTTTCACCTTAGTAAATATTTCACTTCTTCTCTCTACAAATGAAGTCCATCGCTCCGCCTGTGACAATCCCTGCCACGTGGGCTGGGATCCCCAGCCCCAAAACCCCTGGCAGGGAGCGGGTGTGAAGTCCCTGCTCCAAGGGGCAAGTTCAGGAACAGCCAGAAGGAGCTGCAGAGGAGCCTCCTGCCCTGGTGGGACCGGGGCACGGGGCTGGGGCTGCTCCAGACCCGGAGCTGTGGAGAGCACTGGGAGTTAAACTGGTTCCACCAGTGATGGGGAGTCAGGCTTCTACTGCAGGGAAATGAGGAGGAGGGAGGAGAGCAAAGCAAAGCATGGGAAAGCACATGGGGAATTTGAGAGGAAAAAAGAAATAAAACTGGCTATAACTGCTTAGTAAACATAATTTTTTCTCACCCTGGGAGAACCCTCTTTTTCTGAGCGTATCCTACATCATAATGGCACATGGATCAAATTAACTTGCAGCCATGACCTACATAAGGATCAGAAAAAGGCTGTTCTAGCTAAAACAAAGTTGTGAGCTGATGTTGTCAAAATACTGAGCTGTTGTTTTCTTCCAGCCTTTAGGATGATCCCCTGCAGCAAAAGGCTTCAATGTATTCCACTGTCTGCTAATAACTTTCAAGCATTTAAGTCCTGAAATCCCTGGGAAGCAGGGCTATCCCGCAGTCATTAGCCTCGTTTGATCTAATGGGACAAGCACAAACAAGAGCAAAACCGAGGAGCTGCGGGAGTGGAAGCGGCGCTTCCCAGAAACCTTCAGTAGGTGTGAAATATCTGGAGGCCCCGGCGTAACCACATCAAGCTGGTGAGATACGGATGGGCTTGGCACATCCGTACTGGTTTTGAAATGGTTTTAGCCCCGTTGGATCATACCCAAAGGAGGAAGGAGCCGGCAGGATCTCCTCTTCTGCAGAAGAGGCAACGCAATCCTTGTTTGCCCAAGTGTGAGCGACACACACAACAGCTGCATCCCAGTTTTTGGAGCCTCTTATTTCTTTTTTTTTGCAACCTACAGAGGCAAACCTAGGAAGGCAGGGATGGGTCTCCACCAGGACGCTGAGGTCTAAGCTCGGGAGCAAGCGCAGAACCTTCCCCTTCCCTCTGTCAGGTTTTAGTCTCGGTGGGTTTCCACCAGCCTGGCTCCTGCCCCCTCACCCCCAGCACATCCCCCATGTCTACAAAACCCACCCTGTTCATGGAAATTAGCCTTTGTGAAAGGATTTGCAGCACTTTGCCATAACACAACGCTCCACCTCCCCCCGTCACTCTCTCCTCCGAGGCTGTTGAAATGGATGCACAAAGCCACGGGCAAACAACCGTTGCCAATGAACTTAAATACCAAGTCACAATTAGGAGGCTGCGGTTGATGACACATGGCACGGAGGAGTACGACAAGACAGAGGAGACTGAGGGACTGCCACAAAATGTCACCAGACAGTATCAAGTGCTGCTGGGCCTGGGGCTCTCCCGGGGAAGGCTGCCAAGGAGGCAAGGGAGTCTGCGACTCGGTGGCAAGTGGCTTCAGACAGCGCAGGAGACCCAGGGCTGTCGTAGAGAAGTCTCCAAAGGCTGGTGAAAAACGGCCAGTCAAAGCAAGGGAAGCAGCAGGGAGAGAACTCTGGAGTCAGATGGTGGAGCATCACCCAACCATATGCAACCCTACAAAGATAATGGCCCTAAATTACCTCTCACTTACACTGCTTCATTAAGAACTTGATAGAGCCCTACTGGTGGCACTGGAAGGCTGTGGGGAGAGCTAAGTGGACTCTGAATCAGGCCCCAGGACTGGAAAATATATTAGGTCATAAAGTACACTATTACATATTTTATAAGGGAACAGCTATCAACGTCTGCTCCACCCTGAGAACATACAAAAACCAGCTGGGAGGAAGAACAGATGTGCAGGTCCCAGCCCCTCTGTGCCCACAGCTTCTTCAGCCGCTCCTGAGCTCACCGGGGAAAGACATCTCCATGGCTCCCTCTCTGTAGGAGGAATCTTAAAACACTGAGAAAACAGTTGTGCTCGGTGGCATACGTGAGTAAAATAATTCCAGCATAACTAAGGTACGCTCGACATCGTCTGTTTGAGCGAAGCCCTGGGTACGCGAATGTGGACGGCGAGAGATGTTTGCAGGCACCTTTAGTAAGCGCTTCTTCCATCACAGCTTTTCAGCCATGGTTTTGGTATTTTCCAGCCGGTTTTAAAACTATTCCCTGGACTCATTCCAAACCAGAGCCTCCACTGCTCATACATGACCTTCTTCTACCAAGGTCTTCACAGACCCAGGGGCAACAGGGATATGCAGGGGGTGGAGGTGCTGCTACTGAGGGTACTGCTTATTCCCAAAGCAGAGGATTTTAGACCTGCACTAAATTCCCTGCCTCCCGGGCAAAATTCTTCCCTCTCGCTCACGCAGCTGATTTTGATCACACGTTCTGTGCTGGATCCATTTACAAGTCTACCAGAATGTCATCTGCACTTCCAAGAGGGGAAGAAAAGATATATGAGTCTGTAGATGGGTGGATCCGTGGTGCGATCTGGATAGTTTTGTGTTTAATTTCTTTTCCATCCCGTCCGGGGTATGGACCCAAATGGTGTTCTTTCATGATGATTTTCCTGCTCCCTTAGGCATACAAACTAGAATATCTGTTCCATTGAAGCAGCTGCTTGATCACTGAATCTAAATATCCAACAACTGATGAAGAAATTGATAGACTTTTCTGGCATCTCACCCAGCTCCCTGGGAAGAACAGATAGGTATTTAATTTTTGTAAGTGTATTTCTTTTCCTAAAGATAAAGGATAACAAATACAGAAAGAACATTTTGCAAAGTGCCCTTGTAAAATATAACGTATCCGAGTGGAAAACTTGCCCAGAGTTTTCCATAACACACCGAATTAAATACGAGCTCTGTTTGGAACAGCCTCACAGTGTGCCCAAGGCTGCTTTTAGCACCGCTCACACAGAAACGTCACACCAGGCAGGTCTCCTCTGGAACCCCACAAATCTGATATTGCTCCCCGGGAACACAGTCTGGTGGCCTGGGCTGGCGCCGTAATGGATGGCAGTCTGCACGGATAATTGGGCGATTCCTGGGGCTTTAGCTCTCTGGGATAAGGATGCCTCAAGTGGAATATAGGACAGATTCTTTGTTCACTGTCCCTACAGAGGTCTAGACACAAGAGGTGGCTTCTGGAGACTGGCGTTGCGAATGCCTCTGTATCACACACCTGCCCAGAAGCTTTGGGTGAAGTGTTTCTCCCATCTGATGTTATCTGTAGGACAAGAAGTAGAACTAAACCAATTGCTCAATCGTGGCAGAAAAGCCCGAAGGTGATAATATCTGCCAACTGAGCGTGGAAAGTGCCGTGACGTAGAGGAATTCCTGGGTGATGTCGTGCCGTGATGGCAGTTCCCTCTCCCGGCGCTTAATGGGAAAGGTGTTGCCACTGAGGAGGAAGGGCACAGAGAATACCAGTGACATGCGCTTGTGAGACCCCACCTGGAGTCCTGTGTCCAGCTCTGGAGTCCTCAACAGAGAAAGGACATAGAACTGTTAGAATGGGTCCAGTGAAGGGGCACGAAGATGATTAGAGGGATGGAGCACCTCTGCTGTGAGGACAGGCTGAGGGAGCTGGGGCTGGAGAAGAGAAGGTTTTGGGGAGACCTTAGAGCAGCCTTCCAGGATCTGAAGGGAGCTCCAGGAGAGCTGGAGAGGGACTCTTGGTCAGGGAGGGGAGGGACAGGACAAGGGGGAAGAGTTTTAAACTGGAAGAGGAGAGATTTAGATTGGATATTAGGAAAAAATTCTTTGCTGTGAGGGTGGTGAGGCACTGGAAGAGGTTGCCCAGAGAAGCTGTGGCTGCCCCATCCCTGGAGGGGTTCAAGGCCAGGCTGGATGGGGCTTGGAGCAACCTGGTGTGGTGGGAGGTGTCCCTGCCCAGGGCCGGGGGGTTGGAACACGATGATCTTCAAGGTCCCTTCCAACTCGAACCATTCTATGATTCTATGATTCTATGGAGTGCCTGGGCTGTGAAGATCCAACCCGTTGAAATTAGTTTTCAATAAATAGGTTAACACAAAGGAAATTCCCGCACAGTGGATGAGAGCTAGTGTGGTGCCAAGGGTCAAAAGTGGAGCTGTGGCGTGAGCCAGCATCAGAGCCAGGTGAAGCTATGGAAAGCTGATAAAAACGTCAATTAATAAAGACAATTATTTAAAACAATGAGTTTAGAAAGAGAATTAATGCCAGTAATCATGGTTTTATGCTAAAAGGCGCCATCGTCTAAATCTCATGCCATTTTGACAACTTTGGTGGATAAAGACAACTACAGAGACGCAGAGATACCCAGAGTTTGGTGCCTCACACCAACACCAAGGTGCTGCTGCTGAGAACCTCGTGACACATCCATAGAAGAGCGGTTGTTTGCAGCATGACCCGGTCGTGGGCCAACCCATCGGGGCTTGTGAAGCCTCAGCAATCTGGCACACGGGAGCCAATGGCAGAAAATCAGAGGATTTTCTCCTCACAGAGAGCGAGGTGTGGGACTTAGCAATTTTGGGTGCTTAACACGAGGCACGTTTTAATCCAGCCAAATGCAAAAACTTCACAGCCACCAATGAGGAATGCAGGCTGTGCTCGCAGGAAGGAGGGCCACATGGGAAGCCCTGAGTTGGGACAGCGTTAAGCAAATGGTTATCACCCCTTATTCTAGGAAAAGAAGGGAAAAAGCAAATACACAAAGTTGACCTTTGGATACATTGGAAGAAGAGGACGGGGGGGTGTGGATGTTTACCCCTGCACACAGCATCAGCAAAACTACCCTGTTTTAGCACTTGCTTTTTTTAAGACTGCTGAAAATTGGAATAAAGAGTCTAAAATAATTTAGTAAGATGTTTTACATATTATTTATGGTATTCCATCCGTTTCATCAAGCAGCAAGACCGCGGAAAGGTGACTGGACTGCAGTGTGTTGGTACGCGCAAAAGAAGAAAACACTGGGTTATCAAAGGGCCCTTTCATCCAAAAGAGCAAAGCATAGCAAGAAGCAAGGTCTGACATGTGAAGCTGTACAATTTTAAGTGAGCAATTAAGAACACATTTTAATAGGGAAAGTTACAAATTACTTGTAGAAAATACTGAGGAAATGGGGGATTCTGCACCTCTCAGCACAAATCAAAACTAGATGCTGGTTGCTCTTCTGAAAAAAAATAAATAACCAAATGTAAGTTGTCAGGCTAAATATATAGGGGTAACGGGCCTTCATTAAATAACATCTCAAATTATATCACCTAATGGTCCTTTCTGGCCTTATACCAAATGAATCTCTGCAGAAACAGACTGCTTTTTCTTTAAAAAAAAAAAACCACAAAACCAACCAGCCCTGCATAATGACCTCTGGTTTTCAGCCAGTTGCAAACATGCTTCACATTTTTCAGAGTTTTCACTGGTTTTCCCATTCTGCCTTGAGCATTTCAAGCAGATCAGTATAAATATTGATAAAACATATTTCCCACCAAAAAAGGAGATTGTTCGGTCAATAATTTCCATTGGCATTCCTATATTTTTTACATGTTTATGACCTATTTTTTATATGTTTATGGCTTTACACAGTGCTGGATTCCTCTCTGCGTTTCCTGGCGAGAACCAGAAGGCTTTGGCAGGGGAAGGTCCATACGATTTTGATTTGTAGTTTTTTCTTTCCGGTATTTTTATTTTAATCAATGAAGTGAAGGGAGGCGGTGTTGGGAGCCGTTTATTCCCCTCTTTGCAGCCCAAGTTACGTGGGTGCCGTCTGCCAGAGCTTCGCATTTCTGCAGCACGTGATGGGATGGTACACCGCGTGAGGAGCAGTTTCTCACCATTGACATTGCCCAGGGAGGTGGTTGAGGGCCCTTCCCTGGAGATATTCAAGGCGAAGCTCGACGAGGCCCTGGGCAACTTGGTCTAGTTGGGGGTGTCCTGCAACTGCGGGGAGGTGGGACTAGATGACCTTTTGGAGGTCCCTTCCAGCCTGGATGATTCCATGATTCTATGATTGAATTGACCCAATGGGATGGCACCTGCACGACCATTTTTTTCCCAAGCATTGCTTACAGTAGGTCCGAGTCCTGCCCATCGTTTTCCCATCATGATGGGAAGATGCTCTGCTGCTGGACCATGTGGCGCTGACTCATGTGGTCTGAACCGCTCGGCATCACCCACACCCACGTAGCAAAATCCGAAAGAAACAACATCCTTTTGTCTCGCCAGCAAGGGTGTTTTGGGTTTTTCTTGAGATAGAGCCAAATACAAGTTGGTTTATCTCACCGGGGAATTCCACTTTGGGAAAACAAAGGAAGAAGTGGTATTTCCTAATGAAAAGCATACACTCTGCTGCGATCTACAGGCTGCAGCTGGTACGCATCTGCCAAGAAAGGCCTTTATTTTGGCAAGAGATCTTCCACTTGGTTTTCTTCTCGGTGCTTCGTTGGCTGTAACGGAGTTGTTCCTGAATGGTTCAGTGTCAATGAACGGAGAATGAGGTGCACTCTCTTCCCAAGACTCTTCCCCACCAAGTACCAGCACGTTGTCCTCTATCCATCTCTCACCCGTGCCAGGCACTGACAGCTGCTCTCTTCATCTTTCTAGCACTATATTCCCAAAAGTGAAAAAGGCCCCCCAAAATCCTACTCCATACCTTTCTTTAAGGTGTATTTGTAAGAATTTCATGGCAGAGTCGCAGTCGGAGCTGCACGGTTCATACCAACCTTCCTCCACATGAAGTGAATGACTCGGGGGGCCAAATTACATCCAAGGTGTCGGTTTGGAGTAACCTTGGGCACCTTTGCAAAATTTTCCCCATCTACCATCTTTGAGAAGATAATTTGCCAAATAGCCGAGTTTGTGATTCAGACTCCTTCACTACAGACAGGCGAAGAAGCACTTAAAATGCTTGGAAACATCTTCTCCTCTGCCCACGGGGAGCGTGCAGCCTCTTGCTTTTGCTGATGATGCTCAAAACTCATTCCACATTCCTGGTCGAAGCATCAGTCATAATTATGGGGAAAATCAGCCCGGGACCCCGAGGAGCACGGCGCAGGCTGCAGCGCTCTCACTCGCCATCTGTTCTTCCCTTCGCATCCCTCTCCTGTTGGGGGATGGTTTGCATCAAATTACAGAGATTACACTCCACAAATAATAAATAACCAAAGCGCCTAGAAGACGGCACGCACGGGACGTGGAAGCTGGGCTTTTCTGGCCCTTCAAGGTCTGTTTGTCGCTCACGTATCCTCTCTGCTTTTGCCCCCTTGGCCACGGGCTGTCAATGATTTGCTTGAATCATCCCCATTTCCAAACACCCCCACGGCCCAGCACCTCACGGCAAGCTCAGAAACCAGAACCCCTTTGTAAATTATCCACAGATCAACCCGAGGACAGAGCCTTGGAAAGCACTACTTGAGCAGCTGTAATATACTTAACAATATCACAACAAGATGTTGATACTCGGGAATCAATAGGGTCTGACAGGCTAAGTATAACTCTGCGGTCACAGCCAGGAGTTTAACTGACTTCAGAAATATTACCAAGGCTGGATGGAGACGAAAATTGGCCTTTTCCTTTAGTGAGGGAAGAAAACAACCGTTTCCCACACGGTGGTCGTGTAGAGGTTTCACCTCCCTGCTGCTGCGCCGTGCTCCCGATAAGGAACCGCTCAACCCCTCTGACCCAGGGAACGCTGATTCTGCTGATTTCTGCCAAGGAAGCCACGACATCCAACACGCCTTCACCCCAGAAGCAGCGTGACGGGACAGGCAGCATGAGTCAGCCTCCCCCGGGCTGCAAAGCTCGGTCGTTGCAAAACTCCCTTCCCTTTCTCCCATCTGATCCTCTCCCCCTGATTAATTTTGCAATGGTGCAATTTTAAAAGCACGGTTACCCTCTCGGAAGGGGGCCCGGGATCTCTTGGGGGGGTTCTTGCAGCAGCCTTGCCAACTCACATGATTTTTATCTCGAGTCCTGTGACTCCTGAGCATTCTTCAGCTTCGGCTGCCAGAGGCGTGCGGTGACACGAGAAACTCAGCCAGCTCCTCTCTTCATTTTTATTAATAGCAATTTTTTAGACTTTGTGATTGTACCCTAAAGACCCAGAAATCCAAAGGCAAAGGAAAAAAGGGCCAATTTAGTCATTTTAACTGTGATTTTTAAGATTAGTGTGTAATTCATGAGAAGCTGACGCAAGGTATTTTTCTCTTGCAGTCGGCAGCACTGTTTGCCTTTCATCCTCACTAAACTGCCCCTTCATATTATTCTAATTTAACTGTCTAGATTATTAAAAAAAAAAAAACAAGGCGTATAAACTCCTCATATCTGGAGGAAGAACAAGGAACTGAGTCATTTTTTTTCAGGTGCTTGCAAAGGGCATGTCAGTACAGGATGAAGAAGGCCATGGGGATGGTGGGGAGGAGAAGGGAAGGAGCTTGGTCCTAACTGGGAAGACAGGAAAGAGAAGGAGAATGAGGCTCCCACGGGCAGGGCAGCCTCTTGGGCTGCTTCCTCCAGGACGAGATGTGACGGGATGGTGAGAAGCCCCTTTGCAGAAGACCTTCTGCAGAGCAGGTCCCCACGGACACGGCTGAGTCTGCTTGTCCTCTGCTTTCCACAGGGCTGCAGCCACGGCCAGACCAGAGCCCAGGAAATGCTGCTCTTGGGGCAGAGTCTGCATTTAAGCAGCTTTGAACCCAGGGGGGGCAAATTACACATATTCTTGCAGATGCCCAGCTCCCAAGGTGGGTTTCTGCTTTGCCTTTCCAGGGGCCGTGCATCCACAGCGTCACTGCTCTTCCAAACGTAAAGGCTTGCAAATAAACGAGGAGGAGGTTTATTTCTCTTCTTGGGCATTCAGAAAGGGTTTCACTGAGGTCTATTGTCACCAAACCGTGCTGCTGACAGGGCCAAAGCCTCTGTGTCGTTAATACAGCAGCCAAGCTCCCATGAAGGGGGGCTTTGTTAGGGACACCCGGGTTTGACCTGCATATGACCATCAGAGCCACTGTGTCCTCCAGGGGTGGGCAGGAGCCTGTGCACAAGTCGCCTTTTCCTCTCCAAGAAGAGCTGCTTTGACACCATTGAGGATGTGCAAAGGGGGTGCCTCCGCCCAAAAACATCCTGGCAGAATCCTCTGTGGGTGCCTGTTCCCTTGCTGAGCTGCGGCACGGTCACTCCTGGTGGCCACGACAGGACTCCCGTTACACTTGGCATCTTTGTGAAAGTGTTACCTACTGGAAGGGTTTAATTAACTGATAATTTTAACCTTCAGAACAAACAAAACAAAACAAAGCTCTGATGACTTGGGTGGATAAAACCTCAAAAACATAACCTGGGCATCCCCTGTAGGCACCAAAGGCAAGCGGAAAGGTTGCCAGACTTTCTGTTTTGCTTTCAGATACTGTGGTCGTAAAGTCAACCTCCTACTTTTAGAAGACCTGACATCACTTTTGCATGGGAGGAGATATTAACGGCTTATCTGGGCATTATCTGTGAGAGAAAAGTCATTTAGCTGATATTAGCTCTCTCTGGATAGTAATGGGCCAGGGAAGAAAAATGTGTTTTGCTTAAGTGTTCATTACCAGTGCCAGTCTCACTTGCTTTAAAACAACTTGCATATTAAGTAGCAATAATGTAAGCCTCATTATGGGCTGCCCATATGTCTGGCAGTGAAAGAATCCACCGATCTGGTACCATGACAGAAATAAAGACTCGCAGCAGTAAGCTCTTCCCAGCCTCTTCCCGGGCAATCCCACCCTGCCCAGCTCCTCATCCCGGAGGAGGCTCCCGCTTCTGCCCCTGGGCTGACCTGCTGTCATCTGTCCCCTCCTTCGGGATACTGAAGGTACAGCACGCTCCCGTGTCTGCCCATCTCTCCAGGGGTATGTTGCTCTGCAAGGGCAAAGCAGGTGACTGGTATGTCCATCACCAGACTGGAGTACCAGCGAAAACAAGTGATGCTCAAGGAAGGTGGGTAAACATATGGAAAGGCAGCGCAGGGGAAGGGTTGACCCCAGTACAGATGGAGAATTACGGTCTGCTGTTCCGAGCTTTGCTCCAGAGAGGGGGAGAGAGACCCCGAGGGTTAAGCCTTAGAGTTCAATAATATAGATAATATGAATGGGAGAGAGGGTCTGAAAAACAGAACATGTAAAAATGCAAATGTAAATCTGCACACAAAGATGTGGATTTCTAAATGCACTGGATATCCTGGGAAAGGGGAGATTGGGCTGGTTTTGGAGTGAAAAACAAGCAAGATTGGGTACACTCACAACCAGACCCCAACCACTGTTGGAAGAATTTCACCCCGAAGTGTAAGATGCGCTGTGTTTTTCATGCCCCTGAGCTACGAAGACTGGTATTTCCTACAATCTATAATACAAAATAATTTCTTCCAAGTGTGCATTTTTATGAAGTTAGAAGGGTAAGAATTCTGACCTTGAAACGCAGCCGTACTAATAGTAATAAACTGAAAAATATGTGCAATCCACTTTATCATTACGCCTCAGCTCGATGAGATTAGCTAATCACGCAGCTTATTTCCCAACCATCTATATGCTGCCATTGTTTGTTTGTTTGTAGTTCTGGCAGAGAAGCCTCAAAAGGATGAAAAACATGATTAAGGATTTATTTACATTTTCCTTAAATATCAGCAGCATTCTATTACGAACAGCGCTTTTAATCACCTACCCAGCTCTGTGGTTATAATGTTGCCCATAAATTCTGAACACAGAGTTTTATTTTAATTTTAATTTTAATTTTGTTTTGGTTTTGTTTTTTTGCTGGTTTATGTGCAAATCCATGGAGCCTGATTTAACCCTCAGCAGAGCCAAGAGTCGGTGGCTCTTGCAGAGTCCGGGTGTTCCACCAGGTCCCGTCGGTATCTTTGCAATCCCCAGTGATCACAAAGGAGTGATGGAAGAACTTGCAGGTTCATCCCAAAACCCTGAGGCGTGTTGAACGGTGGGGAGCTTTTCAGCAGCAGCTCTGAAAGCAGGGTCTGGAGGAAGCATCTTTATCCCCAACACCTCAGACAGGCAAACTAAGGATGAAGTTACACAGCCCACCGGAGCAGACCCATCATTTCCTGCTGCTGGACGGGGGAATCCCTCTCCCTTCACCATCACTGCTCCTTCCTCCCCTCGCCCCCAGCTCTGCTCTCCCCCTCGCACAGTCCATCCCCATCAGACACCCCACTGAGCCAGTTGAACCCGCAGAAAACCACCCACTTCTTCCACCAAGTCCACGTCAGGTACCTTAAACCCACACTTTTGTCCCTCCAAAGCCAACAGCTTGCAGAGGACTGCCACAACGTTATCACAATTACACAGAAATATCATCATCAAAAGCCTTGAGCCTGATTTTATCTGCAGTTGCACAAGTCGAGAGGGATTTGTACCCCCCCAGCATCCAAACAAGCCAGAAGTGAAGGGGGACTGTAGGATGGACGACGGCCGGGTACCGCGCACAGGCTGCCACCCAGCACCCGGGACGATGCCCGAGAAGGGAGGGAGGAATTCCAAGGCTGAGAACAAAGAGGGTCATTCAGCAGCTGTTTCAATCCTACCTCTATTTTAACCACAGCCCCCAAGAACTAAGAGCTGAAAAGACTTTATTGGGTCATCCAAGTCACCCGCCTGCCAAAGCAGGAATGCGCTCTGGAGTATTTTCTGGGGGGCTTTTATCCAGCTTATATTTAAATGATTCAAGTAACGGGGATTCCACGATGGACCTGACTTTGCTGTTTGGAAAAACACGCTGCCAGCCGGCTTACATTTCCTGCTGCTCGTTTTCATGCCATTCCTGCTTGCCCTGCCTCCTTCTACCAACCAACACTTCTCCTGTCCCTGCTGCGCTGCGCTCAGGGCGGGATGGAGCAAGGGGAAGGGCTGACTCATGTGAAACACAGCTTTAAGCACAAATTTATCTCCAAGATCTGGGGAATATTTGCTCCTTGGCTGCTGGCATAAAACACAACAGGCTTGGGAATGGCTGGAGAGGTTTAAAGCACAAACTGGTGATGTTAACAAACCAGACCCCCCACCCCGCTGGATGTCCCAGCATCGCCACTGGCAGCTGAATTAACCCCCTCCCTTGAGCTTTTATTTAAGCCATTCAGGCTTCTTCTGAGCACCCCTCCCTTTACAGCCCTCCTGCCCTGACACCCTTCCGATCTGTCCAAGGGAGCCTTTGTTCCCCCGACCCACTCCAGAGCAACGAGGCCCCTGGCAAATTGCAGACCGTCCTTTCAATTCTATTTCTATAGTGATGCTGGCACATTAGTTCCACTTCTCCTTGGTTAATAGTTCAGCTTATATTCAAACAGCCATTAACATAAAATCAACACAGCAATTTTGTATGAATTCTCATATCATTAATCCATTTAAAGTGGATACACAGTTCACACTCCAAATTCACTTAATTATTGACTTAATAACATTTAAAGAGGCCATGGTCTTTGGCTCCATTGGAACGCAATCTTGAGTTCTGCCCCCCCACACACACACACTTTTATGGGTTTTTTGCAGAAGTTAATTTTGCAAGGTTTGTGCAATGCTCAGAGGTGCGTCCCCTTTGTGATAAACCCTCGCCTAATTATAGGTTCAACCTCATGAGGAATAACCTTGCAGAGCCCACTGGGTGGCCCAGCTGGTGGAAAGAGGGGAAAAGTCCCTTATGGGCTGCATAAACTGGACCTCATTTGCCCAAACCTCTCCATGGGAGGCAGCCCCAACCATCCCAGCGTGGAGATCCCATGGGTGTTCCTTTGGGCCTCCTCTATTGTCATGGACTTCTGGAAGCCCTCATGTTGCCCTGCCCTGTTGGCAGCCACGAGCTCTGCTGGGGAGGGGGAGATAATTGCATCTTCCTCTGTATCTGACATAATTAGCTCTCTAGCTCTGGCACGGACAGTGGATACTTCATGCTAATTTCTAAGCACTACATACAAAATTAATAGTTTCATCAGAATTGTCTATGGAGAAGCTTGTTTTCCTCCACAACATGATTCAATACTTCTTTTTTTCTCACTCCTACCCCATCCCTCTGTTTCTCTCCCTGTCACCATCCATGATGTTGTTTGCGCTTCGGTTGCTGTTACAGGGCAAAAGCAATCAGCGAGCAGCAGGTCTTGCTTTTCACTTCAAAAAATGTCAGGTTAGGACTTGCCTGAATCCTCGCATAATTTGTGCCGCTGTTGGAGGCCCTTCCTGGAGACTTGGCTTCCTCCAGTTGTACCGGTGGGATTTGGGAGCGCGAAGGAAGATCTGGGGAGGATCAGAAAAACATCCGAGAGCCGTGGGGAAATGTGTGTATGGCTGATGCAGACCATCATCCCCTGTGTGCTCTGGGTGGTCACTGCTGCCAGCAGGGGAGGATGCTCAGCACCACACCATGCCCCATCTGGATCCCACCTCACGTCCTGTGAGGAATCACAGAATGATATGGAGTTGGAAGGGACCTCTGGAGATCATCCACTCTAACCCCCTGCCAGAGAAGGTCCCACAGGAATGTGTCCAAGTGAGATTTGAATGTCTGCAGAGACTCCACCACCTCTTCAGGCAGTCTCTTCCAGGGCTCTGTCCTCCTCAAAGTGAAGAAGTTCCTTCTCATGTTGAGATAGAACTTGTTATGTTCAAGTTTGTGCCCTTTACCTCTTGTTCTGTCACTGGGCACCACTGAAAAAAGATGTCCCGTCCTCCTCACCCTTGAAGTATTTCTTGGTGTTGATCAGACCCCCCCTCAGTCTTCTCCAGATTAAAAAGCCCCAAGTCCCTCAGCCTTTCCTCTTCAGAGAGATGCTCCAGGTCCCAAGAGGAAGGGCTGTCAGGGTCCAGCAATGGGTAAGTCTATGCTGGACCTGCTGTTTGGCCAAGTTCTCAAAAACTACTTGGAGCCCTCCCTGGGACTGTAGTAGCCCATTTCATTACTTTAAAGCCACTTCTGCTTGCCCTGGCCATGTTACCTCATGGCATAGACATACCCCAAGCACCACTTCTCCTCTCCAAGACAGCAGGGCGAGCCAGGCATCCCCGCTGGCTCCAGCCCACTCACAGCACGGTACTGGCAGGGAAACTTCACTCTAATGGGCACCAGCGGAGACTAATTGCATCAGGCTTTTGGCCGGAGAGAGGTCAGCGGAGCCCACCAGGCTGCCCTGCTTTTCCCCTGCCTTTCAGAGAGGGAGGAGGATGGGATCGATGGACAGGAGCCAGATTTTCATTGATGCACTCCTGCCGCAGACAGGGCGAAAGAGGAGCCGGAGGCAGAGAGCTGCAGGCAGGACATGGCAGCGGAGAGAAGAGCAGAACATCCCAGGACAGGAGAAAACCACAGCAGGCGCTTACTGCTTCTCAACGGGCCCTTAGGCTGTTTCCCACGTCTTCACCGCACTTCACACCATTCCCTCTTCATTTAGGCACGTGGGAATTCCCGGGTCGTGTTCGCCTGGGACTGTCTCTAGAACAGGCTGGTACTTGATAGAACTGGGTGCAGCTTTGCTCTCACGTCATTGCTCGCAGGATGATGGCCTTGAGAGAGAATGCGGGTTCCCGTGTGAGATACGAGACTTACCTGCAGCAGGAAAAGCAGTCCCTTCTTAAATGCCTGCTGGTGCATCTACTTATTTTATAAGGTGACTCTGTATTGCTGCTTTTACTATAAAATGCAACAAAAACAGTATTGAAAGGAGTCGTAAAACTGCCCCTGAAACTCCCTGTGGCGCTTCCCAAATGTTGGCAAACATCTCCGTGCTCCTCTTAAATTCGCCGCAGATGCTGTGTTTACGAATCACAGTCCTCGTAAACAGCAGCTCCTCCGAGCAAGGTCCAGAGCCCGGTTCTGGGCCGGACGCAGAGCAGCGCTCTCGCTGCAGGCATTTACGTGTCCTTCGGGACCCTGGCCCCTCTTGGAATTCCCGAAAAGATGGAGCAACCAAGAACTTGCCCATCCCAACCTCTCTCACAGCAGCCACCGTGACGTGTGGCCATCTGAAGGGCATGGAAGGAGTGGGGAAAGTCTACTGAAAGGTGGAGACTGCTCCCAGACAGCCAGGTTCACCTCAGGATATTGGGGATATGGTTGGTGACATGGTCCCAGCAGCACAGGGTGGGCAGCACCCAGGGGAACGCGACTACAGTGAGGGCTGGATCTTGTGGTGGCCTCATGGCTGGTCCCTGCAGCTCAGACCCCTGCCCAGTGGCACAAACGTTGCTCGGAACATCCAAGAGAACCACAGGCATGGTAAGCAAACTGGGCTGGAGCCCCTCTGCTGTGGGGACAGGCTGAGAGAGTTGGGGGGTTCATCCTGGAGAAGGCTCCAGGAAGACCTTAGAATCCCTTCCAGACCCTAAAGGGGCTTCCAGGAAAGCTGGGGAGGATCAGGAAGGGGAGCCATAGGACAGGGAGAACGATTTAAACTAGAAAAGGGGAAATATAGGTTAGATATCAAAGAGATTTTTTATTCTAAGGGTGGTGAGACCCTGTCCAGGTTGCCCAGGGAAGCTGTGGCTGCCCCATCCCTGGAGGGGTTCAAGGCCAGGCTGGATGGGGCTTGGAGCAACCTGGTGTGGTGGGAGGTGTCCCTGCCCAGGACAGAGACAGGCACTGGATGGGCTTTAAGGTCCCTTCCAATCCAAACCAGTCTGTGACTCTATGATATTTCTACCTACCATTTTTAAGAGAAAAAAATAAAATAATCAGACTTTTTGGGTAAAGCCGAGGAGCAGGTAAGGGTGCAGAGCACACCCACCATCTGCATCCACCGAAACCCCCGGAGACTGGAGGCAGCCCTGCCAGCACCGACGGTCTCCTGCTGCTGCTCATCCTCCACCCCCCAGCGCGGGACGTGCCCGGGCACAGAGAGCTGCCGAGCTCCAGCCTCGAGCCAGGAGGGACGCAGCAGCGGGAGTGGAAAATTACCTCTCTCCCACGTGTCTGCACCGACTCCGACGGCCCCGCTCCTCTCCAGGCTGCCCGTGAGTTAATATCAACTACCTTGGAGGGCTGCCCTGCTCTCGGGATGCTCGTCATGCTTCCTGTTGGGCCCCCTGCCATCCTCATAAATATGTACCAAAACCATGGTCGTTGTTCCCAGAATAGATCCCACCGTAATCAAATCTGGAACAATCCAGTTAAGGATTTTCTCCGTCTTGCTGCCTCCAGCCATTTGCTGTGGAAGAAACACCACTAGAGGGGATGGATTTCAGGGTAAGAGATCCCAAAAGTAACACACACGCATCTTTCCAGGACGGCGCTTCAGGGAAGGAAAGGAATTGCTGCGCTCCTCCAGGCCATCTGCCAGCGGTACCCAGCTGGTGGGATGTGCCTGTGGACACCCCAACTACACCCGGCGCCTGTGCAAAGCTTCCCCAAAGAGCTACAGGAGAGAAACGCCGAAATACAAGCCTCCGCAGTAATTCCCAGCAAGCCATCTGCCTCCGCTCCCATGGACTTCAGTTGGGATGAGGTTGCAGAGTCGAGCTGTGGGGGCCACCAGAAGGGTCAGAGAGGCGGAGCTGTAAGTCAGAGGACACACACCGAGGACTGTCTCTGTCTCTGGAAGGTGGAAGTCATGCAGAGATGTCCACACACCCCCTGACGGCACTTGCACACGGCAGGTCCTCCGAGTTCAAAACTAGAGTTTTGAAGAGTGGCCACAAATAAACGGGGGAAACCGGCGATTCAGAATTAGAGAGTAAGACTCATGCTTAAGTACAGCACTATTTTACTCAAGCAACCGGGTAATGAATATTAAATAACTCATAATACTAGGATTTTATTATTTATAATGCTTACTACAAATGCAGGACACAGATTTTAAGTAGGAAATCAAGCCAATTTTTTAATTACTAGTGATAAAGTGCTTTAAACTGTGCATTACCTGCAACCAATAGAGTGCCTTTGATTCCATTAATCAATCTTAATTGATAAGATGAACGCACTTCATCTCTGGATCTCATTGCCAGCATATTCTGCCACTTTCTGTTACAGCTGGTTTCGGCAGATACCCGATGACCATACCTGGGCGCTCTTCCCTCTCATTCTCATTGATGCTCTGATTAACCCCCTGGGCTGGGCGCCTGTGGCAGGTGCCTGTCTGGTTTCTAATGAAGTGCTGGCCCCGTGGGCAGTTGCCCTCAGCCCAGCTCTGCCAGGGGAGGCATCCAGGGGGTGACACCGCTATATCAGGGCACATCCCAAATGTTGCACCATGTACAAGACCACCATAGTTCACATATTCCTTTCGATTAAAGGATCTTTGAACCCTTTTTGATAAGGTCTCGATATACAGCTGCTTAATAGAGAGTTCTGTATGTGTTTCAACAAACTGTTTTAAATCTGCTTAATACTAAGAGGTTCTTCCTCTGAAATACGCTCTGGGTTCCAAGGGTGCAATTCTCAGTCTCTAGAGAAGCCGAGACAAAGGGGAGGGCAGTGGAGAAAGCATTAGCACCGTCCCCAGAATCTACATTCACGAGAGCAAGTGAGGCAGAGAACACAGAGAGAGCAGCAATGCAGGTAATTAAGAGGAAAAGGCAGGTAAGTCCTGCAAGGGAGAAACATGGACAGTCTCTCTTCCACTGCCCTTCTTTTGGAGGGGGAGAGTTCCAAGAACAGCACACCCTCCTGCTGGGTCTTGGGTTCCCCCAGACGGCTGGGATGCTGTCGATGCAGTGATTTGGGAAGGCTGAAGAGTGATAAATCCACAAAAGGGCTTTTTTTAATTGGTTTTTGTCCTCGCTGTGGAACAAGAATTCACAAAAGCTCACCCACCCGAGGACAGGAGTCTCGCAGCCTGCCCTGGTCAGCAGGTTTGGGGGAAATGGTTGCCACCCACCTTAACGTGGCACCAAGGCTACTGCAGAGCAAACACGGAACCTCCCCGGCTCCAGAGGGGAAATGACAACCTGCCCACGGAGCCTTTGGTACAGCCCACGGTCTCCAACAGCAAGTACATCTGGAGCCAACAACCGGGATTTGCTTTTACTGCCAGAACCATAATTCCTCCATAAGTCGGTATAAATCAATGCCTATTTTCTTTTTCCAGCTGAGGCCTGCTAAGGTTTGTCTCCTGGAAAAGGGTTCTTACAAGTTCCTGCTGCACTTAAGTTTTATCTCATATATAGATCTTTATCTTATCTACTGCGTGAGTCAAGGAGGGGAGGAGGTTTCCTTATCTTCCCCAACCAACAGGGAAGAGCTTCATGAAAAAAAATCCTATTGTTCTTCTGCAACAGTCTGCTCCCAGCAAGGGACAGAGACAGAGATGCTCGATGGAGATACACCGATGCTACACCAACACCCCTCGCACAGCTACAGGCGTTGCTGGAGATACAAATCACATCCCGGTTACTCTAAAGACCCCAGACAACATCTTACTATTTTTATTTTTTTTTCCCCTCCATCCTTTGGACTTCTGAGCACGCGGGTATTACTGGATTGTAATCCTTAGCTGGAGAGTTTCCTCCTTAATACTGAGGATTGTTAAGGGTGATTAAAAGTTAACGATATTTACACAGAAAAGGTGGTTGGGACTCAGACATCAGCCGTGGTCCTGCTGTGGCTGCTCCTCAACAACTCCTTGTGCAGACGCTGGAATTCCAGACCACCCTCTCCACAGCAAGACCTTTACTCGGGGCATTCATCGAAATCAGAATTTACCATCTCTGCTGCCACGGTCTCAGCAGAACTTCAAGACAATTTAATCTTCCTAAAGAAACACAAAATAATACGTTTAACACCTAAAGGAGAACCACTGGGAGGCTGCTCCTGCTGACTGCTAGGGAGTATTTTGACTTGACTAATACATTCCTGCAAGGGAAGGCAAGGAAGCTGTCCCAGCACGCAGGAGGCTTAAGGTTTTTAGAAGTTTCACACACGGATTCATACAGATATAAGTTGTTTTGTTGTTGTTTTTTTTCCTCTTTCTGAATTAGGGACACCAGAGAACCAGTTCATTGTGTGTACTGAGGGCCAAAGTACTGCTTGGCTTTGTTTTCCTTTATCAAAGGGTAATTAAAATACCAATTCCATCTTCTCCTCGCATCAAAATTTGTGAAGAGGAGCTGTTTTCTTGCAATAAATTCCCAAAGATTTCATGACACAGGCAGCAGAGCATAGAAGTGTATAATAAATCAGTCCAAATTCTAGCTGTGTCTAAAGGGTTTATGGAAAGCTCTCTATCCAGTTCACACTCCAAAATCTGAATTATAATTAATTTCAGGAATCAACCAACCTACCCGTACTTTAAAAATGTCAAGCTGAGGAGTGCATTCTGTGAGATTACAATTACAATTAATCAGAAGTGCAGGCGCACACACACATCTTCCTACTTAAATTCTTCGGGAAAATAAATAAATAAATAAATACATGAAAACCCAAGCAAACACGTTGCAGCAGCTCTGACAGACACTAAATGATCTTCTCAAACAATACTCGCTGGTGATGGATGTTCCAGTTTTGCAGCCTGGTGCCAAAACCAGAGCTTTTCGGCAGCGAGCAGACCTCATTTGACAACTCCTGCGTTAACTCCACCGACACGCTGATGGCCACGACAGCTTTCTCCCGCACTCGCTATCCCATCTGGAAACAACTCCAGGGATGGAAGAGCCCAGCATGCTAAATTGTGGTAAAAAAAATATCATCAGCATTCATGAAACATTAACATAACTCTTTCTTAGGACGTTGTTGTTATTTACTCATTTTCTTTCCCAGATTCAACGAGTTATCCGTGGCTGCTGCTGTCTTTAGGCCCTGGTGGTGTTTGTGGGTCCTTCCATCGAACTGATGGGAAGCGACGGGGCTTTCTCTGCCTTTCTCATGAACATCTGTGGCTCCTGCCCAGGCTACCCACAAAAGGCACCTTCGCATTTAAAATGAAGCGCTGACGTACAACCATGGGATGGCTGGAGCTGGAAGGGACCTTGAAGATCACCTTGAAGATCCTGGTGGAACTCCTGGTGGCCTCAGCCCTGGGCAGGGACAATGTGCCCTTAGGAACATGAGAAGGCAGCACCTGAGGGATGGGGCTGTGTGGGCACCCGTCCCTCTCCAGGCAGGTTCTCCCATGCCCTGCCTGGTCCCTGTCCCCAGCACTATCTGTAGATAAAATTAGCCAAAATACGAGCGTTCGTGAGGTTCCCCTGCAGCATTACCAGACCTTCCCTCTCCTCCTGCCCCAAGGCACCCCAAATCCTCTCCCCACATGATGATCACACCAAGGAAAGGCATCTCCTTTCCCTTGCCTCAGTTCCTAAAGCTCCACTGAGCAGGTTGGACATTGTCTGTACAAGGCAACAGTCCCAGAAATATCATTTTGCTTCACTGTCACCTGCAAGGGGCGAGGAATAAAAATAACTGCTCCCTAATTTAATAAGGACTTCAAATAAAAGCACCTCCTCTTCTTCCATTTATCTGCCTGCGGAGCTATTTCCGTCCAGTTCACTGGGAGAATTGTTACCTTCTGTTGTGCCTAAAATATTTTGCTTCTTTAATCACTGCACAGGGCTTCCACCTGCAGCAAGTGAACCAAGCTGACAAGAGAAATTTATTACAGCCACCAGCCAGAGATCAAATTCTTCTCCCATCAATTATTTGGGCCACTACAGTTTCTAGCAGTTTCTCCTCTTAATAAAACTGATCACAACTGAACGTTGGGCTGCTTCTGTAGGAAATGCCAAGAGTTGTTATTTCATTATACATGTATTCTCCTTACTTGTATATTCTCTAGAAGGGTTTTATATATAAGTGATGAGCTTTGTCTGGTTGACAAAGTATGACTAAAGAACAAGCTGAAGAGCTGGAAGATAAATTTGTCCTAGCAGGGCTACTGCTGATTTTTTATGCAGCAATTAATAAAAAACCCACTTTTCTTCTGCTCCTCTTCCGGAGGCAGAGCCGGCGATTTGGATTCCGGGGAGAAGAAAATGAGTAAAGCAGGAAAAAGTCTGGGCAAAGCCCATTGCTGGGAGGAGGAGGTGACAACCCTCCAGGCAAGGGCTGGCAGAGCACGGGACAGTCCTGTCCCCAAGACAGCTCTTCCCTACACTGGGAGCCAGATGCAGGGATGGAGCAATGTGGACTTAGAGCCTACGTGACCGACAGCTCCTCTCGTAGGGCACAGTTAGGATTCCCCCTTCCAAAACAAAAAAAAACCCTTTGCAACTCCCCCCCTACACCTGGGGAGCAGGGAAATGGGGGCGAATGCATCCCCAGCCTCTGTGCAGGGGGCTCTGGCACAGGGCATCACACACTGGGGGGGACACTTCGCCATCTCAAGGACCAGCCAGCCCATCTCCCAAGCCCTGCCAGTGGATTTGTCACTGGAAACAGAGATGACTGGCTCGGAGGAGCCGTCCTGGCAGCATCACGGCAGCAGGAGGTGGCATGTGGGGAGCAAACAATGTCTCCCTGAACCTGGCAGCGGTGGAAAGGCAGCAGCGAGGGAGCTGCTGGGGACAGGCCTATTTCCATATGTTTCTTCTTGAGCACGGCAGTGCCTCAGGAGGGATTAGCGAGAGAAGTCAGGGCTCTTCCCCAGGCTCGCAGGAGCTCGGCATCTCATAAAAGAGAGGCTGGCAGCTTTGGGGACCCTGGGCACACAGGACCAAAGCTACACGCCGCAGAGAAGACACTTGCCTGTCCTTGAAAGAAGGGCTTTAGCACGTTGTGTGCTGCACGCGCAGGCGGGATGCTCCTCTTGGAGGAGAAAAAAATCACCTCTCAGAACGAGAGGAGAAACCATCGAGAAGTATCTGAGAGCCCATAAAAGCGCTGAACCACAGAGCCTGTTCCTAAGGGTTATAAGCCTTCGCTTTGGCAGAGATGCCATGAGAAATCCTTGCCAGGGACGGGCACAGAGCAAGCTGGAGCAGAAGGAGAGGCCCGCTTTTATCTCAAGGTCCTCATGCAGCAGCTTTTGCAGCAGTTTTCCTGACAGTGTTACTATGGATAGATCAAACCCAGCTCTGGGTATCTGCCCTGGAGCCTAATTCAGCTGCCATAAGCAAAGTTCACTCCAGTCTCTAAAAAAAACCCCAAAACCTAAAAGACAAGTTTCCATAATTCATATTTGCCCAGCTCTTTCCACTGTCTGAAACATTTACTCAAAGGCAATTGAGAAACAACCACCAAAAAGGCAGGTGCTACAAAACTTCTTTTGCCCTGTGCCCGCGAGCCTGCCCCCCAAGCAGCCAGGGGGGAGCTTTTGCCCCCATGAAAACAGCTTTGGGTCCCGCTCCTGTTTCTGAAGACACTTCCAAATTCCCCTCAAACACTGCAGACACCGCTACAGGGGTAGTTAACGCCACGAAGAGTCAGCAAAGACCACCCGTGTCCCCGTGGTGTAGCACAAAGGCTTCTTCATCTTTGTTTCATGGGCCGCAGGGCTCCACGCAATCATGGAAATACCTTATTTCAGATCTCTTGCGCATGGAACTGGGTTTCACAGACGCTTTGTGACTTAAGTGGAGAGAAATGTTAGTGTCATGTGCTCCTGATAAAGCCCTTTTATGTCTGTTTTTTTGAAAATACATCATTCTGTAGCCCCAGTCTGGGTTTTCACTGAAGTCAGTGAGAAGTCTGCCTTGAAGAAACTGCCATTCGCTTGATCACCTGAATTTCCCCCCCATTTCTCAGCCATAAAACTCTTACTCCCTCGTTTTCAGCAATGCTTCATTGAATTAGTTGTTTCAGAGGTCAAACCCCAGAACACCTCAAAGCTCCAGGTTTCTTTTCTTTCTTCTGTCTCTAATCAGCGGGAGAAGTAAAGGCAAAATTCCAATCTCCTTCACCCAGAGGGTGGGTCTCCCTGTTGAGTGCCTGCACATAAGCAGCGTGAAGAAGGGTCAAACGGAGCTGGAGAAAAGGCTTGCACGCATCCTCCACCGGCCCTGAAGATGCAGACACCGAGCAGTGCTTGCCCCAAGACGAGCTCCGAAAGCCCCCAAGTGAACGGGGTCCCACCATTCCCGAGGAAACTTCTGGATTAGCCCCATTATCTCACATGAGCCATTCCACCTCCCTTTCGTTCGCTTCATCTCCTTGGAAGGTGAAGTTAAAATTGCATTTCTGCTTTACTGAGCTGCCTTGGAGATCCCCCCAGTTTGCCTGAGGTCTCCCAGTCTATCATTGCAGGTGGATCAGCCCAGGACCAGCACTGGCAAGAGCACGGCAGGAGACCTCAGCCTTGGGGGGCTAATGAGAGCTCCAGGTTCTAGTGGGAACAGAGCTTAGGCCAGAATATGAAGAAATAGTCTTGAACCTATTTTATAAATTGATTTAAGAGATAGATGAAAAATTAAGTGGTATAATTACAAAGGTTAACAAACTCAAGGGAGTCATTAGACAAACTCTGAAAAGATCATCACGTTTGTTTTTTTTTTTTTTAAAAAAAAGAGCAGAATCAAAGATAGTGCAATTCAACCATTTCAACTCAGTTTTCCTCATTTTCCTCAGTTGAGAAAACACTGTAAGCCCACGTCAAACAAAAGCGTTAAGCGGTAATTTCTGCGCCGTTTATCTTCGAGCATTAGGTTTAAATGAGGCTTTATAAGGTAAAGGCTGGTGGGTATTTAACCTGCTGTAGCGGAAAAGTATTTGAGATATTAAACATGATCTGAAGTTATTGCTATAACTCATCATTTCCTAATCCCCTAACTCTTAGGGAGGATTTAAAATAAATTATATAAGCTTTAGTAAACAAATAAATATACGATACAGGAAACTAAAATTGAAGCAGACTACCTGGGAAGGGAACGTTCATGTCACGAGAGGGGGTTAAGGGAGGGTTTTTCCAAAGGACCTTGATGAATTAAGAGTCTGATTCTCATTTATGGGAACACTTTGGAGATTTGATAAAGGCAAGATTTTCTCCAGGAAATTTTTTTAACTAGAATTACACGAGAAGCACTTATTTTATGGTTTTTACGACAACAAAAATACAGGGTGCAAAAAGGCTGCTGGAGCTCCCGATAGCTCTCGTTCCACCTCTCACCACAGAAGAGAAACAGGGGAACGAAGGAAAGATTTTATTCCCAGGTCCCTCATCATTAATGGCAGAGGAAATAGTTGCCTTAAGGCATTTGATTACACCTTAATGATCACACACCCCCCGTTCCCTTTTAAATCCACCACAGTCTGCAACAGAAAAACATCTCTGCTGGGTCCTGACCAGTGACAAGTGGTGACAACTGGTGGGAGCCTCCAGGGAGGGGGTAACCGGAGCCGGCCCCGTGCTGGGAATGCCACCAGTCAGGACAGGGTGTCACCAGCACCACGAGGGGACGGAGACACACTACACAGCCTGCCCGAGTCCTTTGAGATTACAGAGAGCCAGGGCACGGGTGGGGAAGGGGTGCTCAGTAAGAGTGTGCAGTGCAAGGACTGCCCTCTGAATGCAGACCTTCCCAGGATGTCCTCAGGGATGCTCCTGGGAAAAGGTTCTTTTTAGTATAAGATAGAATCATAGAATGGTTAGAGTTGGAAGGGACCTTGAAGATCATGGATTTCCAACCCCCCTGCCCTGGGCAGGGACACCTCCCACCACCCCAGGTTGCTCCAAGCCCCATCCAGCCTGGCCTTGAACCCCTCCAGGGATGGGGCAGCCACAGCTTCTCTGGGCAGCCTGTTCCAGTGCCTCACCACCCTCACAGTAAAGAATTTTTTCCTAATATCCAATCTAAATCTCCCCTCTTCCAGTTTAAAACCATTCCCCCTTGTCCTATCACTATGCTTCCTGCCCAAGAGTCCCTCTGCTGCTCTCCTGCAGGCTCCCTACTGGCATACTGGTAGAGCTGGTCGCAAGAGAACTCTGCACCTAATGGGTGCCCAGACACTGAGACGGGGCTATCGAGTGTGCCAAGCTGTTAAAAACCCTGATCGTTAATAGAAAAAATCAAAATCAATCCCTGGCACGTGACTGAAACATCCCGAGCCTGAAATGGGCTGTCTGGGATTTGAGCCGAAGCAGCACAGAGGATTTTCAGGAGCTGCTTCCCTTCTCCTGCTTCCACCTCCCTCAAGCTTTCGGGTCTCTCCTGACCAGCCGAGGTTTGCAGAAGTCACAGCGTGGCTTCTGAAATGCATCAGCCTTTTGGTTGCCATCCAGCAGAACCAAACCACGTCGGAACTGAGCTCCTTTGCGAGTGTCACGCACACAGGGCAGAAATGTCCATCCACCACCTGGGAAAACACAGGCCCACCACAAGCAGTGGCGTCCAACCACGGCTTGAGCTCCTCTGATGCTTACCATTAAGAACTCAGAAGTTTGAGAACTCAACATTTCTTTGATAAACCCC
>VZRU01005984.1:186627-208054 GCA_013398155.1 Pedionomus torquatus
TTTTGTTTTGTTTTGTTTGTTTTTTTTTTTTGGTGATAGGCAAAATGAAGAAAACGAAGAATTTTTGCCAACTGGAGAGACCACCATAGACTCCTACCCGAACTGGTTAAAATTCCACATTGGCATTAATCGGTACGAGCTGTACTCCCGACACAACCCTGCCATCGAGGCTTTGCTGCAAGACCTGGTCTCCCAGAAGATAACCAGTGTCGGTATGTCCGGAGTTACCTCCCTTCTTTTATGACGATTTGCTCGTCGTTCGGGGTGTCGCTGCCGTTTGCATGTTGAGGGGTGCCCTGCCTATTGAGGGGTGCCCTGCATGTTGAGGGGTGCCCTGCATGTTGAGGGGTGCCCTGCATGGCTTCTCCCCGCTGTGCCTACCGCGCTGCGTCCCGGCACCCGCGCTGGTTTTCCCTGCTAAGCATAAGGAGACGTGGCCAGATCTGTATTCCCTGAAAAATCGCAAAGCCGGGAGCCAGGCAAGTGCCAGGTCCTTCAGTGCCCTCTTCGGTTCTTTAAAATAAGGAAGGTAATTAACAAAGGGGATGGCAGAAAGCAGCCAGCACCTCGCTGGGGCTGGGTTTGTGTCGGTGGCTGAGGGTTGTTGAAAGGCAGAGCCTGGCAGCTCCCGCTGTTCCTCTTGGGAATCCGCCGCGGGATGCGCGGCTCCGGGCTCCGCTGGAACAAGGTGACACCGTTCGGGGCTTTTCTCCAGGGCTTGGTGGCAGCGTGTGTCTCCTTCAATTCAGCTGCGCAGGGGGAAAAAAAACCTACAAGCCCAAGGGAAAACCCTCGGATACTGAGCCAGTGCCCAACCCCTCCTCCCTGCAGGGTTTTCTGAGCCGAGTACCTGCAGCAGAACCAGCCCTTCCCCTCAGCTGCGCAGAAAATGGAGATATTTGTGCTGACCAGGCAGTTCTGAGTCCGTTTCCGAGGGCTGGAATACCCGTGCTGGCGCTGAGGGATGAGTTCAGCAGGGCTTTAACCCTGGGAGGCAGAAATTCCCTTGTTGCGGTGGGAAATGGGTGGCAGGAACAGCACGAGCAGCCCCGAGGTGCCCGTTGTCCATCCTGTGGGTCACTGGGCAGGAGCTGGGGGGTGGGTCGGGGGGAGAGGGCTGGTGGGGTCAATGTGGATGGAGAGGGATGGCAGGGGAGAGCTGCTCCCACAGGGATGGAGCCGCCGGGGCTGCGCTGGGCACACAGCCCTGCTCGGGTTTGAAATTTAAGCTTCGGGTCGCACCAGGGCAGGTTGAGGATGGATATTGGGAGGAATTTCTTCACAGAAGGGGTTTTCAGGCATCGGAACAGGCTGCCCAGGGCAGTGGTGGGGTCACCATCCCTGGAGGTATTTAGAAGACAGACAGATGTGGTGCTGAGGGACATGGGGTAGTGGTGGCTTTGGTGGTGTTGTGTTGATGGTTGGACTTGATGATCTTAAAGGTCCCTTCTGACCATTCTATGACGCCGTGTATTGTCCCTTCTCTAGCTCTGCGGTGACACTGCGGGTAGCAGCAGGCTCTGCCTGTGCCCCTCTGCTCTGTGCTGGAGGGTGGTGAGGGGCATGGCCTGGGTGATGGTCTCCTTGACATAGCCCTCGCCTTTCCTGACCCTTTCCCTAAACACCAGCTCATTTCTGGGGTGCCAGTGATTCTGGGGATCGAGCCAGCGCTTTGCAGCACATGTTGATGTTGCTGTTTGAGCAGATCTGTTGAGGAGAAATAGATGGAAGCTGTCCCTTCCCTGTCTCTGCAGAGAGAGGTGGGGAAGCTGTCCCCAGCAGAGGCTGTGCTCAACCAGACCATCTCCTGGCCCATCTGCTGAGGTTCACACAAAATGAGTTGGCCGTGGTGGCATTCTGTAGCACGTGGCTGCTTGGTGTATTGATCGTGTGAGGGTGGTGAGACCCTGGAAGAGCCCAGAGAAGCTGTGGCTGCCCCATCCCTGGAGGGGTTCAAGGCCAGGCTGGATGGGGCTTGGAGCAACCTGGTGTGGTGGGAGGTGTCCCTGCCCAGGGCAGGGGGTGGCACTGGGTGGGCTTTAAGGTCCCTTCCAAATCAAACCATCGATTCAATGATTCTATGGTCTCTGCTAACTTCCTCAGCACTTCCAAGCTCAGCCATGAGGTCTATGCAGGAGGAAAACAGCAAACTCAGCAGTGGTGGAGCCATGGCCTCTTTTCCTTCTGCAGAGCAGTGGGATAGTTAAGGGTGATGCAGGGAGGTAGAAGCTGGTGGGAAGAGAAGAGAGGTAGGAATGAGAAATCATAGGTTCTTGCTCGCTCTTCCTTTGATCTTCTGGGCTTGATCTTCACTTGGGCTTCTGCGCACGTTGCTTAACCCCTCTGTGCTGCCGTTAACCTGGCAGCAGAACGACTGTAATGAAAAATAGGAGTGAAACCCTCACCCTGGTGATGTAAGTGGAAGTTCTGCCAGTTGCTTCCCTGGGGCCATGATTTCACCTGATGTGTCATACAGATATGTTGTGAGGTTTCCATTAATTACGATTTTGATAGAGCTTTCAGATCAACAGGGGGAAAGGGCCACGGGACCACAGAGGAAGATTTATGATTGTTATTAGCCGTTTCCTACAGGATTGTCTCCCTGTTAATGTTTGAACAAGGCTCTTCAGAGCACAGAGGGGCCCCTTGTGCCCCTCACAAAAACACAGAGCCGTGGTTTCTAGCAAGGATCCGGGATAATTGCCATCAACTAAGACATGAGGTGCGTTTGGTATCAGTCTCGGTGGGAGCTGACAGGGAGTGATTCCTGCACGTAAATCCCAGCCTGATATCAAGTGCCTGGAAGTGGAAGGGGACTCTCACCCGTGTAGAGATGCCAGGATCTGAATTTTGCTGGTAGCATCCCCTGCCAGCCCCTCTGGGGATACAGGAGCTTTGTCAGGTTGCACAGCAAGAAAGAGCCTATTGTTAATATACCATTTTTAAAAAATTATTATTTATTATTATTATTACACAGTGCAGCATCTCTTATTTTACGTTGCAAATTGTTTGGGTGTTTAAAAATATATGTTTTAAAATAACAGCTGCCAGTTTTCAGCTTTACTGCAGAGCAGGGATCCAAAAGCATGTAGGCTGATTCATAAAGAGCAATATATTGGACCAAGGGACCTTTACAGGGCTGTTCCGTTCTTTTGCATATTCCTGCACATCTCCTAATTTGTCTGGGGTTTTTTTGTTTTTTGTTTTTTGTTTGTTTGGTTGGTTTGGTTCTTGGTTTGGTTTGGTTTGGTTTGTTTCTCTGTTTGTTTTGTTTTTTTTTTTTTTTTTTTTTGTTTGTTTGGTTGGTTTGGTTTGGTTCTTGGTTTGGTTTGGTTTGGTTTGGTTCTCTGTTTGGTTTGGTTTTTTGTATTTTTGGTTGGTTGGTTGTTTTTTTTTGTTTGTTTGAGTTTTTTTTACCTGGTGGACTTTTTTTGTTCTTTTGCTTTCTGCTGCCAGGTTAGAAGTCTAAAATGGATGGAAACCTTCATAATGCCTTTTGCCAGCAGGACAGTGCTTGCACAGGCCTACATGCATGAGATGAAATGGGGTATCGCTTTATCCCGTCTCTTCTCAGCCTTCCGACTGGCTTTGGCTCTAATGGAATTAGGTGATCTGCTGTGTGGGCTCTTGATTCCTCCAGTAATTAGAGCCAAAGTGCAGCTGAGCAGCGTCCCGAGCCCCTCGGCTGCGCTGTGGATGGGGGAGCGCGGTCACCAGATCCATCCCCGCCATCCATCACGACCCGCTCACACCGCTCTGGAGCGTGATTTTTAAAATGCAAACGGTGACAGAAGCAATTCCCCAGAGCAGGGAGCACCAAGGTGACATTTTTTCGATGTTAAAGTTTAAAGGGAACAAGCGCGGGGAGGGGAAGGAGCGTCCCACTCAGCTCCCACACTGACACCTACAGCTGGCCTTGGAAAGGACAGGGTTACCCGGGCTGGGGATGTCTTCTCTGCCCTGCGTGAGGATATATATTTCCTATTCGTGTTGTTCAGCATAAAGGGGTAGCCCTTAATTTGATTTAATTCCCCGAAAATTTCCTCTTGCCATAAATAGGAGCCGGGGGAGAATGGCTGTTCCACGGAGCGCTGAAACCCGGTTGTCAGGAGCAGCACAGGCAATTGCCCAATTCCTCTGCCTTTCAGACCTGTTTATTGCATGCATAAATAACCCTAGTTAGCTTATTTTCTTGCATATTTTCAAGACGCCTGTGCATAACTGCGGCAGCACTGACGGCCGGTTCCGGAGGGGCCGGTCCCAGTGGGCTCTGGGGGCAGCCCGGTCTCCGTCCCGCTGCCCGAGGGGCTGTGCCAGGGGTGGCGGGGGGGTTGTTAGTCCTGCCTTTGCTTGGGGTTTATTTTTCAATTCTTGAGATTTCCTGCTTTGGAAGCATTACCTGCCTGAGTTCATTTGGGGATGCCTTCAGTTTGTGCAGGTGGTAATTAGAAAGCAGGCACGTGAGCCAATAAGTGCTGCAATTAACTCGGGTGGACTCTGCTGCAGGGCAGTGAGAAAAGAGAGAAAGAGAGAAAGAAAAGAAAAAGAAAGAAAGAAGGAAAGAAAGAAAGAGAAAGAAAGAGAAGGAGAAAGAGAGAGAAAGAAGGAAAGAAAGAGAGAGAAAGAAGGAAAGAAAGAGAGAGAAAGAAGGAAAGAAAGAGAGAGAAAGAAGGAAAGAGAGAGAAAGAAGGAAAGAAAGAGAGAGAGAAGGAAAGAAAGAGAGAGAAAGAAGGAAAGAAAGAGAGAGAAAGGAGGAAAGAAAGAGAGAGAGAGGAGGAAAGAGAGAGAGAGGAGGAAAGAAAGAGGGAGAAAGAAAGAGAAGGAAGGAAGGAGAGAAAGAAGGAAGGAAGGAGAGAAAGAAGGAAAGGTGGAAGGAGAGAAAGGGACCTTGAAGATCATCAAGAGAAAGAAGGAAAGGGGGAAGGAAAGAAAAAGACAGAAAGAAAGAAAGAAAGAGAGAGAAGATGCCTAATATCAAACCTAAATTCTGATGCTAAAGGAAATCATAAAAATCTCATCCAAAGGAAGGGGAAGAGTGCTGTTGAAAATGTGTGAAAAACATAATGAAATGTATCAGCGCTGATTTAGTGTATGAGAAAACAATGAATCTGCCAAGAGCCAACAGACTGATTTACGGTTCCAGATGAAAGGAGGGGACTTGAAATGCACAAGGATGGCTCTGAATGATCCCGCAGATCTCTGCCCCTCCACAAGGCTCTTACTCCCTTGACTAAACCAAGAAAGGCCTTTAAAAACAAGTTAGCGGAATTGGCTGAAGAAGAACAAATTAAGAGATGATAAGGGCTTGAATTTGTTTTGAAATTTGTTCTTTGCAGCTTGAACAGGGCCATGTCTCTACCCTGGGGCAGAGCATCGCTTGTTAAAGCCCATCAACATGTTTATGTTACATTTAAGCTTGATCTATAAATAGGAATCCAAAATGCATCTGCACATCCTCTGTTTCAGATGTTACTGCATCCCAGGCTCTGACTGGATCTCACTTCCCAGGCATCAGCTTTGCATGATTAAATACATTTTAAAATGTTCGTTGGGTTCTGACTGAAAGTCAGGTTCAGAGGTCCTGCTGGGACTCTGGCTCTCCATCAGAAGACCACACGGTCCAGGCAAGCCAGCAGGGTGAGAGCTGTTCTGCAGGAAAACTGGGAAAAAAACCACCCAAAACTGGGATGCCAGACCAGTTCCCATTCCAGATCCTTTTGGGTCAAAGCCCTTTGAGGAACAGTGGGTCTCTGCTGGGGATTGGTACCAGAGGCTTTAGAAGAGAGAGTCGGGAACCTTGTGACATGCAATTAGAGAATCATAGAATCATAGAAGGATTAGAGTTGGAAGGGACCTTGAAGATCATCCAGTGCCACCCCCTGCCCTGGGCAGGGACACCTCCCACCACCCCAGGTTGCTCCAAGCCCCATCCAGCCTGGCCTTGAACCCCTCCAGGGATGGGGCAGCCACAGCTTCTCGGGGCAACCTGGGCCAGGCTCTCACCACCTTGGAAGACAAGGAGGGACCTGATGGCTGGAAGATGACAGGGAGCGTGTCTTTTGTATTGGATGGTGTCTGTGGATCTGGGGGGAAATTCACATCTTTTATTTGTGGGGGGAACAAGTTGGGGACGTAGCAGACACGGCACGTGGTCCTGACAACAGGCTCCCAGATGGAGATGGAGCAGGGATCATTGGAAGCTTGATCCAAAGCCCATTGGAGACAACAGAAGGAATCCTGCTGATTTCCCTGGTCTTTGGACAGGGCTCTAATCCTGCAGACACTCCAGCAAAAAGATATCTCAGGGAATTTTTTGCAAAGCCTCCTAAAACTCAGAAGATTTCTGTTCACACCTGAAAGGCCTTGCATGGGCTTAGCAGGAAAGGTTAACGCTGCTTTCCATTCCCTTCTGCTTTGGGGGAAAAGAGAGACTAGAGTTGCTTGAAGATAAAACCTAATGGTTGTGTTGAGATTTGTTTTTAGCACTGTACCAGTATGTCCAGGAGCTGTATGAGACTTGATTTGAGGTACCTGCTGGGAGCCAACAGGTTTATAAAGCCTTTTACAGAGCTGTTCATGACCTGTGATGTTACAGCGTGTTCAGAAACCTTTTAAAAAATACAGTGAATTTCAGAGTGGGACTGGGCTTTCCCTTGGAGTCAGTACAGCCTCAGGTTGCAAGCTCTTCTGAAAGATTCCTCAGCCTGCTGACGGTGGATGTGACAGGCTGTGATGCTGTAGCATCTTCCAATTTCTTGGAAAATTCTATGGGCTGCTCCTGAATATTAGAAATTCTTGAGGAAGGTTCCCATGGGCGGGAGGTGAAGGGATGAGGGCACCTCCAGATGAGCAAACAGTGTTTGTTGGGGATAAGCTCCTGCAAGATGACAGGTCTCCCACTCTTTGGCCATAATGGCCAGAGGGACGTGTTCACTTGAGTTCTGAGCTGAAGAGAGTTCCTGGAGGAATACAGCTCCCAAATGGGAGGGAAGCCAGTGGGTGGATGTAACTAGAGCTAGAGTTAGACCAAGGGAAGAAATCTGATGCTGAGATCTGAGGGAGCCATCTCCAGTGGGCCCTGCTCTTTCCTGGCATTGCCACCCCCAAGACTTGGGCAAAATGGGACACTCTTCCCACCGATGCCCAAAGTTCACTTCTCGCAGCAGTGTGGGGACAGCGTGCCAGCAGAACTCGTGTTTGGTTGAGGCTCCTATTGCAGCCAATTAAGGCAATACAATAAGATGGATCTAGGAAGACCAGGGAGATGCTTTTGTCTTACTTCAGCTCAATTCCTTCTGACAGGAAACCAGGCCTTTGTGTCTCATAGAAGAATTATTCTGAATTGTTAATCTTCTTCATACGTTTCCCTGCCTGGTGATGACACGCTCATTGTTGAGTTCAGCTGCTAACAAAATCATTATCTGTCGAGTGGCTTCAATTTGCTGAGAAACCAGCCCTCTTAGTGTATATGAAACTTCTTGCCTAGAAAAGGGCATGCTAGAACATCACTTTTTCTTCTTCTTTGCATTGATGTGATTTTCCAGAAGCTTGGCTTCCCAGACAGACCTCAGAATGGGCTCTACCCTTCCCTTTTCTCTGATGGACTTACAGGACCTTGGCTATATTTTGGATGTACATGTTCCATGGAGGAGAAGGAACCAATCTCTAAGCCTGGAGCTCCTCAGAATTTAACGAAGCAGCACAAATGACAAATTTTAGGGAAAATTTAGGAAAAAAAAAAAAAAAGGTCATTGTTGGTGGAAGTGGTCTGGAAGCTGCTGTGTTGAGAAATACCCAAGAGAACTGAAGTGATTCTGGCCTGGGGTGCTGAGGCCGGTGGCACTGACCGCTGTGGAGCCAGCCCAGGAAAAGAGGGGTGCAATTTTCCCAGGCAAAGAGGGATGCAATTACAGGCTGGGTATGAATGAGCCAGGCAAACCCCCAGGGGCAGGGAGGGTGGTGGGGCTGGGCTGGCACGGCCGCGTGTCCCTGGGGACCAGCCAGACTAACTCGGGGGTCCCCGAAAACAGAGCTGTGCTGTGGGCTCCCAGGGTGCTGGGGGTCCCAGGGCAGCACGGGGTGGGCCTGCGGGGGTCCCCAAGCACAGAGCTGGGCTGTGGGGGTCCCAGGGCAGCACTGACAGGTCTTTGGCTGGAGAGCCGCTGCTTCTCCTTGGTCTGCAAGCTCTGGGTGAGCTGTGGAAGCTCCTACTGCTCCTCCTTCCCTCTGGGATGGATCAGCCAGCCCGGTCTGCACCAGGGAAGGAGTTTAATCCATGAAAGCCACGTGCTTCTGCTTTACCTGCTCAGTGCGAGTTATTTGCCCTCTAATTTCTAATTATTTATTTGTTCCTTTGGGATAAACTGGAAACGCAGGAGAAGGCTGGGGTCAGCAAAGCAGCAAGGCAGGAGGGATTTTATTCTAGGAGAAGTGTAATTACACTGACCAGATTTACATAGCATTTTGTTGCAAAAATATAGATTACAGGCGGTGAAGGAGAGCTGATGACCTGCCAGGAATAGGGCGCAGGGATGAGTAATTGTAAAGATGTGCAGCTGAGGGCATTGCTTAGAGAAAAAAATGTACAGGCTCTATAGGTGGAACGAGGGCAGCTCCAAGCCAAAATTCACAGAGAGAGGTAACTTGACATTTATGTAGTTCTGCAGTTGACACAGGTTTTGTCAGAACTGCGGAGAAAGGGATTGATTATCTGATCCTTCCTGGGACTGTTTTTCAGGGGCTGACTCATCCATCCGCGGCTGCGGCGGCCCCTCTCTCCCAGGAGGCAGGGTGTGGGTCGCTGCGCTTACCGAGGGCAGCCTTGCTTGAGAAAAGCAGCCCGTTTGCCAAAGTATATATTTATCTGTTTTAAGTAATCTTACCGTTGTGTAAAAAACATTTTTTTTTTCTGAGTTCTTGTGTTAAAAAAAGAAGGAAAAAAAAGAAAAAAAAAAAAAGAAAGTTCACTTTGACTTTAGGAACGGTGTCATCTGGCTGTTAATGTGATGCCGTCCAAATTGTTCAGACTGGTTGAGTAAGTGTCCACCTGAGGTTCTCCTCAGCTCTCCGGGGGGAAGTGAGGGCCTGTGATGTCTGAGCAGAGCTGGCTCCAGCGGGGACCAGGACAAGAGGCAACGGACACAGACTGGAACATAAGTTCCATCTCAACATGAGGAGGAACTTGTCCTCTGTGAGGGTGGCAGAGCCCTGGCAGAGGCTGCCCAGGGAGGTGGTGGAGTCTCCATCTCTGGAGACATTCCAGCCCCACCTGGACACCTTCCTTGGGTCCTGCTCTGGGTGGACCTGCTCTGGCAGGGGGTTGGAGTGGATGATCTCCAGAGGTTCCTTCCAAGCCCAGATCATCCTGTGGTTCTGTGACCACGGTCCTGCCTTCCCCACAGGGCCAGCTCTGCTCCCCTGCATGGGCCACCCTGGGGTCCCTGGAGGGGAGTAGGTGGCCTGGGATACATGTCCATGGTGCGCAGAGGAGGTGAACTTACATATCCCTGCTGCTCATCAACGATTATTTAACTTGCAGCAGAGATCAGAGGTTGCTATAGTAGCTGCTCATACTTTTCATTAGGGAAATGTTTGCTGCGCGTCAGAGTGTCCATCCCTGTCCTGGGGAGCACCTTCCCAAGGGGAGCCCCTGGTAGCAGAAGTCCAACAGCGATGGGAGATGGAGCAAACAGGACTGTGAGGGTCTGTTCCTACCCGTGCTGCTTAGTTGGGTGCTTGGGGAGCCCGTGCTGGTCCTGCTTGCGGCCAGCTGGAGAAGACAAAGACACCTCGGGGAGCACAATCCCTCTCCAGTCCTGGTCGGCAGCTCAGAGCCCTCCCCGTGCTCTGCCCCCGCTGAAGGAGCAGGATTGCCCTGCTTGGTGCTGGGACACCGCAGTGCTGACTCTCCTACAGAGCAAAAGAGAAATGATGTTGTTTCGAGGACGCTGAGTGTAAGCAGATCCACATGCAGCATTCTAAAGCGGTTTTGTTGGGTTTTTTTTCCCCACAGCGATGAAATCAGGAGGCACCCAGCTGAAGCTGATCATGACATTCCAGAACTACGGACAAGCATTGTTCAAACCCATGAAGTAAGTCCAACGAGGCTGTTCCGTGGAGTGGGGTGGCGGTGGAATAGCCTCTCGGTGTGCTCGAAGCCGTTAGAAGGTTGCTGTAGCATCTCTCCGGGTTCGTGTGTCTCGTTCCCCTGGAGGTAGAGCTTTGTGGCGGTGGAAGCCTTGTCCTGTTGGAGTGGGCTTTGGGAGGGGAAAACTGAGGGTTTTGGATGCGTTACAGGCTTCTTGGGAATGCAACTCACCCCCACCTCTGCGAAATCTCCCGTCATCAATACAGGGGATTTTGGATTTTCAGCATTTCTTTCCTCTGTCATCTTTATCGGGTGTCAGTGCTCCTCTGGAATGTGGCCATCGGGAGAGATGCTCCAGGACAGCTCTGGGAAGAGCTAAATAGTGTTTGTCCGATAAATTATAATTTGATCCCGTTGATTTACTGTTGTTTGTATTAAGGGGCTGCATCAGTCACTTGGCTGTGGCTGTGCTGACGCTGGGAAAACGCGAGCGGTACCGCGAGGGGAAGGGAAGGACCGGGCTGGTGCCGCCGCCGGCTGTGCCTGCCCACGTCCCAGGGGGACAAGGGGAGTCTTTCACATACAAAGCAGATGCAAATGAGCTCTGCAATCCTGGCCGGGGTGTGTGTTTGTGTTGTAGCAGGGGAAATGGCCGTGTGCGTGTCGATGGGGGTTTAGCAAAGACACTCGGGGCTGCAAAACGCTTAATGAAGCTACTTGGTATCTGTAGCAAGGGTACCACTGGAATAAGAAGTTAATTTCCTTCTTTTGCTCCCCCCCCCGTAGGGGAATTCGGTTAATTTCCTCTAAGATGGTCCATAAATAGCTAAAGTAACACAGAAGGAGTGGTTTGAAGGATGTGTTGGGTTTGTGTTCCAGCTGGAGCGGGGAGCCCAGCTCAGGGGGGAGACTGAGAAGTCCCATTTTGCTGTAGGTTTTGCTGTAGACGGACCCCAGACAAGAAGAGGTTTGACTTGATCTTACTGGGCTGCCAGGAGGGCCGGCTAATGGGTCCTGCTTCCCTTCCAGCCCCATCTGAGCAGCAGCCCTCCCTGTGTGCATTCCCCCTGGGAATGGCAATTCCAGGCGTTTGTTTCCCAAATTGCACATGTTCTCATGTTTCTCCTGGTGGCCTGGGAGTGGTGAGAGGAAGGACAGGTAACAGGGACAAGTCAGAGGGAAGACGGTCCCAGGGAGCATAGAATAGAATAGAATAGAATAGAATAGAATAGAATAGAATAGAATAGAATAGAATAGAATAGAATAGAATAGAATAGAATAGAATAGAATCGTTCAGGTTGGAAAAGACACTTGGGATCGACTCCAGCCATCAACCCCACTCTACAAAGGTCTCTTCTACCAGCACCAACCTCCCTACAATGTCCTTTCAAGTAGCTGTAGAGAGTGATGAGGTCTCTCCTCAGCCTCTTCTTCCTCAAACTAAGCAAACCCAGCTCCTTCAGTCGCTCTTCATGAGATTTATTCTCCAGATCCTTCACCAGCTCTGTTGTCCTCCTCTGCCCTCGCTCCAGCACCTCCAGATCTCTCTTGTGTTGAGGTGCCCAGAACTGGACATGATACTCGAGGTGTGGGCTCACCAGTGCTGAGTCCGGGGGGACAATCACCTCCCTACACCTGCTGGTCACGCTAGTTCTAATACAAGCCGTTGCATTTCCAATCCAAGCATCTGCTCCAACATCTTCCTCTCCCCAGTTGCTCAGACCCTCCTGGATCCATCCCCTGCATCTGCAAGTTTGGTGGCAGAGGCACAGTTCTTAATTCAAGGCGTGGAAATCGGGAGCCAGGCGGGTTGGAGCCGCCTTGAGGTGTTTGGTGGAGTCGTGGTTGCCCTGTTGGCCTTTCCCACGGTGTGTGATTTGTCTCTTCCCCGTTTGCCGAGATGCAGATAATCTCAATCTTTATCAGTGGCGTGACACTGTAATTCTGGGAGCGCTAATGAGGGCACAGCGAGAGTTTACTGTTCCTACTGTACACACACGGCGCTGGCAGGATGATGGATGGCAGCAGAGGTACAGCCACGCTCCCGCGTAGAGCCAATTACCACCATCCACTAGAACAATAGCAGCCAACGATGATGTCTTAATTGTTCCCTGTGCTTGATTTGAAGGGCAGCAACGCCCTGTTTTCTCACTGGTTAAGTGCACGGCTGGGCAGGGCAGCGTTGGAGCCTTGAGCAGCTCCGCTCCCTCGCAGCTCACCGCAGTGGAGCATCACCTCTGTGCTGGGCATCACCAAACACCTCCAGGAGTCTGAATTAAGGATGTTCGTGAGCGTTTGTCTTTGTCCTGGTGGCCGTGAGCAGGGAGCCAGGCGCTCTCTGGTGTAAATCTCCCTGGCTCCTTTGGCATCTGGTCCCATTGGCCTCTCTCACCGGCTTGTGGGCTGTGGATGGAGCTCTGGGAGAGGTTTGCAGCATCATTTCTTTATACAAAAATAAGCAGCCTTGAACACAAACAAAAATATCCCCCCCCAAAAAAGGCTTTTAAAGCTATGAGATTTCTTTCTTCTTGTCAGACCTTCTCCAGGCCCTAGGTACCTTCCAGGCTGCTTCTGGTTCTCCCTCTTTTCTGCAGGGTGTTCTCTCCTGATTCAGGCTTCACAAAGCTGGCTGCGCCCTCCCGGGTCAGAAGGCTACCCAGATATAGGCAGACGTCACTGGTCGTCAGGACTGGCAGTGTAAAGGACATATTTTTTCTAAGTATGTTAATTTGACCATAAAATATCATCCTGGTAGCTACTTTTGAGGTCAGGTCACTGAAGGAAGCCCTTGGTGGATAGGTAGGATGTCTCTGTGTGGTGCATCCTGTGTGGTTCGGTTCTTACTGTGTTCTCAGCTCTATGGCTTTTTAAGGCACTAGAAATCATGCTTTTCTTTCTCCTGAGCTGGTAGCCTTCCCAACCTTCTTCATGAACCACAGGTGGCACAACCCCTGAGTAGTACCAAAGGCCCAGCTGCAAATGGGGCCTTGGTTGATGTCTTCAGTGTTGGGGAAGGTGATGGGAGTTGTGTCTGTGTTATACTGACCCGAGACCCTGTTCTTTAGAAAATACGGTTGGTATCAGTATCAGTATGAAAATACAGGTGGATTTCAGGCCTGATCCCAAGGAACACTGGTCATCCTGAGCTTCCCACCCTGTCTGGGATGTGACGTGCTGGAAGGGGAATGGTGTGAGGTCCGTGGTGGGTGAGATGCAGGGGTGAGACCAGTCTCTGCCTGGGTTTGGTTCGGTTGAACTACCCAAGAAGTTGGGTTTGCTCATGGCTGTTCTCAGCAGCTTCCCAAGGGAATTCCTGCCTGTTTGGGCAGGGGAGGTCTCCAGAGCTTGGCAGGTTCTTCTGCAGGGGGTGACAGCAAAAGGTTCTCCCTGGCACGCTGCTTGAAGCCCCGCAGAAGCATCGGGCTTACTCTGCCCTTTCCCAGCCTCCCGGTTCCACGTTGACTTTCTCCAGGGCACAAAGAGCTCCGGGAAGGGCCAGGTGGGATTTGGAAATGGAGAAAGCAGGATCTGCCTTTGGTGCCTCTCGTGACCTTAACTGGCAGCTCCTTCTCTGCCCGTCGGTCCGGGCGGATGGAGCGGATGGGAGGAGGGGAGCCTGACGGCCAGGGAGATGGGATAGCCGTAAATAAAGCCTGATCAGCTGCAATTATTTTATTTTGAAGGCTCTGCATCTTCATTTCTGAAATAATTGCCCATGAAGTATTGCAGAGGGAGACAAATCTATTTATAAATCCTATGGCCCAGTGTAGATTCCTTTTCTAATTCCAAATGCGTCGTAGGAAAAGCAAGTATTTGCTAAAACTCCAGGGAAGATTTAATGTTTTTGCAATGTATCTTACAGTTAATGTGTAGTTTTATTTAGCTCATAACAGTTCAATCATACAAAATTATTACCATATGGGACAGGAAAAAAATAGCAACCTCCCCTTCTCCCATGATTAGTGTGTCTAACTGTACTAGTGTTGCACAGCATAATAAAATTTATTGAGGTGATCGCTGATATCCGCAGCGTTCTGTGTGACTTATCAGGTAGGGATGCTGGAGAGCCATAAATTTCCGAGGGTTTTGGGTTATTTGTCCAAAAGGAACATGCGCTTTAGAGTTTCATTTGTTTCTCCCTTTGTTTCTGCTGGCTGGTGGAGTTAAATAGCTGGCTCAGCAACAAAACCAACACGCTGGGTGTGTTGTTGGTTTTTTTCCTCCTCCTTTCCTCCCAAGGCTTTGTTCTTTGAAGGGGGAGATGCTGCTCCGGCAGGGCCAGGGTCGGGATTCCTGTCGCGTACGCGGGTGCCAGGATTTGGAGAGAGGTTTTTGCAGTTCCTTCTGGAAGAGCCAAATGGGATCAAATTGCAAATGATGCCTCGTTATTGGGGTTGGGAGGACAGCGTCCCGCGGTACGTGCTTGGGAATGGCATCTCTCATTCCGGGTTTTATCGGCTGCTTTGTAGAAAAGCGTAGAAAGGGTATTCATTATAAAATCTTTGAGGTTTATTTGTTCCATTCAAAGAAATACTACCGTATCCAGTGAACTCACTTTTGACTGAAACAGATAAAAGCCAGTTCTGTTCCAACTTTAGATTTCACTTGATATTTTTAACGTCTTTTTTCTTCTGTTTTTACAAGTCACAGTAAAGGATCCTTAGGAGCCGTGTGGCTGTTTCTTTCAGCAGCTGCAGTTAAAGTCTTTAATAAGGTGGAACTAATTAGCGTCAGGGTGAAATCAGGCCAGAAGAGACTTTTGGGGTCAGGAAAATCAGTCCCCTTGAATCAGAGGCAATCGCGTAGTGAAGTCCCGCTCCTTGGTGGGAGTCACCATCCCCGGGGGCATGTAAAAGCCAGGCAGCCGTGGTGCTGAGGGACATGGGTTGGTGGTGGCTTTAGCAGTGTCGGGTCGGTGGTTGGACTGGATGATCTTAAAAGTCCCTTCCAACCCAGACCATTCAATGGTTCACAGATTGAGCTCTGCTGACCATGCTGTTGTCACTCTTGCCCCCGCTGTCCCTCCTGACACTCGCTGCTGTAGAAACGATGCTGCCCGTGGGGAGCATCTCCTGGTCCTTCAGCCCTGGGGACGTGGCCCAGAGCGTGGCTGTCCACCGGCTGGGCTGGTGGCCACCTTCGGGTGTGGACCTTCTGGTGCTCTGCGGGGATAAAACCAGCACAACCCACCCCTCGGGCTCTGCAGGGCTCCTGTAGCCTATTTTGTGCTCAGAGGCACCGGCACCATAAACTGGGCTGAAATGGGGCAGCCAGGGGCGCGGGGAAGGTAATATTTTCGGTTTGATTGGCAAAGCGCAGGTTTCTGCTGGCTTTTAAATGTCATACTTAGAGCGACAAAGGATTAACAACATTCTTGAAGTTTCTCTTCGGTTTCCTTTTAGGGTTGCTCAACAAATAGCGCGTCTTTGGGTCGGGATATTAAACAATCCCCGTAACACAACCAGCTGTTAATCGCCTCCATTTCCCGCGGTAACCTTCCCTTCCCGAGAGTTGTACCTGGGAAAGGCAGCCTCCAGGCCTCGTTAGCATATCAATTAGGCTGGTGGGATTCTTCCCAACCCGTAAGCATCGCTTCCAAGCCCAAGGGGTTGAAGTGACCTTCGCCATGCGGGAGCCCCCTTCCCGAATTCCGTGGCGTTTCTCCTGCCGTCGGGAGGAAAATCGTGGGGTTTTTTGGTGTTTTTTTTTTTGTGAACCTGTTGGCGTTGCAGCTGGCAGGCATCCAGTGTAAACACGCTGCTGTAAGTCAACATAGCAATTAAATCAAATTGCGATGTTTTCTCCCAGCAGCCAGAGCAGAGGCATCCGCACACAGCGGCTGCCGGGCTGGGATCCCGCCGGGGCTGGAACGTGCTGCCGGACCCTGGAGGAGGGAGACGTGCGAGGGATGTTCCTGGAGGCTAAGGGGGAATAAGCTGGCCCGAAAGGTGGAAGCTTGGTGGTCCCAGCCTTCACTTTGTATAGATGTATTTAAAAATGAAGAAGAAACGGTTTCTGTGCCGCTGGGCAGAACTGTCAATGGCCAGACACGCCGTGAGCCTCATCCATGAGATTTGGGGCTTTTTAAGGGCGTTCGAGTCCCTACCTGGCAGATTCCCTCCTGAGATGTTTACCTGAGTGATGCCGACAGGCAGATTGGATTGTACTTACATCAGGAACCGAGCTGGAGTCAACTGGGTGAATCATGTCACTCGATGTTTGAAGAACGTGAGACGTGAACGTGGCGCTGCTTAGGGCTGTCCTTAACTTCTGGGGTATTGCTCATCAACCCATTTTCTCTTTTATAGCTAATCCTCTTCATCAGATCATAGTTCTTCAGGATTTCAGGGCAAATTGTCTTTTAGCACCCAGCAGTGCCTCTGGGCCAGATCTCCTTTATGCAGATTTGGAAATCCGGGGTGATTTTGGGTTCCAGGCTGGAGTCACTGGCCCCAGGCAGGGATAGGACATGGGATGAAACCTTCTCCCTGTCCCCGAGCGCTGCCTTTCCCCCCTACCCCAGCTCAGAGGCTGCAGGCTGGGATGTGGATCAGTCCCAGAGATCCCAGGAGGGACTTGTTCTCAAATTCTGCACGTGTGTTTGTGAAATGACCCCAGAGCCAGAGTCTGCCACGTCCAGGCAGCCCAAAGGTTGTCCGTCCCCAGTGGGATCTGCAGGGACGTGGCACAGCAGCCTTTCACCAAGCTGGCAGCCAGGGAGGGGAAAGCAAACCTCTTTCCCTAACGTTCTGCCCCAAACCGAGCTGCCCCGGGTTATCCCTGGGTTATCCCTGGATTTTTGGCCCCCTGGAGCTGGGCAGGAGCTGCTCGGAACGGGGATGGGATGGTGTGAGTCCCTGTGGTGGCAGGAGTGGAACCTCCTCCAGCAAACCAGGGCCGTTCTGCTGGCCATCACCATGTCCATGCAGTCAGCACTGTCCCTCTTCCTGGCCCTGGGAAGCTCTCCTCTAAAAAATCCTTCCCCAGGGCATCTCCAGCCCCGGGCAGGAGAAGGCTTCGCTCCGCAGCTCACAGACCCCACGGTCTCTGTGCCTGGGGCTTTTTGTACAAATAATTCAAGCCTTGCATTTTAATCCCGCTCATTTCTTGGGGTTTCTCTGGCAGATGATGACACGACACTCAAGAGCTGGGTCTGTTCTTGTCTTGCACGGACACAGGAGGCCACAGGTACTGGCTGTACCTGCCCCTTCGTGCCCTTGTTGAGGGGCAGCCGGATTTTGCAGTGGTGAAGTGTCTCTGCTTGATTAGCTGCCTTCGATCTAAGTGCTTAGAGAATCTTGCTAATTAGTCTTTGGGAACAAAGGCATGCTGGTGCTTTTTTCCTTTAGAAGCCAGTTACTGCAGGAGCTGACTTTTTTCTTGTTGTTGTTTAATGTGTTACCCCAGTGGACCAGGAAAGAAGCGTCTTCAGCGCCTGATTTTAATCAAGCGGCTTCTTCATTTTAATTTCCTGCATACCAAGGAATGAGGTCCTGTGGCTTTGTCCTTTAATCAGTTCCTCGGGTTCTTATTTCAGACGTTTCCAGCCCGTATTGGCCGGGCAGCAAACGCCACCGAGGGAAGAGCCGGCGTGAAACGCATCGCTGCTGCTGGGGACTCGGTGGTGGCACTCAGCTGAGATGGCCTGAGTAAATCTTACCCCAAAAAAAAAATCCTGTCAAAATATTTTCGGCGGTATATACAGATACCAAGTGCCCCGAAATATTTCATGGGAAGTCGTCTCTGTTTCTCTACAGCTTATGATCCTTAAAGTGGGCTCAGGAGACAGAAATTCAGGGAGGGCGAATGATTTGTGCAAGGCTTGTGGCATAAAGCAGAGGCTGAAGCTGTTTTCTTTATCCTGGAGACAAGCTGGGCCGTGCTCATATTTCCCCCTTGGGAGGAGGTATTTTTGGAGGTTTTATGGAGGTAAATCGCCCCCTCCTTTTGTCCCCAGCCCGTATCGACACAGGGATGATTCTGGGGGTCCCCTCCGCTGCGGGGGATGCAGGTGGGGGTCTGGCTGCTGGCGCCGAGGTTTGTTGGAAGCTCTTCTACCTCCTGCTCCTCCAGCCTTCAGCAGAGCTGGGGATGTGGCCCTCGGGAGGGGGGAAAAGCAGCGGGGAAACGGGGCTGAAGAACCATGGGGATGAGGATGAGGACCCGCCGCCCGCTTTGCCGGGGGTCACCGCTCCGGGTGACGTGGTCCCGTGGTCAGTTGAGGAGGGGAAAGCATCGGGAGGGACCCGCAGCCGCCCTGACAGCGGCTGGCAGGTCGGGGCAGGGAGGTTTTGGCAAAGCCAGGAGATCGTCCAAGTGACGCCCTTGGCACGGTGCTGGTGGTGACTCACTGCTGTAAACAAACAAACAAAAGTGTCTTTAAAATAGCCGTACCAGCTGTTAATAACACAGCTCCAGGACACGCTCGGACATCTCTGACTTTCTTCATTTTTTTTATAGATTTTTTTTTTTTCCTTTTAAGTGTCTGGTTCAATAGAGTTGGTGCTTTTCTTGTTAACTTACAATGTTCCACCCCGCTGTAAGGCTCTGCTGTGGGTAAGGAGAAGCCAGAAAGCCTGAAAGTCCCCTTTGCACGTGAGGAAGAGGCAGAGACCCAGAGTCCACAGAGACTGCAAATGTGGGGGGGCTGGAGAGTGTGGGGGGGACACAGACACAGCAGAACTGTCATAAACAGGAGCAGTTTAAAGCGCTGGATTACGCGCTGTGGATAATAAAATACCCCGAGCCAGCACGTAAGAGGGATCCTATTCTCGGCGGCAGCTTCCAGCTGATCCTGTTAGTGCTTCCAGCCCCTTTGTAATAAACCCTGCTAATTGGGGCAGGGGGGGGAGGGTGCAAATCCCTCAGGCAGGGGTGCTCACCCAGCCAGGGGCCAACCAGCGCCACGGAGAGCTGGGATAATTAGGGGGAATATTGCCCGGGGAGCGCAGACACACACAGTCTGTGCGCGGGGCTGGAGCTGCTCTGATGAGCTGGCACCAAGCAGCGAAAGAAAGGAAGGTGTTCAATGAATCGGTAGATTTTGGGGGAAACCGAGCAGCAACTAGGTGGATAGTGAATAATAATAATAATAATAATAGTCGCTATTCTTATTTTCTTTAGTGTTCAGTGTGACTGGCTCGTGTTTGTGCTCCCCGGTGTTTGGTGCTTGCTTGAATCGCCGCGGTGGGATAATCCGCCCAAGGTTTTCAAACGAACCTCCCCTGTGTCTGATTCTTTCGGGGTTTATTAAGCAGAAAATCTGGTTCCCGGGGCGTAAAACCTGGAGGTTTTTCAGCCTTTCGTGTGGCGAGGTTCTGGGTCAGGGCCCTGGGTCAGGGAGGCGGGAGAGGGATGCTGCAGCTGGAGCGGCAGCTCTGCCTCCCGGGGCTCCTTCCAGCAAAATCCTGGTTTTCCCTCTACCAGTGGAGAAGGATGGGGTGCAAGGAGGAGGGCTCGTGCCAGCCCTGGGCAAGGTGGGGACCGCAGCTGTCCCCTTTGGCATGGGCCGGGTGTCACCATGCCTCTCCCCTGCATCTTCAGCCGCAGCCAGGCTGGGTCCCTGGGCTCTGACACCCGCAAAGGAGGTGAGGAGCCTGCTCTCCTTTTTCCAGCAGCCTCCTGACCCCGGGTACAAGCGGAATTTAGCCCCAAACATGCCCGTTTTCTCTGTGCCACGTCACTGCCCATGGAAGCCGCGGGGCTCCTGCTCCTCCTGTACCTCTGCTCCGGGCATCCGTCCTGCTGATTCTGTCCCCGTGCCTCGGAGTTGTCTTGGCGTGTGCAGTGGTATTTTGGGACAGAAGCTGCTTTTTTGTGTGCCTCGGTTGCAGGCAGGGCGCTAACTCTTCGCCCCCCGGGGTGATGCGAGCGGGGTGGGCAGAGACACGTCCCGCTCCCTTTGCCATCCATCGGCCGTGCCGTGCCGAAGGGAGGGGTGGCTTTTGCAGCGTATCCAGGCCACCTTTTCAAACCCGGGCTCTTCTTGGCACCCGTGAAATTGTCTGACAACTTGTGAGCGGGCACGCTGCCACCCGAGCAGATGGGGCTGAGCGTCCCGGCAGCCAAGAGCCGGGGATGTTCATCTGGCGGAGGGACGGGGCGAGCAGCTCTCCTCGTGTCCTGCTGCCCGTCCCTCCTGATGCCACCCTGGGGAGAACAGCCACCAGCGATGGGGGGTCTGGTTTGTCAGGGGGTGTTTCGCAGCAGGGATGGTGCCCCCACGTCCTCCTCCAGCTCCTGCTGCTCCATCACCAGGGAGGAGGGAGTTTCTGAGGTGCCTCCAGCCCCAGCTCCTCCAGGGACCCACCTGGAAGGCGACAGTGCAGAATTTCTCATTTTTATCTACCCCCACTGGGGGCTTCCCTGCGAGAGGCTGGAGTCAATCCTGAGATAAAAGGATTAAAACATCCTCTTGGAGGCTGTGCAGAAATTGTCACCAGGGCTTTCTTTAAAAGGTACCTCCAGGGAAGGCCTTAATGCTTAGAGCCCCGAGGGGTGGCTTTGCTCACACAGGCATGCATTTCATGATGATTGACACCTCATTAATTAACTGTTATTAATTAACTCCATACTCTGAAGGGGTGGGGGGAGGAATTCTTCCCAGGTCTGGATCTCATCAGCTCTTTGAGTCCTTGCCTCTGCAGTGCTCCCAAACCCATCTGTCGGTGGGACCCAAGAAGCTCCTGATGAAGGCAGGTCTAATGAGCAGCCTTTTACAGCCCCTGGGGGTTGGGGGGGTTCAGCCTGGAGAAGTCCTAGTCATTGATAAGGGTTCTGCTGATGTTTTGCAAGTTTATTTTGCCCAATATGTTGATGCTGTGTTTTTCCTATTGCTTGCTGCATCTTCTGGCAGGAGAAGGACCTTCTTGGGGATCAGGATGGTTCCTATATTGCAGGAGGTGCCTCAGAGCCCTTCTCTTCAGCATCTTCTAGCAGGAGAAAGACCTTCTTGGGGATCAGGATGGTTTCTGCATTGCAGAAGGTGCCTCAGAGCCCTTCTCTTTGGCAGGTCTCACTCCTTTTGTAGAGCAGCGAGTACCAGGGTTCCTCCCTCTCTCCCTCCCGTTCTGGGTTGGGGAGTAAAATCTTGCCCTTCTCCATCCCTGGGCTTGGGAACGGCCTCACTGCTCTGACACCCGAATTACATTCTTAACAACAATTTCCTCTGTTATATGGACCCAAGCCAAAGCAAACCCTGGTACCGGAGGCTCGCTTTCTGGTTTAAATAACACAGAGCTGTAAGTGGATGAGGGCTGTGAATCATTTCGGTGTGGAACCTGGTTGTGGGTTGTTTACTTGCTTGTTTGTGGAGGGTTTTGTTCGGTTTTTTTTTTTTTT
>VZRU01005984.1:209697-221610 GCA_013398155.1 Pedionomus torquatus
TTTTTTGGGGGGGTTTTTTTTGGTTTTTTTTTTTTTTTTTTCTTTTTTTTTTTTTATTACCCTGGCAATGTCAGTCTGCTGCTCTGGATGCAGCAACGCAGCTTGGAAAAGCTCCCCGGTCCCTCTTACCTGACTGCACTGTTATTAGGTTATTGGATTCTCTCTTCTCTCCCTTCACCCCCAAAATCCACTCTCTATAAAGGGTGGAACTGCAGTGTATTGGATTGCCTGATATTGCACCCATTCTTTATCGCAGTGTCTTCTAGATGTTAATAGCTGCAGGCCCTGAGACTATATTGGTGTTACCAAAGGCATTTAGTGTCTGTAAACTCAGGGAAGGTATTTTCTGGCGCTCAGCAATGACTCCAAAGCCCCGGAGAATTACACTCAACAGCCCTGAATTTCAAAGCCTGACATCACTGCAAGCAACGAACACAAATCCATCAACAGGAGCAGGATTTTAATTGCTTTTGAATGATTCTATAGAAATCTAAAATTGCTTTGTGGCATGAAAAAAAAAAAAAAAGAAAAAAAATCCCCACTTTTATCTGTGAAGAGGTTTTAATTCCGGCGAATAAAATAAGTGGCCGCTGTAATAATACAAGGCTTTTTTCTCCTCTGGCTGCGTCGCCGCTGCCGCAGCCTCTGCCTGCTGGGATCTTCTCCTGGAGCACTGAGACATCGGAGTCCATCAGATATTGCAGGTGGCAATTGCCAAAGCAGGAGAGGCTCTTTGGTGGCTGGAAGATTTGTGCTTCCATTGCGTTAGCTGAGGGAAAAAATGAGACCACCTGCATTCTTTTGCAAAGTGACCTTCTCCGGCTGGTGAGACGCCGTGGTTTTTCTGTGATCTGATCTGATTTTGAGGGCAATCAGAAAGGCCAACAGTGCTTTAAACCCCAGTAATACCTTGTCTCTTGCTTTACAGTTTTCTTTTCTTTTTTTTTTTTCCTCTCTCTCTTATTTTTTTTTTATATTTTTATGAAAGGAATGAAAACCTCTGCAAACATTTCTACGTCTGGCTCAGCTGCTGGTTAAACGCACCCTCAGGGAGTGCTGGAAAATATTACTTCTCCTGTTTAGAAGAGAAGTAAATGAGTCACATTTTCCAAAAGACTTTTCAAGGAAAGGGCTATCAGAAGTGGTTTGATAGATGTGGTGAACACTCGAAAATCGTCTGCGTGGCAAGAGAGATGCCACCAGGGTGTGATTGTGGCCGGGGGACGGGCAGGCGGCGAGGGTCCCTTCGTTGTCCCCTGGTGGGGTACCATGGCTGGCCTTTGGGCTGCTGTAGGGGCAGAGCCTGCTGTCTCCCTGGGACGTGGGGTGGCAGAGAGCCTGTCCCAAACTGGGGGGGCTGGCAGGCAGAGCAGGGGGCTGCTCCCCCTCTTCCCCCCAGGGGGGACAGTTACTGGAGACACGAGGCTCCCCAGGGGTCGGTGGGCACCATGGGAGGACTCGCCTAGGGTTCAGAGGGGACCACATCTGGCCTCGTCCCATCTCAGCATCTGCTTCTGGTCAGCAACAGCACCTCCTTAACCAGGTTTTAAAATTATTATTAGGCTTTTTTGGGGGAGGAAAAAGAAAGACAGTTGAGTATTCGATATTTTAGTTAGCGTTAAACTTACAGAAAGGCGATTGGTGGCAGCACCTGAAACTCTGAACTGATATTTTTTGTGTCATTTGCAGTATTTTGATGCTAATGTGTATTAAAGTACAGAAAACCTTCCTAGTGAGGGCTTTAATTTTTTTTTATTATTATTTTCAGAAATAAAGCTATCCATTTAAAGCTATCCATTATTATATTTTTTGAAGGACAATTATTTTGTCCTTTCTTGCATAACTGCGCATTTTAAAGTGCATTTTAAAATAATTATTTTTAAATTGTTTTTCCCCAAATTGACCGTAACAGTCCAGACAAATCTCTTCAGGATTAATTTTCCACCTAGCTGAAGAAATTAGCTCTTGCTTCCCCCCTCCCACCCCGCAGCCCTGCTCCCGCGGTTACCTGGATACCCCGCCTGGAAAGGATGCTGGAGCAATTTGAATCGCCCGATTTGTCATCTGACTGCAGACATCATTAGCGAAGCGTTATTGGGCTGGAACGTCGTAGGCTGAGCGGGGCCGACTCCTCCGTGTCGGGGAGAGATTTCATTTAACCACCTTGTGGCCAAACCTTGCCTGGCTTCAGCACGAAAAGAGGGTTTTCCCCGTGGGGCAGAGCTGGGGGAGATCTATTCCACGCCAGGATGGACACCGGCTCCCTCAAACAGGCTGTTTCAGAGTCCCTTTTGCTTGTTTGGGGGCAAGGAGATAATTTTTGTGTGAAGGGGGACAGGGAAAGGGAGGAAATGTCAGTCTGGAGTTTGCTCGTTTTCCCTGAGACTCTTCTCCTTGTCGCAGCCCCTGTTCCAGTTTATTCCTCTGGTTATCCCCGAGCTCAGCGTGGCAGTTCCACCGGGGTGGGGGGACCTTCCTCAGCAGGTTGTTAAAAACAAGCTGGTGGGGATACGGTGGTGACTTGAAATTAATTTTCCTCTGCGTGACGGTGTGTAAATCAGAAATGGTGACCTCTGACGATCCTGCCTGGCAGAAGGCACGGATTGTCAATGCCCTGGCATCTGACCACGGAGCGTGGGCAGGGGGTGGTCTGGGGGTGACAGACGTGGGCAGGGAATGGTCCATGGGTGACAGTTGTGGGCAGGGGGTGGTCCGTGGGTGACAGTCGTGGGCAGGGAAGGGTCCGTGGGTGACAGTCGTGGGCACAGGGTGGTCCATGGGTGACAGTCGTGGGCAGGGGGGTGGTCCGTGGGTGACAGTCACGAGCAGGGGGTGGTCCATGGGTGACAATCAGGTGTGAAAACAAATCTGAGCTTCAAAATGAGGAATTTCTTGGTTGGTTTTTTAGGGTCTGGACTGAACCTAACCTACCGTTCGGAGGTTTTATCCCAAAGCAGGTTATTTCTTTTCGGTCCCGGTGTGGTTTGGAGGAGTGGGCTGGGGTCAGGGGCTCCGTTGGGTCGGGTCAACAGACCCCCCCCCTCCTCCCCTCCAGGCTGGTCCGTGGCTGCCCATCACGGACTCCCCAACACCCCGAATCATGCCCAGGAATCCCAGACCCAAACGGAGCGCGGCTGTGGGGTGTTCTGCTGATCCCCGGTGCTGGTCCGTTTCCTTCAGTCTTAATTGCTGGTACAAAACTACCTGGGGGCTTCTGCCATGAGTATTCCCAAAGGGCTCAATCTGTGATTTGCTTCATGCTGCAAAAATGCTAAGAATTCTCTGCTGATCAGCAGCACCATGAGGGCATGTTTCTAGGTTTATCAACGTGGGGTATTTTTGGGTGGCTAAGGAGTCTTTTGTCTTTGAATTAAAATGTGTCCGCACGTTCCTTTTCTTTGGTTACAAAAATGAAGATATTTTTGAGGTAGTAATTAAATTCTTTCAGTGACGTACAGGCTGCTATGCACAGGGCTTCAGTATAATGAATATATTTATTTTCCAGGAAATCTACAGTATTTTCCTTGCTGCTTGTAGGACCCGGTGTATAAATAATGCAGCCCATGCTGTGCTGCTTTTCAGTTCATCCCAGAGAATTATGCCATTAAAAAATGGCATGGTTCTTTCAGGCAGACGCAGGCGCAGCAGGTAAAAGAGAATATTCCTGTGAGGAGCAGTGACAGCAGCAGCAGCAGCCAACACATAACCCTGAAAAGCAAACTGCAGACGGGGAAATTGCTTCTGGAGATGATAGCTTGGAGGGAGATTGTTGTTTGACTCGGTATCGTGACGGTCCAACTGCGAGCCATCAAAGTGGGCTCTGAGTTCTGTAGCCCAGGGTTAAGACACGGAGGTAGAGCATCACAGAATCACAGGATGGTTTGGGTTGGAAGGGACACTGAAGCCCCCCCAGTGCCACCCCCTGCCCTGGGCAGGGACACCTCCCACCACCCCAGGTTGCTCCAAGCCCCATCCAGCCTGGCCTTGAACCCCTCCAGGGATGGGGCAGCCACAGCTTCTCGGGACAACCTGGGCCAGGGTCTCACCACCTTGGAAGAAAAGGAGGGACCTTAGAGGCCCCTTCCAGTCCCGAAAAGCCCCTAAAAGGGGGAACGAGGCTTTCTTTGGAGCAGTTACTGGTGTTACTTGTGCACAGGCAGAGCTTCAGTAGGTGCTGCAATTGGAAATGGAGGACACAATGTGCCTGGAAGGAGTTTATTGAAGTATTTATGGGCTGATTCCATTTTGAGCTCAAACTGAGGTGGTGGTAGAAGCACGGTCGCCGTAGTAGTTGTGTTTGTAAAGGGGCGAGAAATTTCTCCTGCAGTTCGTGGGATGGGTTTCCCTTCAAAGTTTGCTGTCCCCAGGGCAGAAGCTCTGTCCCTGATGCCGTGGGGCTGCCCACATGTCACGGATGGGTGAGCTGCAGCTCGGAGGATGATGGGGAGCTCCCACGGTGCGGTGGGACCTGCTGGTGTGGGGACACTGCTCTGGACTGGACGGGACCGTGGCTGATCCCTGGCATCCCAGCGGAGGTTTCCCATCCTGTGGTACCTGTGGGAGAGCGTGTGTTCGCCCGTGGCTCTTGGAGGAGGTTGGTTTCCAGAGCGTGAGTTGGGTGAAGCTGGTAGGAAGGGGCTTGGTGCACGAGGGATTCAGCTGGGCACCAGCTGGGCACCAGGCTCCTGTGTGGGAAGGGCTGGCTGGAGCTTTGACAATCCTTTAAAAAGCCAAAACATCTCACTGTCTTTGGAGGGGGGGGTGCGGGGGAAAGCACCTCAATCTGCTTCAGCTTTCTTTTCTTTATTTTCATGATAAAAATCAACAATTTTAGGCAGTTGCTCTTTGATACACCTTTAGAAAGACATCCTGATAACTTCAGAGATGCAGATGTAAAACATCTCTCCAGCACGTCATTAGCATGAGTGACTGTTCCTTCTTTCTAATTAAAAAAGGAAAGGGAAACCATTAAAACTCATGAAATAATAAGGCAGAAGCAGATAATTTAATATGGTCATCTCTTGGGCGAGGCGCACTCTGCATAAATAATCCGAGGTATCAGCAAGGAATCCGCAGCCGTCGAGCAAGTCCGTCGCTTTGCGGTTGCCGTCTGACCTGTAGATAAGTGGGAACAATGTCTTCATTAAACTCCCTAAACCCAGCACTAATCATTAGCAGAACCCGGGCTGCGAGAGGCAGGGGAGGTCCTGCTGCGGCCCCGGGAGCCGTCTGCCTGGACCTAACGGCAGGATTTAGTTATTAAGGTCATATCAAGAATAGATCTGCTGTTTGGCCACAGCGCTTAGGGGCCCGATACAATCGGATTTAGGGTGTAGTTTACAGACTTAGCGTTGGGGGAGGAGAAGGTGTATCTTGGAAACAGGTCTGAAAGAGCTTGACTTCACAGGCGGTGGCCTAAAAGGAGCGTGTGGTGGGGATGAAGTGGGTTTTTACTGGGGCTGGATGTGTTGGAGAGTCGTTGGGGATCTGGTGTAGGGGAGAACTTTGTAGAGTGGGGCTGATGGTTGGAGTCCATGATCCCAAGGGTCTTTTCCAACCTGAATGATTCTATGAACGCTGTTCTGAATGCACATTCTTGTAGACTAACTAGCCCCGTGGCTCCCAGTTCTGCCCCAGTGAGCCCTGGTTTCCCAGCCTACCTGAGATGGCATTAGCCCAGGATCTTCCAGTAGCTCTGAGCCAGAGACTAATGTCTGCTTCTCCTCTTAGTCTCTCCTCAGGGTGAAAAAGTTTAAGAACAATTGAGTGTTTCATTTTCTCAGGAATTACTGAAGGGTTTTTCTAGTTCTCGTTCCTCTGCTCCCTGTTAGCGGGGATGGACCGGAGCTGGGTCGGGGGGAGAGTAGGAGGTGGTGATGTCCCAAGATTCCCAGGACAGCTCTTCTCCCAGTGTCAGACTGCACAGCAGTTACGTGGGTGAAATCCCTCATTTACAGAATGTCATCGATGTGATGGGGTGGCACCAGTGCATGCAGTGGTGGAAACCCAAGGGTGAACCTGACCATAGGATCATAGAATGTTTGGGTTGGAGTGGACCTTAAAGCCCATCCAGTGCTACCCCCTGCCCTGGGCAGGGACACCTCCCACCACCCCAGGTTGCTCCAAGCCCCATCCAGCCTGGCCTTGAACCCCTCCAGGGATGGGGCAGCCACAGCTTCTCTGGGCAACCTGCGCCAGGATCTCACCACCCTCACAGCAAAGTTCTTCCCCAGGTCTTATCTCCATCTCCCCTCTTTCAGTGCCAAATCCTTCCCTCTCACCCTAGGGCTCCCCTCCACGACCACAAGTCCCTCCCCAGCTTTCCTGGAGCCCCTTGAGGGACTGGAAGGGGCTCTAAGGTCTCCCTGGAGCCTTCTCTTCTCCAGGCTGAACCCCCCCCCCAGCTCTCTCAGCCTGTCCCCGCAGCAGAGGGGCTGCAAGCCTTAATATTTTTAAAGATGGGACTGAAAAAAAGCCTCTCTCCTGTGGAAAATTCAAGGAGATATTTCACCCAGCTCCGCACCTTTGGGTCGTTCTGCAGACCTTCCTGTGGGCGAGCAGAGAACCCACTTTATTTTGTTTCCTTTGTTTTCCTCTCCTACCTGTTTCAGCAGGAGGCATTGAGTCCCTGCTCCTTCCAAGGAGGCATTGAGTCCCTGCTCCTTCCAAGGAGGCATTGAGTCCCTGCTCGGCTGTCAGGGATGCGCAGAGCTCCCTGGCTGTACGTGTGCCCAAAGTTAAGCGTGTGCTTAATGAGGCTGGAGCGCTTCGCTCAGGGCAGAGCCCGAGCCTTAATAGCTCCCAGTTTTGCAGCTTTTGCTAAAAAATGGGGCTAATATTCCCCTGCTTCCCGGGAGGTTTTGAGGACAGGCTACTGGCACTCGCGGCTGCCGTGATGACGGCGAGGGGAGTCAGGGGTAAAAGGGAAGAAGTTGTGCATCAATGCAGCGGGTCCACGGTAATTACTTTTTTCCATCCTATTTTGAAGGGGAACCTATTGTGAGCCCTCGGATTTCACTGGCACATACATCACGTAGAGCAGAAAGGGGAAAAAGAAAACCCAAAAGCTGGAAGAAATCTGAGCTCTGCTGTGCTTCTGATATGTTTAATGTTATTGTTCCCTTAAATCCCAACCCGTCATGACCCCAGCCATATTAAATAACGTTCTTCGGGCCGCAGAAATGCTTCACACTTCTAATTTTACACATATTTTTCCCTCCCGCGCCCGCAGAGCTCTACAAGCGTTAGAGGCTGGAAAAGCTCGGCAGAAAATATTTCGCAGCCTTTTTCCCCGAAGAAAGGCCGGGAGTACCTGGGCTCCCGCGGAGCTCGGGTTCGCGCAGCCCTGGCTTTTCAGAAAGAGTTTTTGCAGCTGTGTCGCTTTGCACGTTTGCAATTTATGGACATCTCTGGCCAGGCCAGGGGAGCACCCACACACAGGGACCCCCTCTTTTTCTCCATTTAATAATAATAATGATAACAACAACAACAATAGTAATAATAATAGTTGTGATAATGATGATGATAATTATGATGATGATGATAATAATAATAATAGTAATGATAATAATCATCCTGTGACTGCTCTCTGGCCAGGCTGGGGGTGCACCCCCACAAACGGACCCCCTCTTTTTCTCCCTCTCCCCTGGCACTCTCGGCTGTCAGGCTGGCAAATGCCATGAGGCGGGGGGGGGGAGAGACATCCTGACAGATGTGCTTACGCTAATATATATTTTTTTTCCCTTTGCTTTTCCCGTGGTGACAAGCAGCTACTTACTAGGCAGAGCTGGAAGTAGGATTGCGAATTGCTGAAGGAAATTTTCCCAGTTGATCAAACTCTTATGTGTTTTGTGCTGATCAAAGATTCTCTTCATGTCTCCTGTCTCTGAAAGCACAAAAGGATGAATGAGAAAAAAAAAAGAAAGAAAAAAAAAAGCACTATTCTTTCTGTGCTGGTAGACAATGAAATGATGATTGGGGAGGTTGTGCCTTGACTTCACCCTCAGCACAATGTCAGGGGAGGCGAGGGTATAGGGGGGGCACGTTCTGAGGTACAGATAGCCAGGCCAGGTCACTAGAAGGAGCAGAAAAAGCCCCCGAGAGGAGGAAAACGTCTGGTTTTATTATTATTATTATTATATTTTAGTGGAGAATGAGATGAATCTTTCATATTCCTGGATTGTATTAGTTGCCCTGATTCTTCATGCCTTCATATCCTGGCTGCTTGTGTAGTCGGGAGAGGTAGCTCGTGTTTTGCTCGGGTGAAAATCTGCCTGTATAGATGTAGATATTTGCATTTTGTGCCTGGGCTGGCAGGAACCTGCCCCCGGTGCTGCTCTGAGCCAGGGGCTGGTTGTGCACAGCTTTTTCACAAACACCCTATTCTATACAGAGGAGCTGCACTGCCTCCTAGAAACAGGACTGGTTTTAATGGGAAAGCCTGAGGCAGGGCTTGAGGGGCCTTGGGTTGGCCGGGATTTTGACAAATTAGAGAAAAACCCGAGCAAGTGGTCACCCTGGGAGAGGCTCGGCCACGGCACCCCCGTGGGTTTGCCTTCATCACCCGGCTGGGAGGAAAAATGAGGCTGGAAACCAGACGAGGAGGAAGGCTGGGATGTGGGGATGAGGAGGAGAGGGCTGTAGCCCTGGGATGGCGAAAGGACACTTTGAAGATCACGTTATAGCGACGTCTGTCAGGAACGGTTAAGATCCAGCTGATCTCGCCCGGGGCCAGGAGCCGGGTGAGGTGACCTCCAGAGCCTCTTTGCTTTTGGCTCCTCAACTGGAAATGGAAAGAAAACCCACCTTAATGTACTGTTTCCCTGAGGATTTTCTCTCCTTCTCCCTCTCCCCCACCACCACCACTGTCCTTCAGTGCCAGGTAACAAGATATTTATATCCACAGATGCTCTTTGGGAAGCTTATTGTCATTCTCAGCACCAGAAGTTTGTGATTTATATTGAGCTCGCTGGTCCTTGAGCATGTGCTGTTGTCAAGCTCCCTTCGTCGGCTCCGGAGAAGAGCACTCCGGGGCTGGCATGCGGTGGCATGATCTCCCTATTTATCCTTTTGGCAGTTTGCTAATTATTCCTATTGCTCTCACATCCCCGTGCCAGTCCCTGTCTTTCTGCCACAGTAAATATTCGCTCGTATTTTCTCGCTGCAGAACCTCTTGTTAAACAGGAGCAGCCTGAATATCCCGCCGAGGCCCATATTGTCACTGGGATGATAGCGCTGGGACGGGCCAAACATCCTTTCTGCACCGCTCCAGGTACACGCCTTTGCATCCCTGGGTTGGCTGCAGCTTTTCTGGACCGTTTTCCGCTCCTGTCCTTCCTGGGAGGGCTCTTTGCAGCAGAACCCTGCGAGGGAGCCAAAGCCATCGGCTGCCCAGGCTCCAGGAGGAGTCGGGGTCGGGCACCAGATACCTTCCCTACCGTCGGTGCGGCCGCGTTAGCGCTACCATTTACCTTCCGAAGGGACTTACTAAGCCACTAAAATGCGTTATAAAATTAAGTGGCATTTTTTTTTCCACCTGTTCTAACCAGTGCCAAAGGCACGGAAAGCCCTCCTGGATGACACAGCTCTGCCACGCCAAACCCAGGCGCCCTCCTCAGTTCTGCAGCTGCTGCAGAGATGGGGAGGGGGGTGTGTGTGGTTTTTCTTTTTCTTTTTTGTTTTTTTTTGTTTTTTTTTTTTTTTTTTTTTTTTTTTTTTTTTTTTTTTTTTTTTTTTTTTTGTTTCTTTTTTTTTTTTTTTTTCTTTTTTTTTCTTTTTTTTTTTTTTCCACGGGCTGCCTCCTTCACTTAGAATAATAAGCTTTAGATTATCTCAGGGCGCTCTGAATCCCGCTGCTGCACAATCCAATTTGACAGAAGGGTTGCGGGGCAGGGAGGGAGAAAATCCTGCCAGCAGACACCCGACTTCTGAGTCGGAGTTTTCCACTGGCGCAAAGGAGGAGCTCCCCACGAGGGCTGGGCAGGTTTTTTGAGTGCCCGTCCGTGCTGGAGGGAAGGCTCTTGGCTTGGGTGAGCCATCCATGCCATCAGGGCTCGGTGGAGCATCCCTTCTGTGGAGGCTCACTGGACCATGGGGTGGCCTGCAAAGCTCCACTGTGAGGTCCCCATGGCCCTCCCAGCCCTCAAAGTGATTGAAACAGCAGCAAACTGCTGTTAGTCTTAACTCTATTAACTGTATTTTGTCAATTAGACAACACTGTGAACTCAACAGTTTATTAACTGTTGAGCACCCTTGCTCCGGGACTCGTATTTAAACATCTTGAACCCTCCCTGGGAAGAGAAGAAAGCTGCTTTCTGAAGGAGAACAGCAACCTGGAGCAGATAATCTCCTGTTATCTGTTCCGATCACCAGATTACTCTCTGATCGATGTGAGTGGTGGCCCTGCCGATGCCATTGCTGAGCCTCCTTGGGCTGTTGTGTCTCTGAGGGCTTTTGCTGCTGCCGAATTTCCCCGGCGGGAGAGGGTCAGGGTGTCTGCAGGATGCCCAGACGCCCGCAGACCCAGGGCGGCACGGCTCGTCCTTGGGCTCCTTAATTATCCCTAATTCCTGATTTCCCTGATGAGTGTGGGAGCAGGAGCGCAGCCCGGGGACCAGCCACAGGTCCCTTCGTTATCGAGGTCTGGCACACAGGGTGGCTCTGAAACGTCCCTGGACTGTGGCACAGGAGGACGGCACATGTCTGTTCGAGCAAAGCCCAGCTCGTGTTGGGCTGTTTGCCCTATTTTCTAGCTTTTTGGCTGCTGTACAGATAATAGGGCCCCTCCAGAGTGGAGGAAATCTGGCGTCGAGGCAGGGTTCTTTCAAGTAATTTGTGGCCCTGGTGGATATTGACCCTGGTAATTGAGGCAGGTGTGTGCAAGGGATCCTGGAATCTCAGTCTGGGTTTCCGTGGTCAAGGTTTAGTTTCCATAACGGTGTTTTCTGAAACGCCAGAGCATCTGCAGTCTCACTGGGGCGAGGAGGTTCACGAACAGCAGGGGGGGAAAAATAGAAACAAGCAAGAAAGCATTTATGTTGGGTTTGGGGGATCGAGGAATTGGCCAAAAAAAAAATGTTTACAGAAACATTTAAGAATCGCTTGAGGCTTTGTAATTACTTCTGCAGGCAAATCACTGCGTTGGTTCATCCAAACAGCAGAGCAGGTCCCGGCCGTAGCTGGAGCGGCGCTGGCTCCCAGACCGACTGGTGCCCTCCATCCATCACAGCAGCTTTGTCTCTTCTCTTGGGCAGCCTGAGTCGTGTTTCTGGCCACAGGCTCAGGTCTCCGTTGCATCGTGTGAACACCAACACGTCCCTCCCTGGCCTGTTTGAACTCAGTCTTCGCTTCCCGTGTTCTCTCCGAGTTGTGCCACGGTGGGGACATTTCCCTGGACTTTGGTTTCCCCGTAGCTCCTGTTTCTCCTCCACGAGCGTTATCCTCCCGATTTGTCTCTCCCTCGTGCTGTAATTGGGCTGGAGCCACTGTGTAATTTTTAACTGTGCACAGTATCAACAGACCTCCATCTGTCTCTCCTCCAGAGCTTCCCTGCTTGCCGGGATAAGTATCTGCCAAATCCTTCTCCAACGAGAGGATCACCAGATTCCAACTGTTTGCAAAATAAAGAGGCGCTGCCAGGACTCCTCTCCCACCATCAGCAGGGCCTGTGTCCTGCACCCTGGGAGATGGTGCTGCTGGCACCAGCACCTCTGGCTGATGCTCTCATTTTTTGTCCCTCAGAAGCCTACCCTTCTGCAGAGGGTCTGACGTACCGCTCTGTTTGCTCAAATATCTCTTTAGCTCTGACATTTTATTAGAAAATAACCTTCAGTAGCCATCAGGTTAAAAAAAAATAAAAAACCACCACAAAATAGCTTGAAGGTTGGGGATTTTCTCCCCCCCCCCCCCCCCCCC
>VZRU01005984.1:227002-238402 GCA_013398155.1 Pedionomus torquatus
ACCATTCTAAAGCAACACAGAGTCAAAGCCTAGTGTCTGTTGACTCTTTATTTCTGGAATTGTACGTGTCCTGTTTCACGGGGCAGGGTGTCCCCAGACTCCCCTGTTCTGCACACTACGGGGGCAAGTCAGAGCTGACCATGTTCAGGGCATATTCCGTGATCTATTACGTGAAGGATTATCCAGTTTAAACCCAACGGGCTTTTTTCACTCCTTTAAAGCCCACAGATGAACGTGCCTTCAGAGTGTAATGAACCTTTCTAACACCTACCGCTAGCGTTGTGTTTTAATCCTTTACCTAAAGTGTCTCTTTTCCCCTCTCCGCCAGGATCCTGGATTTCCGCCGCGTGCCGCCGGTGGCCGGCAGGCTGGTGAACATGACCAGAGAAATTCGGGACGTCACCCGGGACAAGAAACTCTGGAGAACCTTTTTCATCTCACCAGGTAGTCTTGGAAATAGCACGATACTCTTTTTCTATCCCGCCCAACACGTACTTAAGGGACCAATGTGTAGATTGCTTAATTGCTCAGATATTTCTAGTAGAACTGTCTTCTAGACCTTTGAGTAAAAATAAATGTGAAGACACAGCCTGCAAAGAAGACTTTATTGTTTTGAGTTGAGTGCCTTTTCCCCTTGACAAATTATCTGCAGAGACAAGCTTTTATTTTTGCAAAAGCCACGAATTCAACAAATCTTTTATGTAGGGCAATTTCTGAAGCAATTTCTCCTGTTGCTCTCAGTTTACCCAAAACCTTATTACTTACCCCATTAGTTATTTCGACTTTTTTTCTCCTGCTGCCGTGTGATCCGTCACTTCTGTGGGTCAGATGCCTTCGTTTCTTGGGTTTGGCTGGAGAATCAAAACCTGGTTTTCACAGAGCCACAAACCCCAGGTTTTGTCACAAGAGGAGGTTTGGAAAAAGTCAAGCAAGCAGAGGTGTAACATGCCCTGCTTCCAGCTCGTGTTCTCTGCCGGGCAGGGGCCGGAGCCGCAGGGACCAGAATTGCCCCCGGTCCTTGTTCTTGTTTTGAGGGCTGATGCCAGGAGCCGACACCACTCTCTGCTTCTGTTACTCCTCACTCTTTTCTCAACGTCTCTTTCTCCAGACAAGGATGGAGCTCCACAGGGTGGGGACTTTACAAACACAGGGTAAACTCCTACCCTGCCCACCAGAATATACATCTGGAGTAGGTGAAGGTGGGCAAAGGGTGGGAGAAGGCGGCGTCATCTCTGCTTAACGTCTGGGACGCTGAGGTGGAGAAATGAGGGCTGTGATTTAAGGCACACAAATATCTGCTTAAGTGTCTTCTTAAGGGAAAGAACATATCGGGGAACCCTTCAGTGTAAAGTTCTATGCTCCAGTGAGTTGGACTGATATGATTTCATCTGCCTGCGAATGCGCTTTGCCGAGCCCGGGCTGTGGCGTGTGTGACGGGGAATCTGGAGCAGGAGCCTCCGGAGACCTCCTTGCCCTTGCTCCGTCTGCGATTGCCCGGGAGCTCTTCATCCCCGATCCCTCAAGTCCGGATCCAAAGACTTAATTACCACTTCTCCCGACGTAACTAACTCTCATGTATTGCCGTTGGCAGGGCCCCGTCATTCTCCCTTAAGGTGTTTATCACACTTCTGTGGTCACCGATGCTCTCGTTATCCTGGCTGTTATTTTTAGCTTCGCAATTTGTGTCGGGCTCCGCAGGACACGCGGTGGAGCGGGGAGTTATTAGTTGCAGTAGGTTCAGTTGTACAACACTTGGCATAATGATGGGGGGTTCTTCTTTCCCTTTTCTTCTTTCATTGGAAAATGACGGGCAAATTTCCCTGATGAAGGCTCTGGTTTTACATGGACAGTCTTGGGGACCATCTTTGGCCAGCACGTTCCCCAAACCCAACCTGTGGACACTCTGCTCGTGCCTCCATCCCTTTCTCTCCCTCTTTGTCTCTCCTTCTTTTTGGTTCTTTTTTTTTTTTTTTTTTCCCCTGGATTTTTTTGTAGCTAACCCAGCACACGCAAAAGATGGCACAACCATCTCGTGCCAGCTCAGGGCGCGTTGGCTCGTTGACGACCTAAGCCGTCCTCTGGGGTGAATTCCAGTGCTTTCCCTGAGTTCCGGAGCCGAGCGGCGGCGCTGAGCAGCTGAGAGCCGGCGGAGCACGGCCGGGCAGGGTCCAGGCTGCCAGCTCGGATGGAGATCTTTATCTCGTTGAGATGAAATTCCAGGCATCCAAGGGATAATCCAAGCGTAATCCTTCATTCAAATTTATTTAGAGGCCTCAGATAAATTCAATTAAAATATTTGATTAACTATGAGTCAGGCTTTTCTGGAGAATAAAACACTTAAGCAATTAATTTTTCTTTCAATTTTACATTTCCTAAATCAATATTCTTTACTTAAAACACGTCGGTTGCTTGTCAGAGCTCTTCCCTGCAAGTCCCCAGTTTAATTAGCCGGATTCTCATTAACATATGCCCAACCTCCGTCTTGTATTTCATACTGACCTTAAGAGGCAGGCATTAATTAATGCTTAATGAAAACGTCATAAAGGTCCTAAATTAAGCATTTGGAAAGGAATCCACAAGCCCAGCAGGCAGCATAAGTGGTGAATTGAGGGCAGGAGAGGGAAAAGCTGGGGGTGTGGAGCCTGGGGAGGGATCAGGCACCTGGGGAGGACTGGTGGGGGCTGGCTTGTCCTCTCTGGCAGCCAAGGGGCACCAAAACCACTCGCTTTTTGTGGGGGAACGGGCAAATTGAGGCTTGGATATGGATATCCAGGTATGGATACCTGCGCCTGCATTAAGCTGTCGAGGCTCCTGGGGTGCCTTCGGGGTGGCTTTGTCTCTGCGTCCCCATCCCAGGGACAATGGGCACGAGGCCACACTGTGTCTGGGGGCAGTGGAATCCCTGGAAATTAAAACAAGTCCTAAATGTAGTTGATCTTGTACAAAGCTCTTCTCCTTGGGCTGGGAGAACCCCTCGGGGGGGTAAATGTTGATGATGCCCATCAATGCACCGTGTTATTCTTTGGGCCGATGTGGCAAATGGGGCCAAAGAAACCTCTATGATTCTATGATTGATTGCATTTCTGTGCCGGGGGAAGCACCATCCCATTTGTCCCATGGAAATCAGGGCTTCTTCTTTACCAGGGCATGAAGTGACAGGATGAGAGGTAATGGCTTCAAACTGAAAGACGGGAGATGGAGATGAGATATTAGGAAGAACTTCTTTGCGGTGAGGGTGGTGAGGCACTGGAAGAGGTTGCCCAGAGAAGCTGTGGCTGCCCCATCCCTGGAGGGGTTCAAGGCCAGGCTGGATGGGGCTTGGAGCCCCCTGGTGTGGTGGGAGGTGTCCCTGCCCAGGGCAGGGGGTGGCACTGGGTGGGCTTTGAGGTCCCTTCCAACCCAACCTGTTTTGTGATTCAATGATTCTGTGATTTGATGCTTCTGTGACTCTCCAGTCTGACTGCCAGGCAGATGCAGGTCCAGAGCAGGCTGCAGTCCCTTCTCCATGGGGAAGGGGAGATGGCTGCAGGCACAGGTCAGCCCATGCATTACCCTGCCTTCAGAGAGAACGCAGACTGCAGAAAAGTGCACTTCCAGGCAGCTTGGACTAAACATGAGAAATTGAATTAGGTCAGTAATTATTTAAATTAATTTTACATCCTTTGCAGTAGGGCAGGCTGCAGTAGCCCTGCTACTCTTACAAATGAATGGTAATTTGCTAGGACAAAAGAGACATATTAATGATGTCAGCCTTCGTTTTGGAAGTAATTGAGGCAGCAGCTTAAAGAAATCGATGTTACACAGCTAGTAAGCATTATGGTTTCGTTCATATTAACCAGTTCCAGGGGATTATGGAGATTTTTTTTTTCCGTCAGCAAACAATGGCAATTCTGAATTAGCTATTATTTTGAGCAGGTAAAAGAAAGATCTTTTCATGCATTGCTTTAGCAAATATTCAGGATTCTTTCCAGTTCTCCAGTTGCAGAGGCTTGTTAAATATCCTCTATTAACAGTCATGCACATCTCAATAAAAGAACTGCTCTGCCAAGCAATTTGCTTCAAGGTATCTCCACTTGTTCCTTCTCTTCCAAGAAGAATTATTGTTCAGCTCTGGGGCTGACGCACAGGGAGCGTGCAGCTGGGTACTGGTTCTAATGGCTGGAATTAGTTGGAGTTTTGGTCACCAGAGCTTGATTTTTTTGCAAAGATTTCCTTACGGATTGTGTCCGTTCAGCCTCAGATAATGAAAATCAGACGTTTGCGAAACGGCCAGGGATTCTCTGGCCTCTAGTGCTTTGGAGGAACAGTTTGGGTTGTTAATGAAGGAGGAGTTTGCATTTTGTAGATGCTCAGGGTTTGGTCATTCCATTTCCAGCTCTGGCTGGAAGCGCTCCCCCAGCCCGCTGTGCAGAATGTGGGTCACCTACTTAGGTTCCAAAGAGGCTTTGCTGCCGCACCTTGAAGTCTTAAATGAGAAATGGTGTTTTTTCCACGCTTGATACCTCTCTCTTTTTTTTTTTTTTTTTTTTTCTCCTTCCCCCCATGCTTTAAAGAAACCTTAAAAATGAGCTTTTCCCCAGAGACTTCGGGCTGCTTCTCACCTCGTCTCTCTTCTGTGTAAGAGCCAGGGTAGATGTATCAGGATGTCTATTCTGTATGGATCAAAGCAGCTAATTTCTTTAACTGTAACGTGAGATACAGCATCCTTTCACCTCCGCTGCCCCAGAAATCAGGCAGGAGCCGTGGGGATAAAGTACCACAGGAAAACTTTGCCGTTGACAGTCACTTCTCACTGAGAAACACACGTGAGGTGTGTGTGTTTGCTGTCTGAGAGGTGGCAGGCTGCAGGGCAGCGCGCCCAGGGCTTGGCTTCAAGCTGGGTCTGTCCAGATGTTGACTTCACACTTGACTTTGGACTAATGAAATGAGTGAGTCCGAAGGAGCCCCATGAGATGGTCCCAGTACTTCTGGTGTACAAGAAGCTGAGGGCTTCAGGTTTGTTTAACCTGGAGAAGAGAAGGCAGGTCTCCTCTGTCCCCGATGTTAGCACTGGCCTGAAGGGGTAGCTTGGACCAGAAGCCTCCAGAGACTCTTCCAACCCAAGAGCCCCTAACCATGGTCGTTCTTTTCCTCTGTGGTTTGTAAAAAGGTTTTCAAAGCTTCACTCTGCGAGATCTGAGTTATAATTACTGAGATGCTTAAAAGGAAAAACGAGTGGGGTTTCTGTTTAGAAGTTAATAGATGTAGGGTGTGACGAGCAGCACTAAGGCTTGTGCTGGGGGTGACAGGACACAGCCAAGCCGAGTGGCATAGCGGCCGAGGACACGGTCCCTTCTTGCCTCAGGGGAAGGCTCAAACTACTCTTCCTTTAATTAAAATGTTAAGGGACTAAGGAGGGCTTATATGTAAGAAAAAGCTTTTAAAACAAGTTTGAAGAAAGGACATTCTGCGTGGTAAAACACTTTAAATTACAAAATTAGAAGTACAGACTTGCTGAGTGCCCCCTTCCTTTTTGTAATTTCTCTTCTTCGTTGTCTCTGCCCTGAAGTACTTTTCTTTCAGTAATTGTCAACGTGGTTTTTGACCACAGGGTAGATATTTCTGGGCCGAGTCAGGGTGTATTTAACTGGTGCGAGCCAGCCCTGTGACCGTAGCTACACAGTTTGTGTGTTGGAGTTGTTCCCGAGCACAGATAGATGGGTGGCCCTCCCGTGGGTCACAGCAGAGCGCTTCGAAAAGGCTGGGTCCAGAGTGAAGGAGCCACCACGTAACGGACAAACCTGATGGCCATCGACAGAGGCTTGGAAATGAAGAGCTGAGAGGCTGCCAAGGAGTAACACACCAGCCTCTTAGTCAATTATATGATGTGCTTCCAGGGTTAGCAGTTGGCCTTGGGTAATACAGTTAATTAATACAATCAAAACCATCATGAGACCTTGTTGCTCTTCCATGTGCTCCTGCTTCCTCGGTTGCAGCTCCTTTCCCTGTTTCTCCCCCCCCTCCTGCTGCCTCCAGGACTGATATTATCCTCCCTGTCCTCTTGACTCATCGTCTCCCTGGCCTGGCCACCAGCAGTGCATCATCTCCACCTATGTTTTGCCTGCCCATAGGTTGGGTCTGGACCTGGGGGAACGTCACGGTGACGGGTGACGTGCAGGGCGGTGTGCTGCAGGACATCACTGCGGTGGAACTCCACCAGCTTACCTTTCCCAGCCTCGTGATCTTCTGTGGCAGGCAGACAGTGACCTCCCTCCACTCCCCGGCCCTTCCTGCCTCATTTCTCTTCATCCTGCCCAAAGGGAGAGGAGCTCAGAAGCAAGATTTGAATTTAGAGCCCTTGTGGGAAGCAATGTGACTTCTCAGCTTCCTGCATTACCATAAGGAAAGGGCAGATTCTTCCTCTAATGACATTTTATGCGCATAAAGGAATGTCAGAAGAGCGTAGCACGGTGAGAAGAGGAGCTTTGTGCTTCTGTTGGTAGCCCAGGGTTGGGATGAGCTGCTCTCTCTCACCTCCAGGGAATCCACCCGGGCAGGGGGTGCTGGTGGAGAGGTGGGTGTTCCTGGTGGTACAGCAATTCATGGTGGCAGCTTTGGGGAGGTTTTAAGGTAACACACACTCCCAAACCCCCCTGCAGGTTCTTTTTCTGTGGCTGTTGGAGTAATGTGATGTGTGGAGGGAGGAATTTCTGCTCGGGATGTGTGCTGACAGGGTTCCATCTGCGCTGTTTCCACCTTCCACACACCCCCACATCAGTCTTCACGGTAAATAGGAAAACTGCCAGTTCTTCTCCTACCAGCAAGTAAATGAATGAGATGCTCTTGTCCGTTCTTAAAGAGACGAGCCAAAATGTTGAAAGGTGCCTTAATTTGGGACACGTGGCACTTGTTCAGCTTGGGACTTGGGGTTCCAGCCTGGGGCAACAAATAGATCCCAAAGGATGCATCTGCCTGGCAAAATGAAAGAAAGGAAAGGATTAAAAAAAAATAATAAAATTTGGGATTTTTTTTTTTTTCTGGAATATAAATAGACAGGAAACAGTCACGGGGAGCTCAGCGCAGGGCGTGATCCCAGCCACCAAAATCAACATCTTTCTAGTGGTTTCAGTGGAAAGAAAATCTGTGTGGTAATGGGGTTTTGGGTCTGAAATTTATTCCTGCTCATACATACCACGGTGCTTTTACGAATTCTTGAACAGCCACTTAAGAGTAGGTCGTAAAACTCTTTTCTTTTATTTTCCAGCCAACAACATCTGCTTCTACGGGGAATGCTCCTACTACTGCTCCACGGAGCACGCCCTGTGTGGGAAACCAGATCAGATCGAGGGCTCTCTGGCCGCTTTCCTGCCCGATTTGTCTTTAGCTAAAAGGAAAACCTGGAGAAACCCTTGGAGACGTTCCTACCACAAGCGCAAGAAAGCAGAGTGAGTAGCGGGGAGCAAAGGGCAGTACAAATGAAGGAGTTCAGCAGTTACTGCCCTGGCCCCGTGTAAAGCGTTGGGGGTCGGGAGAGCATCTGCCTGTTTCCATCAGGTCCAGTCCTGAGAAGGGATGGAGCACTCGCACTTGTGAGGAGCTCATGGTCCTCAGACTCAAAGGACCTTCAGTGGCGTAATCCCCTGGTGGGACAGGAACCCCCAGTGGCTTTGAAGGATGCAAAAAGTCCTGACAGAGGCAGAGAGATTCCCTGCCCCCAGGATTCCCTGCCTTCAGTGAGTCTCGGGTATTTTCATGGCACAGCCAATCTAACCCCCAAACCTCTTAGCCAGACAGTTCTCAATTTCATCATTATCTTCCTTTTTCATTGGTCATGACCTTTATTGGTTGCCCACATTGCTGAAAGCAGCCTGAAGAATTTGCTGCCTCTACCTGACCCTGACCCTCAATGGAACATGATACAACTAAATCATTGCATTGTAACTTTTTTTTTTAATACTCAGTAAGCTTTGTCTGTCACATAAAATATCAAAATATTGTTCTTTTTCCAGATGGGAAGTTGATCCAGATTATTGTGAAGAGGTTAAACAAACACCTCCGTACGACAGTGGGACCAGAATTCTGGATATAATGGATATGACAGTTTTTGATTTCCTAATGGGTATGTTTCATCTCTTTCAAAACTTAAATGCAACGTTTAATGAGAATAAGAACCATTTCTTGCCACACCTTTCTGCGTAGCTCAGCAGTTTGTGTGGATGGAGCTGCGTCTGCTGCGTGCGCCGTTCTAGATGGGGATGAGAAAGTGCAGATCCCCAGGGTTGGGTGTTCCCACCAGCGCAGATTAAAGGAGCAGAGATGCTGAGAGGCGCGGAGAGGTGATGGACGGGCTCAGGCTGGTCCTTCACGGCAGCCAAGGGCTTCAGGGTTTGATTTGGGGGGTGCTTCACCATGTATGACCCGGACCCGCACACGGCTGCAGTATTCGCTGCTGCTTCCTCTATAAGCTGTCAGAAAGTGGTGCTGCTTTGCCACAGAGGCAGCTGTTCTCTGTGTCAGGAAGTTTTGTCTGCTTATGTAGCCTGTTTGGAGTAAACAATCGTCATCAGGCAGGTAATAGTGACCAATTCCAAGCCAGCTCAGAGGTTTCCACTGAGACATCCTGGTGTGAAAGCTGTTCTGGTCCCTGTGAGGTGCCCACAGCCACGATCCTCGGACACGTGCCAGCAGGGACATAGGCCCTGCCATTGCCACTGCTGAGATCCCTGCAATAGGCTGCGGCAGGAGAGGCCAAGTCACATCCAGCAGCCATATGTGGTGCCTATAAGCTGCTCGAGACCCCTGCTGCGAAGACAAAATCCATAGTGTGACACCAACACTCCACACGCTGACCTTGAGAAGCAGATCCTGCGTCCCCTTGCCATGGGTGCCCGAGGAAAGCTGCTCTGCTGGGTGTTGCAGGAGCATCTCAGCATCCCCGTCCCTGCATTAGGGCCAGGCAGTAGCCTCCTGAACGTCCTGGTCCGTGCAGGATGAGCCATGGTACCACTTTGGCTTCCCCAGCAGCCGGAAAAAATTGGACAAAGTTCTTAACTGAGCTAAACTGAGATGTTTCGTTATGGTTCAAAAAGTTTACTATGATATTAGCAAAGCCTTGTGGATTAAAATCCCTGCTTGGAGGATGCCTTTTCCCCTCCCTCACACCCAGCACGTTCCTTGACTGCTCTGCTGCTCAGGGCTGGAACAGCAGGGCTGGTGTCAACTGGTGAAGTTCTGCTGGCTCAGGAGGTGGCTACCACACGGATGACCTGAAGCAGCTGAGATGCCATCATACTTGAGAGGGATTTCCTTGGTGTATCCCAGGAGGGGGTTGTTGGAAGGTGGGAAGGTTCACTCTGTCTCCTGGTGGGTCCTCTAAACCTTGAGAAGCTCCAGAGGTGGAACAGCCCATCTTCCAGTGTCCTACACTCCAGGCTTTCCACAAGAGAGGTGAAGGAGCCCAGTAGACCGATTGCTTTCTCTGCCCTATATTACCAGCCTGTTTGGGGAGCCCTGGTCTTCTCTCTGAGCGGTGGCTTTGGTCTCTCCTCGCCCTGCAGGCCCAGCAGCCAGCCAGAGGGAGAACAGACGTTTTTTCTCTTCATTCCCTAGGTAACATGGATCGACATCACTACGAAACCTTTGAGAAGTTTGGAAATGAAACATTTATTATCCACTTAGATAATGGAAGAGGGTAAATACCTTAAATAACCTTTGAGGGGGGAAAGGGGAAGAAAAGAGTCTTTCAGGCAGCCTTTGTCATATTCTTGCTCTTACTTTTTGACAGGTTTGGAAAATATTCCCACGACGAACTTTCCATATTGGTGCCTTTAAACCAGTGCTGCAGGTTTGTTTCTGGAGTTGTTTCCCAACTTATGCAGCTGTTTCCACTAATGGGACTGGAGGGTTCAAGTGGATCTTTTACTGCACAGCGGGAGAGGAGGAAGAGGAGGAGGAGGTGATGGGGTCCTGGCCGTTGAGCCCAACCCAAGCGAGCCCCGAGCACCGGCACTGCTGGGTTAATGCTTTGCTGGCACCAGGACCCTGCAGAAACGTGGCTGGGAGCTGCTGTGGGAGAGGCTTTAGTAGGACAAGATAAACGTCCCACTGCAGTGGAAAACTGTCCCCAAGCCTGCTTGAGTGCTTCATCAGAACTTTTAAGGGTGCCCACAGCCAGGATTTTTGGAGGTGTCCAAGGCCAGGTTGGACAGGGCTTTGAGCAACCTGGTCAAGTGGGAGGTGTCCCTGCGCAGGGCAGGGGGTGGCACTGGATGTCCCGTCCAAACCCAAACCATCCTGTGATTCTATGACAGGTAGAGGTTCAGCTTTGTGTGGCTGGCACCCTGGGCCAGCTTCACGTGTGTGAGGCTCTGGGCATCCAGAGCATCTGGCATCTTCTGCCACCTTCCTCACCCCAGCTGAAGACACCTGCCCCTCCTGTGTTGGGACTGGTGTCTCCTCCCCCTGAGTAACTGCACCTCACCAAGGAGCAGGAGGGCTGTCTGCTCAGGGCTGTGAAACCTCCAAAACCTCTCCACCACTCAAAGCCCAGCCAGGGCTGCTCAGCAGCACCGTGGCAGTCCCTGCTTCTCAGCATTCCACATCACCTGATTCTCTAGGACATCTCTCTGCTGAGGAAAGGCTGAGGGACTTGGGTCTCTTTAGTCTGGAGAAGAGAAGGCTGAGGGGGGATCTGATCAACGCCTAGAAATACTTTAAGGGTGGGTGTCAGGAGGATGGGGCCAGGCTTTTTTCAGTGGTGCCCAGTGAGAAGACNTTTCACGCTGTTACCCCTCTGCTGTCATTAAGACTTTTAGCCCTGACAAAACCAATAGCGATGAAAACATTCATTTGCGTGTTTTTTCTCCTTTTTTCTCCTAGAATAAGGAAGTCCACCTATCTGCGGTTACAGTTGTTAGCCAAGGAGGAATACAAACTCAGCCTCTTGATGAAGGAATCTCTACTGAAAGATAAAATAGCTCCCGTTCTCTACCAGCCTCACCTGGAGGCCATGGACAGGCGGCTGCGGATTGTCCTCAAGGCTGTTAGTGACTGTATAGAGAAGGATGGTTATGACAACGTGGTTGAAAATGACTTTAACGCTGATGTTAACACTGTTGCGACCGAGAGGTAGTGAAATGGCAAGACTACGTTTTTACCAGCCAAGTCAAGAAGATTCAAACAGGAAAAAAAAAAAAAAAAAAAAAAAAAAAGCTTGCAAAAGAATTGGGATTGCCCTTTTTGNTATTAAACAAGGAAAAAAAAAAAAAAAAAAAAGAAAAAAAAGTCTTGCAAAAGACTGTGTATGCCACTTTGTGAATTCAGTGAATTCAGAAATGAGATATAATTGTTCCCAAAGTAGGTAAAGTGTAAACTCTGCAAAGGCTTAGTTCATTCAGAAAAAACAATAATGTGATGCTTTTC
>VZRU01005984.1:244313-259627 GCA_013398155.1 Pedionomus torquatus
TTTGGGGGACAGAGGTCCTGCTTTTTGTCACACACACGTGACAGCAGATCCCCAGGGTGGTAGAGGGTGGCTTCGGAGGGGCTGTCGCTGCAGGTCGGTAATTCCTGCAGCGAGGAGGATTAGCCTGGCAGGGTGGAACATCTCCCCAGGAGCACTGCCCACCTCAGACAAACAGATTCGCTCCGAGAAGATAAATAACCAGCGGAATCCCATCGGGGTTTGTCTCCAAATCTCAAAAAGGGGTGGAGGAACAGCACACAGGCGAAGGTGTACCAAGAAAGTGTAGTCTATTGGGGCATAACACACCATAATATAGCATATAATAATAATAACAGCACCATAAATATAGCCTGCACAGTAAATAACAAATAAAAATAGATAGTGCGCTTCTAAAAGCACCTAATTACAACTGTAGCTGACAGCCTAGAATAGTTTACTGTATTCTCCAGAGAAAGAGGTGAGAGCTTCATTTTGTTTTGCTGGGTTTCTGTTATTTAAGCATCAAAGGGAATTCATGATAATTAAAAAAACAACAAAAAAATAGAAAAATAAAAAGCTCTCACTGCTGGAACTGGGTGTCCGTGCTGGGATCAGCTGGGCCCGTGGTGTGGGTACAAGCCTGCAGGACATCACAACGGCAGCAACAGCAAGAGGTGTCGTGCGGGAGGAAGGACCTGGGATTTCAGCCTGGCTGCTGCCTTCGGGCACTGAACTGGGAATGAACTGGTCCTACGGGGCCTTCAAGGGAGGAGCATCCACAGGGTACTCCGGTTCCTGCCAGCGGGTCTGGACACGGTACCCGTAGCTCCAAGGGGGACGTCCTGCCCTCTGCTATTGCAGCATCCCCTTAGCCATCCCAACTTCTCCTGGAGACCATCCCCTCTCTCTCGTGGTCCCTGCTGGAGCCCATTGACGTTCCAGCTTGGGGCTGGGTGTGTATTAGAGCCTTGATAACTTGCATCCTGATGGAGAACATGTTCTTCTAGTACCGAGTGTAGGACCGCAAAATTAATTTTCCAGAAATTATTCCAGATATCGGGTGTTTCTATGGACCTTCTTGCCAGTGGTTATTTACTAAAATATTTCAGGCTTAATATACAAAAATGAACATGCAGAAGGAAGGTTCTTTTTAAACTCTAAATTGAGTGTTTGAGGGAAATGTTGAGTTGCCTGGGACAAGTTTTCACATGGAATTTCAAGTTATTACCAGTTAGAAGCTGCCAGATTTCTTGAGAATGGTTTTTGGGGTTTTTTTTATGCTAAGAGTGATCCATAGGCAGCCTCCAGCCACAGCTCAGTCTGTGACCCGATCAAACTGAATTATCTTCTTCCTTCTACATTTGCATCAGGAAAGTACCAATCCAATGCTTTTGGGGGCTCTCTAGAAAAAAAAAAAGTAAAGCAAATCAATTTGGTGGGTCAAAAGAGCTGAGAAGTGAGGTCAGAGCAGCTCTGGTCAGGGGTGAAAATGGAGAATAAGTGACAAGGAGGGTATGAGTTTGGTGGGACCAGAACCTCTTCCTCTAACAGAAGGTCAGAGAGAAAGTGTGTGGCTTGAGGTTGTCTTTGGGAGCTGCTGGGTTACACGCTCTCTGCTGCTCCATCTCTTTTGAGGCATTAAATGCTTTCTAAGGATTTCTATTTCTGTAGGCTTGATGTGGTTCACGTGAAGTGGGGGGGGTTGAGAAGAATGAGAAATGGGGAAAAGCCTGCATTTGTGCCCAATCCACGATATGAAGGCTTCAGTGCTGGGAGATCATCTCCTCTCTTTCAAACCACCTTCGTTCCCCCTCCAGCAGGTTGGGTTTTATGCCCTGACTCCTGCCCAACCCGAGCCCAACCCTGGCACTTGGGGGTGGAATTGGCAGAGGCGTCGGATCAGAGCACTCCCCGCTTGCGTGAAGGTGTGAGTCTGGGTGGTGGGGTGCCCTGGCCACGGTAAGGAGGGACATCCGGACCTCCACGGGGATTCCTCTGCCTCTTCCTCTAGAAAGGTGCCCACTGGTTGATAGACATCAACCTGCACCCTCTAGCTGACCCTGCCATCACTTCAAAATACATCCTGGGAGGACTTGAGGCCAATCCTATCCCAGATACCTCATCCCTCCAGCTGCCGGAGCTGCGCCAGGGCCACGTGTCCCTCTCTGGTGGTGGCTGCTGGAGCCTGCTGGAATGCAGGGACCTGGGGAGGTCTCTGCAGCACCTGGATGCCGGCAGAAGGGGCCATAAATCAAGCGAGGGCGACAGCCTACCTGCAGCTTCTGAAACCTCGTGGGCATTTGAAAGACAAATGAACGCTAAAGCTGCCAGCAAAATGTAAGCAGCACGACTGGGGAAGCCCGGGTGGGGGCTAAAAACCAAACCCAGAGTGTCAAGGGCAAGTTGATGGTGAAATCCTTTCTCGCAGACGCTGATACCCAACCCGGGAGCAGCATTTATTGCCCCGAGCTCAGGCTGAGCTTTGGAAAGGGAGGACAAACCCTCTTCTGATTTGCAAACCAAGAAAAATCAGGGAATCCCGAATGGCAAGCAGCTTTCCTGCCGGCGTGTCCTCCTCGGCCCTTCACCATGACAAGTCGTGGAACCTCTTGGAGAAGCCCCGGGTCTCTCCGCCGCGGGCAGCGCTGGATCAACGGCGATGACCAAAGGCTGCTCTGGTTCGTCTGTGGAGGGACGTTCCCATCGTTTCTCAGACCAGACCAGACCCCTGATCTTTAAGCAACTCCTTCCCAATCAGCAAAGTCAGCGAGAGTTTTCCAGAGGCAGAGTTTAGCCCCATTATCTTCTCTCACTGCCCCGGGTACAGATGAATAGTCTCGCTGAGGTTCTCATGGCTCTCTTAGCCATAAGCTTAAATAATTTATTGTTATTGTTGGTCTTTTCTCTGTATTTCTAGCTGTTGGCTTCACTGATTTGCCCTGGATTCCCATTTTTAATGGGTGCTTTTTTAGCCTGAATAAGCTCCAAAGCTCATTATTTATAAATCGAGGCATCTGTAGCCAAGCCTTTGCGTTGTAATTGGGGTTTTGTGTAAATGCTGGCAGTGTCCTTTAGACCCAGCTGTTTGCAGCGAGTCCCCTTCCTTTGGCCATGCCCACTCTGTCACACAGTGAGCAGACTTCTATCAGAGCTTTTCTGATAATTCCTGGGAAATCACTTGTTGCTCCAGAGTCCTTTCACAAGAACCCAACCAAGTGCTTCCCCCTCAACCTGAGGGTTGTAACTGCTGCACTCCCTGTGCCTGCACGGAGATGGAGCCCCTGCCTCCAGGTGTGTACAAAAGCTCTGCTCGACTTTGTTCCTTAAACTCTGCTTCCTTTTTTTTCATCAGGAGGGACTGCAAGCGTTGTCGGTGCGAGAAACCCACGAGAAACTGGTAAGAAAACCCCAATTCTTATTGATTCAGCACCTACAGATCCCCCTGGCTTGTGGGTTTTATCCTGAAACTTGCACTAAAACTGGGGGCTTGGTCCTTCAGCTCTGCTCCAACTCCAAAGTGTCTGGAGGGGGTGGTCCTGCCGTGGTACCTGTTACGCCTTTTTCTTCCATGTGTTGGTGACAGCTGAAGCTAAAAACACAGCTAGACATCCACCCTGGGTCCCTGCTGTCCTGGGGGCACTTGGCCACGTTCAGAGGAGGGTAAGCAGGAGGGGCCTGGTGGCTCTGTTCAGGTTCAATGCAAGAAGCAGAAGGAAGCTCTTCCCTCTGGAAAAGCCAGAATAAGGTGAGAAAACTTGTGTCGTGACTCGGGTGCTTGAATGGTAGCTCAGGTGGGAAAATAGTTTTTGCAGCAGCCAGGATGTACGGTCCCCAGGGCTGAATTTTCACCTCTCACATTGGCCGTGGTGGAGCCATCACACGTAGCCTCCACGCTCACCAGAAACGACCAGAATGTCCCTGTCGGAGGACCTCATCCCCTGGAGGTGATGGAAGCCTCCCCAGTGGCTTCAGGTTTGTTTTTGTCCAGCCCCGAGCAGAGGGGTGGTGGTGCAGAGCTGCCACCCTCAGCTTCTGAGAAACGCCCTGGGAATAAGGATGTTAAAAATTAAAAGACCTTTGTGGTTGCAGGGGTGTTTTTTGTTTGACCTGGTGGTGGTATGTGCGGCTCCTGGTTAAACAGTAACCCCTCAGCTATTCGCACGGGGCTCAGTTTTGCAACAGGTGAAAGCAAACATTCCCTGCCAAGCGGGGAGGCCAAGAAATCACAAAGAAAAACCATAAAACCTGTGGACTGCACATTCCTGTGGGGGCTGAGAAGAGGATGCGGACCTGTGGGAGAGGCTGCGTGTTTGTGAGAGCATCTCACCCATCCTCCCTCGAGCCTGTCATGCGTTTTAACATCCTGAAGGATGCCCAACATCCGAATCGCACCTCCCCATGGCCGGCTACTGGCTGAATTGCCTTGGAAAATAATGCATTTTTGGAAGTATCCTCTGAGTCATTGAAAGGGGGAAATAAAAGCTCACGATTTGGTTCGCTTGAGCAAGAGCCACTTTCTTTCCAGGGAAGGCTCACGCCCAAGTGGCAGATACTGGAGTGGAGGCTGATGCTGTCCGTGTTTATCACCTTGGACTTTGCTCAGTGCAGGGAACAGGGTTGGGAGCCCCTGGTCAAACTGAAGCAGGGGTTGGGGGAGGCTGGATAACTGCCCCCCCTCCCACGCCTTTCTCAAAGCATCTGTCCCAAAGGCAATTTTCTCTCTCTTCCCCCCTTTTCCCCTTTCTCTGCAACATGGTCTAATTTATAGGATGAGATTTGTGTTAATTGCATTCAGAGCTGGATGCTGAGCCTTCTCCATAGCCCCCGGGGTTTTCCTGCGAACAAGATGGATTGCCCACTACGCTCCAGGCAAAAAAAAATAATGAAAGAATAAATAAATACATGAATAACAGCATGCCTCATTTTGCCTATCTCTTAGAGGGAGAGGAAGCTAATTCCTTAAGTATTGGGAATGTGCTCATTATGCAAAAATGGCAGAGCAGATGCACATATTCATAATAAGTATATTAAAAATCTCATTTTAGCTCCTGGAGGACAAGTGCAAGTGCAAAATTGGGTGCAATTATATTTATCTTCCCACCTATGGTGCACTCTCGCTTGAATATGTATTTTGTTCGAGCTGGTTGTATCTAGAAGCGTGGAGTTTCCTGTGACTGAAGAAGCAAATGATGATGACTTCCAGCCGATGATACTTGATAGCGGAGGCTGCATCCCGGGTCCCCTGAAATCACTAAAAAGGCCCTTTCTGAGTCCAGCTGGCTTTGCATCCCGGTGAGAGTCCCTCTCTGGAGCAGTGGGTGCCAAGTGTGTGTTAACAGCAACACAAAAGGAGCAGAGGACACGGTACAAGTGGGGCTGTCCATCCCCACCAGCGTTCAAGCAGACTTTTGGTTTATGGTTTTAGTTTTAGTTTATGGCAAACTGATAGTCAGATGTCCTTGCAAGGGCTGTGTGGAGCCAGAGCCCTGGGTAAAGGGGCAGAAATAAACCAGAGTCATCATCTGCTGTGGGTGAAGAGATTGCTCTTTGGCGTGAGCAGGAACAAGAGTGGAAGTAAGTGTTGCTCGTGAGCTGAGGGTGAAAACCTGAGCGTGTCTGAGGCAACTTCTTCCATAGAGGATTTATCCAGTTTCCCTTCAGCAACATGAAATAAAGCTGGAGTTACAAGACTTCCCCAAGTCCCACTCCTTGTTGGGGCTCAGAGACCCGTAGAAGGGTCCCAACAGGGGAAGGAGGATGGACAAAGTCTTCCTCTGGCAAATCAGCAGCAGGAGCGTCCTACGATATATTCAAAATTCTTTTTAATTAACAGTAAAAGTGAGATTTGTGTCCTCCTGAAATCCCAATCCCTGCACCACCTGCCTAACCCTTTAAAAGGAAAAATAAAATTAAACAAAGTCATTATGAAAAGCAGCATGCCAGAATTCAGAGGAATAGGAAGGAGGAAAGTTTTAATTTCACAGGGGGAAAATTAACAAGAAGAAAATGCTGAAAACGTTCATAAACACAACTATTTCCTAAAAAGCAGCCCTACAATGCTTTAACTGAAAACTCTTACCCTTCTGCTCTTGTTTGTTCCCACTCAGCCCAGGCTGTGGTTGGGACATTGATGCCACCACCCGAGTCTTTGGGCACTGCCAGCACAGCCTGGCTGACCCCTGGCACCAGGGTTTTACTCAGCCATCACCGTGGGCACGCAGTGAAGGATGTATTTTGTCTGGGGTTGGGTATTTTTCCCCCTCCCATTACTCCCACTCTGCTGGAGAAGCAGCAGCTCCAGCCCAGGACTCAAGGGGTGGGGGGAGTCCCACAGCCCCATCTCCCGCAGGAGCAGAGCCCAGAGCCTCGGAAAAAGCTGGGATGGGTCTCCCCAGTTCCAGACAACTCTGGAAGGGGGCTGCTGCCTGCCTCTGCCAGGGTGCTGTGTAATAGATACCAGCTGAAAATCTGCTTTCCAGGCTTTGGTGAGCCGGGATTAATTGCAAACAGTTTGGCACTGCAGGTCCCCGCTTGGCTCTGCTGTTTTTCAGACACGTATCACGTCTCATCTGAAGCCAGCTCTAGTCCCAGATTTCTTTTGCAGTACCAACAATAATCCTCCTTTTTTTTTCCTCTCTCTCCTGCACAAACAAGTTAATAACTACATTTGCAGTTCCATTATCCCTGAAAAAAAAAAAAAAGTGTAGCTTCATAATTTGAGAATTGAGATACCATTAATGTTATAAGAAGAGTAGAGCTAAAGCCTAAACCCAGACAAAACAGCCTTGTGAAGAGTGCAAAATCCAGGTCTGGGTCTCTGGTTTTATTTTTGAAATGAGTGTTGACTCTAGGGTGACGGGTACCAACAAGACACTAGAGCAAGGATGTCAGTTAATTACACGAGGAGGAGAATCCCCAGTAAATTATTCTGGGCTGACCATATCATAAATATAACCAGAAATACCATAAGGCAATATTAGTTGCCATCATTAGCCGAGCAACCGGTGTGGAACAGGAAGAAAGAAAAAACGCTGTGCTTCTGGGGCTATTTTTATTTCTATAAGGAAGAATTTCGCGAGTGCTTTCATCCTCTCCAACGTACAAGAGGACAGGTTGTCTGCCTTCCAAGGTTTAATGAGCAGCACTTCTGAATACTGCTGTGGACGTAGAGGCAGTTTAATGAATGTGGTGCCAGTGGAAAGTCAGTCTTGGCCGAGCTGGAAGAAAATATGGCTTAAATAGCGAAAAAAAAAAGAAAAAAACAAACCCAAAAATACCTAATGTTCAAGATTGTGACTGACTGAGGAATACAAAAACCCAGCCTTGTCACAGGACTACGAGGCTGACACAGAACAGCACCTTCAAGGGGTTTAATTTTGGCTGGTTCTGCCCTGAAAGGGGTCTAAGGATTTGGGTCAAGCCCTGTGTACAGCTCCTGTGGGGCCAAAACCCCGATCTCTCCCGATTTACAGAGGGACATGGGACCAGGTGGGGTCTGTGAGATGGGAGAGGTGACGGTGGCAGCCGCCTGAAGCAGCTTCCTCTGCCCAGGGGGAAAGGAGAAGAACACAGCTGGAAGAGGTTTTCTAAAAGAAAACTGAGCAAGGCATATTTCTCTTTGCCGTCTATTCTTGATTTCCTTACTTAGACGGAAACAAAAGCAACAACACAAATAGAGAGGGTGACATTTAGCTGAACAAAAAAAGCAAGATGAGCTGAGCTGCTAATTATACCTCCTATATGAAGACAAAAGGCATTTTCCAAAATAACCAAATACTGTACATTTATCCCTAACGAGGACAGGATGTTGCCAGAGAGGAACCTGAAGGTAAGAAGGGCAAAGACAGGGAGAAAGAGGGGGGTTTATAAATTTTTTTTTAAAGATCATGAAAATTGCCACCAGAAATATGCTGAAAAAGACAAGTTTGTGGGCAGAAGCACCACAGAACGAGGAAGAAATGCCACAGGAAGGAAGAAGAGTAATTCTAGGAGTAAACAGCTACTTTTAGAAGATACCATCTGTCCTCAACATGCGTTTGCCATATATTGTGACTCAAAAGGCTTTTTTTCCACTGAATTCCCAGCACTGGCCTTGTTAAAAGTGGAAAACCCAAACCTGCCTCCGATCAGGTCACATCCTGAGATTAATGCCTACCTTCAGCAGAAGTCACTGGGAAGGAGAACCTCCAGTTCCAGAGTTCACCTTGATTCCTCCAGCGATCTCCTGACGCAGTTTTTCACCCCCATTTGTTTCCATCCGTGGAGACTCTCCAGACCTGTCTGCCTTGGGAAGTGCGTGGGTTCTCTCTTGCTGATGCCTATGGAAGATAAAGCAGCACCTAAACACCAAGAGCCATGTCGCAGTAGACATTAAAAACCTTATATTGCTTAAGATCAAAGTTGGCAGGAGAAGGGCAACAGGAGCAGAGGGAGCAACCTTTGCCTTTTCCATGGAAAAGAGCCTGGGATGTCTAAAATGTACAGGGAAACGAACTATTTTAGGTAACAGAAGGAAAAATACATTAATAAGCAGCTTTGTGAGTGATTTAGACTCAACCTTCTAATTACCCACAAACATTGGAGGTGGGAAGTTGTCTTCTGAAATACGTTATTCTCCATCAAAGATTGTTTTCTTCAGGGCTCTCTGTGATATCAGTAGGAAATCAGAAAATGAGAGGGAAAACAATTAATAGATGTAAACATCAATCAGGCTGGAAATCAGGCCAAATGGATCTGATCCTTTGAGGGAACGAAGCAGCCTCCCATCGCCGAGCCCGAGGCCCCTCCTGAAGGATGAAGGGCTGAGCAGCAAAGGGAAAAACAAAAAAGCAGCTCCAGTTGAGGGTTACATGGGAAACAGCTTCGGCAGAGGCTGCCCCCAGATCTCCTCGTCAGGGAGAGAGGCTTTTTTTCTTTAAGTTTTCTCCAAAAAGACTTTCCTTCGGATAATAAAACCCTACTGGGGACAAACCCCTCCATAAAGAGTTGTCTTGGGTCCAACCAGTGACGGTTCCCCACCCCACGTGGGGGACAGTCACTGTCCCCTCTCCTTTGTTCAAAGGAGCCCAAGTTGCTCATTTAGGTTGTTCTTCACCCCCTGAGCCAGCAGCAGAGGGGGGATACGAGTGCCCAAGGTGGGGACTCCACATAAAAAATCTTTCACAGTTAATTCTGAATTAGTGTGGTTTTTAGCAGCACCCTCTGCGCAGGATCTTGGTGGGGAGGGGAGAAAAATGGATCCATCTGCAGAAAACGAAAATGAGGATGAAAATGCTGATTTTGGCTAGAAAATACAGGCAGCAAGTGGTCATGCCCAGCGTTCAGGGTAGCCACAACCTTGCCCAGAGGTTGCTGAGTGTGGTTTAGCACATCTGGGGACACGGGACCTGACTGATTCCTCCCACTCTGGTTTCCCTGCTGCAGCTCCAGTGCTTTCCTTGAATTTTCCATCCAGCCATCCATGAGATCGTATTTTTTCCTTCATTTCTCTAGGTAGTCTAGTCCTGCCCTGGAGCTCTGCCGGCGAGCAGCGCCTTCACCCACAAACGGCTCTCAGCCTTCAAGAGGATTGTTAGGAGGAAAAAAAGCCTTCCTGATGTTGAAGCACTAGATCTTGCAGCACCATCTTGCATTAAGTGAAGGAGCTGAGCATGCTGAGTTTTCCAATGGCAGCTGGAAACAGTCTTTGTACTGGTGCTGCTTGGGTGAGCTGGTGGCCACCGATGTGGTCGTTCAAAGTCAGATGTCAATGGAGGTTCTCCAGTTGCTTCCTATCAACCACCCACCCTTAGGTCTTCCTGCAGGGCTGGAACATGAACACGCAGCAGCCACACCATGGAATAGACATGGACAGGGGCAGGTAGCAAGCACACACTTTTTTATAATACAAACACTCTTAATTCCCTCCTCCAACGTCCCACAGAGAAGAAGTGATAAGTCCCAGCCTGTCACAACCTGCTCTGGAACACCAGTGCCCAGAAAAAATGATCTATTTCAGGTGTGGGCAGGAAGAGGGAGGGAACTTCAGGGAGTCGGGCTGCTCCCAATTAGCAGTTACCTCCAGAGTGTCTGATTAACGGCTGCACCTCACACTGTGCCTCTGCAAGAGGTGCAGGGAAGGGGCTTCCAAAGCGCTTTGCTCCTAATTGCTGCGGAGACTGAAACAGTGGGTATCTCCTGTCAGAGTAAACATCTTCTCCCAGCTCAGGTCTGTGCAAGCTCCGGGGTGAGCAGACCACGTAGGGATGGGAGGAAGCACGGCAGGTAGAGCTGGCTGGGGCCAGCAGGAGCCTGAGCACCATGGACTTGGGAAAAGTCACGTGCTGCCATCCCCACCGAGCTAGAGTCTTTCTTTCTGCCTTTCCTGGACCAGAGTCCAGCTCTTTTGGAGCTGATCCTGAGGGTACCACAGCACCAATCTGTCACGCCAAGCTCTCCCAGAGATGTCTATGTTGGTGTAACACATTAGCACTTACAACGTCTCACATGGGACCCAGCTCGTGGCTGAACTGTGGTCCCGTTCCCTATCCTGGCATGGAGATTTTGGACAAAACAATTTAGTGTGTCTTTGCAACAGAGGTAAGACGAATACGCACATCCCTGTGTCTCGGAGTAGCTTAGCTGAGGTGGGAACGTTGCACAACTGTGAAGTTGATGCCTCAACTTCTCAAGATCTTGTCCACTCAGACCTGTGATGTGCTGTAACTCTTTCCCAGTGAGTTACAGGAAAACCTTGTCTCCACATCCAAGGGAACAAGATCATTTCAAACAAAATCAACTTCAGCCCTGCATCTTTGGTCCTGCATCTTGGGAGGAAAACGAGCAGCACAGGTTAAGATTTCTCAGCCGGCAGGACTCGGCAAGCCCAGGCTGAGGACACCACCACAGCTGGGCAGCGTGAGACCTTGCGGTGGTGGTGGTGGGCAGGGAGTTGGAGTCACCTCTTGGTTTGGTCTGCTGAGAAAATGATCTCATACTCCAGGGACAATTTGCTCCCTGCCAAGTCTAGTTTAGTATCTACAGAGCTCTCTTTCCCACCTACTTATCAACAGGTCTTCAGGGCTGGCTTAGCTGTTAGGACACCCCAGTGCAGACCAGTCTGCTCAACTGGTGTCAGCAACATGGGTCTCTGGCAGGTCAGGGAGAGTTGGGAACAACACCCTGTCCACCAGGCACCTCCTTGGCTTTGGGCATAAAGATGCAGATAACTGTGGTCACCGGCCAAAAATTTGGAGATCAGAAGAGTCGTTTGAGCGGCACCGAACACACGGCTGGACTGGGAACTCGAACCCAACAACATTTCTCTGTCACAGTGGAATTATGTGAAAATTTCCCTAAATTCGCGGCCACCTGGGTGACCCTGCTCTCAACCTTGCCTCGCTCTCCTCCTTTTGAGCAAGTTCACTTAACGGCCCCTTCACTGCAAAGTAAAGAAAGGGTTTAAAGTACATTTACCTTGTAAAAATATCAAGTCTTCTTTCAAAACGAGCACTGGTGAATTATGAACGAAGGTATGCGGTGCTGGAAGTCCCTGCTTATACATTTTTAAATGTAGCCTTTCACTTCTGATAATACTTTCAAAAACCCACTGGGCTGGAGCTTACAGTCTATCGCAAAAAACAGCCACATTCCTCTCCACCACGTTCCCTGAGCCGAGGAGCTCCCAGCTCCTCCAGCCGTGCTGGCTCCCCACCAGCCTGGAGAGGAGGCCAGTGGGGCCAAGCAAAGGTCACTTCAAAGGGCAGGAGAGGAGGAATTCATGGTAAATAGCACTTACACACCGGGAAGAAAATGTAAAGATTTTAAAACCCCCCACCATAATAATAAAAAAAGCCCCACAAAAATTCTCGCAGACAAATTTCCATCCCCAGAGCTGTTACTGGGATGCTTTGCTGGGCAGGGCGGTTGCTGGTGTGGACGTGTCCAGCCCCACCAAGGGATGTCCTCGGGGTTTCTCCAGCTCCCAGACCCGGCCATGGATCTGGTCTCTCCATCCCCAGCAGCGGCAGGTGGACCCGTTGGAGGGGCGTTGGAGGGGGAGCACTGCTGACAGTGACCAGATCTGTGAAATTCTTCCTTTTGCAGCGCGGCGTACATGCCACAGGGTTCGTTCAAGAAAAATTTGTAGTCAGCAACCCCCAGTTCTGCGCTATAAATACCCAAAGCCATCCAACAAGGTCTCCTACTCAGCTCCGCAATATTTCCCAGCCTGGCCTCCAAAACACTGGGCTTTTCCTGACACAGATGTCTTGGGTTAAATAAAAAATAATTTAAAAATAATAATAAAAATGGACATAGAAACTTAATGTGGGCAATAAACAGCTCAAGGCGCAACACAGCACAGCACACCAGGTTTTAGGAAATATGCATATGCTGTTTTAAATTTGGCTCTTCTCCCAGCACTTCAGGGAATTACCAGCAGTGCAGCGTTCCAGTCACCAGAGGTTGGCAACGTGCCCTCCTGTAAACGCAATTAAAAAAACATCTCTGCCCAGACCAAGAGGGAGAGACCCCAATCACAAGAAATTACCGGCCTTTTCTCGAATTTTTTATCAGACTGCACCATCTAGAGGGCTTCAGCAGCATCTCCCAGCTCCGGCTCAACCGCTCCTGGAGGGGGACCAGGGCTGCCAAGATGCTTTTTCTCTCCTGCTGTAGAGAAGATATTTCTATTTCTATTTCTATATCCTCACTGCTTCCCAGCCATGGTCGGGGGCTCTACAGGAGCCTGTGCTATAGAATCATAGAATTGTCTGGGTTGGAAGGGACCTTTCAGATCACCCAGTCCAATTGTCAAGCTAACTCTGATAACACCCATCACCACCCCATGTCTCTCAGCACTGTGCCAACCTGCCTTTTAAATCTCTCCAGGGATGGTGCCTCAACCCCTGCCCTGGGCAGCCCGTTCCAGGGCCGTGCTCTGAGGAAGATTTTCCTGGCTCTGCTCGAATTGCTGAGGAGTTGCCCAAAGTTGAGGAGCTGTGTGTACCCCAGAAGGCTGAAATCCTCCCAGAGCCATACCCTGCCCAGGTTAACCCTTCCCTGCCTGCTTTGGGCTCTCCCTTCTTTATTGTGGGCAACTGGGAATCAGCAAGGAGCCTTTGTACAACACGATACACACAAACCTCTCCCATTTCTTCCACTTACATATATGCTTTATTTTTAAACACACATCCTCCCCATCTCTAGGTGAGGGCTCGTCGTGAGACCCCACCTGGAGTCCTGTGTCCAGCTCTGGAGCCCTCAACAGAGAAAGGACATAGAACTGTTGGAACAGGTCCAGCGGAGGGCCACCANGCCCAGGACAGGGGGGTTGGAACTGGATGATCTTCAAGTTCCCTTCCAACTCTAACCATTCTATGATTCTATGTGTGTCTGTAGCTGGGCAGACCACTGTCAGGAGCCAGCAGTTGCATACATGCTCTTATCAAATCCACATCAAGCTCGATAGCAGCCTCTCATTCAGCTGGGGAAGTATTTCCTGGCTTGCTTTGTGACAACTGTTGTATCAAACCCTTAATTGGTTTATTATTATTTATTATATTTTTATTATTAGTGTTACTGTATTGATCAATGCACTGTTGGGAGGAGGGTGAATGTTTTTGCCAGGGTACGTGGTGATCCTTGAAATCTTAGCTGGACCTGCTCATCCATGAGCTCAAACACACTCTAAAACACTGGGACACTTGGGGAATATCTCAATGAGGAAAAAACTGTTTGCAGTCCCTGGACCACTCAGAAAGGTGGGCATCTGGTGGGGGAGTGGGGAAATACTTCCCTTACAGAGCTGTTGGTTTATCGGCTGATGGCTGCAAGGTGCCACACGGCTGGGGGAGCCGGGATGCTGCTGCAAATGGGATGTCTCAGGGAGAGGAGAAACTTGGCAGAACCACCAATTTCTGCCTCCAAAATGCAGGCCCACGTGATGCCTCAGACATCCAGCAAGAGATGAGCTCAGCCTTCCCATCAGATAAATAATAAGTCATTAATAAAAGTAATTAGATAAAATCCTGGATTGCTACAAAAATTGCTTGAAATATGCACAGATATTGAGGCAAGAAGCCGGTTGATGCTCAGACATCTGCACAGGGACAAGGTCTTCTCGTATGTCTCATTTCTAACACCATGAGCCTCACAGCAAGAGGTTAGGTGAGGAAGAAGAACACGTACAAACTAAATTTCAAAAAATTCAGAGGTTTGCCAATCTACCCCTCCTCTGATAACAAAATACATCGAGGAGCTGCAAGAGGGATGTTTTGGTAAGGCTGAGATTGCTCAAACAGCTTTACGCTGTCCTAAGGAAAACTGGGGACATCCCTTGAAATCCCTGAACGGCTGCTGTCCCTTACTTCCAAATCAAGATTAAGTTCTAAATTGCCCAGATCAGATAGGAACGCATTGGGGTTGGAGCCAGGGCGAGCTGCAGACCCCGACTCCAGCAACCAAAAATAACCTTGGGAAACAATCTTCTAAACTCCAAGTTTTAATCAAGAACATGTCCCTCCCCGCCCCTATTCCGGGGGAATGAAGCTAAATACATCTCTGGCTCTTTACTTGATGCCGTTCAGCCCCATACCCAAACAAACAAACATAAATCCCCGGGAAGCCTTTTTTTAGACGTTTTCCCCACAAAAGCCAGAGAGAGATGGAAGGGACCCTTAACCACAAAAAGCCTGAGATGAATTCTGCATGCTCCAGACAGAGAGAGATTGGGATCCCAGATTTCTACGGCGCTGTGTTTCAAAATGCAAATGAGAGGTCACGGCTCGGACAGCCCTTCCACCCTCTTCTCCTCCTGGTGTTTTTTTTTTTTTTTTTTTTTTTTTTTTAAAAAAAGGGGGNTTTTTTTTTTTTTTGCTTATTAAATAAAAGGGGCAGAGAGAAGTGTTCTCTGCCTGACCTCAGTGATTGCAGAGCAGCTCAGAAGTGTTGTACAACCTGCAGAACTCCCATTGCCCCAGTTCCCTGAGCTGGCATCCCTGCGGCGTGTGCCAGAAGAGGACCCTTTCCTCGTTTTCAGGGATAATTTGGCTGCCTTGCCCCCCGCTCCCTAGAAATCCCAATTCTACCCCAAACTCCTTCGTCAATGCCAGTGCACCTCTCCCCATCTCAGCAATTTTAAAGATTGTTTCTGTTTGTGGGCTGCAGAAGGAGGGAAAATGGCCCTTAGCAGCACAGAGCCCGATGCCAGGGAAGAGGCAGCTCCAAGCTTTTCCCAGATTTGCTGAATAAACCCCAGCAGGAGCCAGCGAGCCTGGCTACATCAGCAAAGATCCGTGCTTGGTGTCCTGCTGCCGGACACCACATTGGAATCATAGAATGGTTAGAGTTGGAAG
>VZRU01005985.1:0-13471 GCA_013398155.1 Pedionomus torquatus
GTCTTTTTAGTCTGGAGAAGAGAAGGCTTGAAGTTGGATCTGATCAACACCCATAAATACTTCAAGGGTGGGTGTCAGGAGGATGGGGCCAGTCTTGTTTCAGTGGTGCCCAGGGACAGGACAAGAGGGAATGGGCACAAACTTGACCATAAGAAGTTCCATCTAACCATGAGGAAGAACTTCTTCACTTTCAGTGTGGCAGAGCCCCAGCAGAGGCTGCCCAGAGAGGTGGTGGAGTCTCCATCTCTGGAGGCATTCAGATCCCACCTGGACACGTTCCTGTGGGATGTGCTCAGGGTGGACCTTCTCTGGCAGGGGGTTGGACCGGGTGATCTCCAGAGGTCCCTTCCAACCCCAGAGCATTCTGTGATTCTGTGATCCAGCGGAGCTGGAGCTTCAGAGCTGCTGCATTTTTCTGGCAGGGGTTTGGGAGGCGACACGGCTCGCAGTGCCATGGGAACAGCACTTGTATAATGCTTTTTAATCCACTGTAATCAAGTACATAATCAACATAATTAATTTCTATACTGTTGCTCTCCTTTGGTTCACATGGAAAGCTACGAGAAATTGCTAAATTGGTGGTAATTCGAGGGGGAGTATTTTCCTTAAGTATTGTAGGTAATTTCCTTCTTTAGCTAGCTGCTAATTGCTAATCTTTATATTGATGAAATTTGTTTCACCTGATGTTACCTTTACCCTACTGCCTTGAGATTTTAACGATGTGGAAATGCTACTTTGGGAGGGATGTCTCCTTCTTTGCAAATAATTCAAAGCCAGAAGAGGAATTTCTTGCAGATTTGACTTTCTGTAGCTGGTTTGTTGGGGGAAGGGGGCTTTTCCCTCTTAATGGAGCTGAAATCCTCACCTGTGTGAAGCACGAAGTTCGTGTCGTCCCTTTATTTTATCGTTTGCTGTAGTTGAGTGGTAAATGATGTAAACGGTCATTTCTAAGAGTTAATAACTAAGATAAAGGACCAGGGGCTGCTCCCTGCACTGCCCCATGATTGATATCAAGGATCATCAGCCACCTGGATCGTCAGCTTGGATACTCCTTCCAGGGTCTGAAGGGAGCTCCAGGAGAGATGGAGAGAGACTCTTGGTCAGCGAGTGGAAGGACAGGACGAGGGGGAACGGTTTTAAATTAGAAGAACTTCTTTGCTGTGAGGGTGGTGAGGCCCAAGAGGTTGCCCAGAGAAGTTGTGGATGCTCCATCCCTGGAGGGGTTCAAGGCCAGGCTGGATGGAGCAACCTGGTGTGGTGGGAGGTGTCCCTGCCCATGTCAGGGGGGTTGGTAGTGGTTGATCTTTGAGGTCCCTTCCAACTCTAACCATGCTGTTATTTCATCTAATTTTTAATATGACTACGTGCTGTGAAAACAATTCAAGACCTCTGTTAAAGAAATAAAGTCTATTTCAGAGATTTTCTCAAGATAAAAAGAAAATGAATGATAATAAAACACAGTATTGATTTTAATCAATAATCAATTTTAATTAAAACTACAAAGTGATTTTAAACTGGACTAGAAGCTTGTTCAAGGGAAAGAAACAATAGTTATTTTCTTAAGGAAAAAAAAAAAAAAGGCAAGCTCTAAATGTCCATGTTTCCATAGAGACAACCTCTATCCTTTTGTGCTCACTAATCTATCTTGGTCGATCAATACTTTATGGTAATTGTTTCCATGGTAATTGCAACTATAATAATCCCCCTTTTCAGTATAAAAGGAATGCATAAACACAAAACCAGCTTGGGAACCACAGAGGGTGTCTGCCACGGTGGCAGCGGAACACGCTCCTTTGGCTCCGTGGAAAGAATTTAACCAGTTGGGCTTAATGAACCCGGCTGGAGTTCACAGCTCAGGTGAAGTTTCAGAGGGAATCTGAGGATGAGGATGTGAACACGGTTGTGCCCCATCTGATGCAGGGGAATTCAGGAAAAATAAAGCTGAGAGTCTTTGGGGGCGATTTCCCACCGTAGGGAGGAACAGCCCGAGGCTCTGGGCATCGCTCCGGGGCTCATCCCGGCACCCTGGGGACGGGGATGGGGACAGGGACAAGGTGGTGCTAGACCAGGATACCAGGGAGAAAAGAAACAGCAGAGACAAACCATTAGTGGCAGAATAAATAATGGCAGAATTTGGGAGAGGAGGGGTTAGTTCCACCCTGGACCTGCCCAGAATCATAGAATCATGGAGAGGAGAGCTCCAATCTCTGCAGCTCCCCCGTATCTGCCCTCCTGTAGGCTTCTGGAATGCCCCAGGGCCAGGCAGGGGGGGGAAATAAGGAAAATCTCATCCAATTTCTGCTTTTTCTGCCTAACACTTGGCTGCCAGTGATTATTATTCCAAGTTAAGGTCAGAAAAAGCCTTTCATCTGTTAGATTTTTTCCTGCCTTTGGCCTGGGTTGTCTGGATCGCATCTCAGGGGCTTTTGAAAACTTTTGTAATTTTAGACTTAAAAAAAAAATAATAATCTAAAATAAAAATATCCAGACATCCTAAGAGTTCTTCTTGGTCATGGAAAATATTCTTTATTATATATAATTGCTGTCAAAATCACTGTGATAAAATGCTGTAATGTGGACATTACGCCGTTGACACAAACAGGCTTAAGATTTTGAAGAATTGCTGTTAAATGCTAATTAGGTTTTAATTCAATTAATTCTGTGGACAGCACTTTCTGTTTTCCTGGGGAAAACATGTGCTAGTAACACCGGCACCACTAAATATTTAAAAGTTTATTTCTGTTTTAACATGTACTCTGTATGCAAATTATATTCTAAATAACCAGGCTGCATTGTGAGCATGGGTTTCGTGGAAATTTGTGAAATTCTCAGGCTTATTGGAAGCGCGGGATGGACAATTAATCATTCCTCATTAAATTGATGGGCACATTGGATTCATGTAATAATCATAGGGTTGTCTAGGTTGGAAGGGACCTTTAAGATCCTCTAGTCCAACCATCAATAATCATAATCTTCAGTTTAATTTCCTTTTTTAATGTATTCAAAGTAATAGCTGTTTTTTCTAGCTCAAATGTGTATTCTAGCAGATGACATTATTTGTCAGGAGATAAATTATATACTTTATAGAGTCTTCTTTCTCAAAAACTTGTAAGGTCACTGAACACCAAGGTACATTGTCCAGATAAACTAAATTCCAGAAGTTTATATTCCAGATCTCTTGATATAAACAAGTTTCGTTAGCAGTGGAATGGGGTTTTTGAGGGGTTTGTTGGTTTTTTTTGGCACTAACGTGTGAGGGTGCTCATGTATTTAAGAGAGTCAAGAGAAGTAAATGCAGGTCTGCCTCCTCCCCGCCTGCATCCCTCCTCATCTTCATCTAATCCCACCGCTGCTTGAAGTGTTGGCATTGAGTTATCGTAAGGCAAGAGGTGAAATCTGAGGAGGCACCTAGTAAAATGCAGACTTTTGAAAAGAAAAAAAAAAAAAACAACAACCAAACAACCAAGTAACAACTTGCAAAAAATAATTCGTGTGGATTTCCCTGTGCATCCCAGCAGTTAAAGACCTTTGTGCTGGTGGAAGGAACCATCTCCTAGTGGGATGGTCACCAGAGCGAGTTACATTTTGTGTAACTGAAGCCGGAGGGTTCAAATAACCATGGACAGAAGGGGCTTCACGTTAGAAGATTGCAAGAGCATTAACAAATGCTAAGAGGATTGTTAGGCAAAAAGGAGAAAGCAGGAGTTAAATGCTGACTCAGGTGCAGGTCCAAAGCTGGAGAAGGAAGCTCGTTGAATCCAACAGATTAAGAATGAATGATTAAGACCTGGCAATAGAAGCCGAAAAATGGAAGTTTAGTTTAAATTGCACGTCAGTAGGTGACCGGGGTCACACGCTCCGGTTGCTTGTGCTGGCAAAGTGTTAGAGTGTTTGATGTTGAGCAACATCTGAACCGTTCCTCTACAGAGAAAGCTCTAGAGGCCTACAGAGAGCTCCAAAACATGGATTGTAGAAGACAAAATTCGTTCATCCACATTTTAGCATGGGGACTAGAAAGGAGGTAGGGTTTGGGGTTTCTTCTCTTCTGTGGCTGTTGGCTTCAGCATCTTTGAAAGGCGATTAGTGAGCATCTGGTGGTGGCCCATGGACCAGGAGGAGGGAGCTTGGCAATGGCACCATCCTCATCCTGTGCCCATTCCCCTGACCCTGGGCCAAGGCACCAGAACCCTCCAGTACAAACCAGTCATAGAAAACCTCCGTGTTTTCCCTCAAACGACCTGCCGTGACCCTATGGTTACACTGTCTCTCCATTAGTATTTCTAACTAATTGTTTTGAAAGCCATGAGCTGTTCTCACGTTCGTCACTTTAATCTCCACGGTGGCCTCCAGTGTAGTGGACTGGGGACAGATGCAGCCTTACACACGGTAATGGTGCTCACCTCTGATTAAATGAGTGCCTCTTAATTGCAAAAACCAGAAGTTCACCCTGAAAATGTCACATAGAAACAGCTTTTTTTTTTTTTTTCCTTTTTTAATGCAGCTGAATACTCTTAAAAGGTTATTTCTTTCATTTATGTAACTCTATCCATTTTGCAAATTTTAGCGTACAGTGGGCCTTTCGCGTCACCCTTTTCAAAGTCAAACCTGATGTTGTCCAGAGCTGACAGATGCTGTTTCCCATTCTGCTCCGCGTTCTTTGTTATGTTTATATCCCAATTATTCCTAGCCGTGTACACACAAGTCCAGTGTTATTCCTGGCTGCCTTTGCTTTCTGCAGTCTGTCTTTGCGTGGTCTGGTTCCCTTCATTAACGCAAGAGATGTTAAATATTTAGTGTTATATAAATAAGTACCTTGATAGTACGTTAAACATCTCATCAATTAAATTTCTCGCTAATTGAAGGGAGATTGCAAAAGGAGATGTCAGTCTGAAGGAAAATAAGTCCGTTAAGGTAGGAAAAGTGGCGTTTCAGAAAGAAAACGATCTCCTTATCAGCTGCGAAACGCTTGCAGGCTCCCAGGTGGTTTGTCGTTAGTTTCTACTCTTTTTAAGCTGGTCTCCACGCAAAGTGAGGATGGTTCGGGGATTCCCCTACCAGTATCCCTAAATGGGAATGTAAAACTCTCCTCCTTTTCATACAATCATAGAGTTGCCCAGTTTGGAAGGGACCTTTAAGATCCTCTGGTCCAATTATCAACCGAACTCTGGTAAAACCCATCGCTACCCCACGTCTCTGAGCACTGTATCAACCCAGCTTTTGAATCCCTCCAGGGATGGTGTCTCCACCACTTCCCTGGGCAGCCCATTCCAAGGCTTAGTAACTCTTTCCATGTAAAAATTTTTCTTAATATCCATCCTACACCTCCCCTGGTGCAACTTGAGGTAATTTCCTCTTGTCCTGTCATCTGTGACTTCGGAGAAGAAAGGTTTTCTGTGAAAACAATGAGGCCATCGAGCCAAAACAAAGAATTTTGTAATTTTTTTTCATCCCAGGTTGGGGTTCTTTTTTTCTTTTAGACTCTTGTATCATGAAGTGTCTCTTTTTGTAAGGTGGAGTCCCTTCCCTTGATGGTCTTTGGAGCCCCTGTTGGACTCTCTCCAACAGTTCCCCATCTTTCTTGGACTGGTGACCCCACAACTGGTCCCACTGCTCCAGATGGGGCCTCCCCAGGGCAGAGCAGAGGGGGAGGATGACCTCCCTCCACCTGCTGGCCACACTCTTCTTGATTCACCCCAGAAGGCCACCAGTGCTCACTGCTGGCTCATGGCCATCCTGTTGTCCACCAGGACTCCCAGGTCTCTTTCCTCAGAGCTGCTCTCCAGCAGGTCACCCCCAGGCTGTACTGGCCCATGGGGTTATTTTCCTCCCCAGATACAGGACCCTACACTTGCCCCTGTTGAACTTCACAAGGTTCCTCTCCAGCCTGTCCAGGTCTTCATCAGTTTGCCGTTGTCCCTAACTCTTGTGATACGAAGACTGATTCTGATGAATCTGGTTGTACTTACGAAGTTGCTATTAACATATTTACACAACGCTTGGCACCAGCCATCAGAATATAAGCAGCAATATTCCAGCTGTGTGTTTAATTTTGGAAATTAGGAAAGTGAGCAGAAATGACTTTACACAGTAGAGCGACCTGACAGAGCAGGAGGAAGGGAGTAGTGGCACGACGGAGGAAAAAGCTGAATTCATAACAGCAGATGAAAGCCAAGAGGAGCACAGACGAAGGCAGAAGATACGTTAGTGTGTGGGCTGCCAGAAGGTGTAGATGAGTAGAAGACAGAGTGCTGTCGTCTGGGGCAGGGTGGCAGGATGACAAGGCAGGTATTTAAAGCTGAAAGGCGAGGCTCGCTTAGAGATCTTTTTCCCAGATTCTGGGGTTTTGGCATCCAAAAGAAGAGCCGCGTTCCGCAGAGAGCAGAGTGCCTGGGGTGACACAAGTCAGCACCGGGGCAGGTGGCCGAAATCGGAAAGTTTGGGGAAAAAAGAAAAATAATAGGAGAAATAGGAGTCGAGCAATACCTTTTCCCTGCTCTTCTTTCTAGGAGGAAAGTAAACAAATTGTTTATGGGGATGACCCAGAAGATTTTCCGTAGCGGGATCCAAGATTGCTTTGGGCTGATGAGTGTGTTGGTGTTGAGTCAGTGGAGGCATCAGCCTTCGATGTCCCCGCTGCTCGTTTGTGCAGCTCGATAACGAGCTCAGCCCACACCACCACTTACGGGCTCCGTATTAATGAGTTTCTTTCCTAATGGTATCAAAACAAGGACAGCCAGAGCTGAACCTCTGCCCGCCATGAGGAAGGGCTTATAAAATCACTAAAATAAATAAAGATTGCTTATAAAATCACTAAAATAATAAAAGCACTTCCCTATCTTACGTTATTATTTATATAACTTATTTAGATTATAATATTAATATTATTTTATTATCCCATGAAATCCAAAAGCAGACACCGCATCATAGCATAAAGTATCCTTAACAATGGACTGTTTAGGCAAGTTTTTTAAATGGATTTTATAAATGTGGTAGAATAATTGGCTCAGAGGAGGCACTGGCTATAGACACGTCCCCGACGGGCAGCGTCGGCGCCAGTTCTTGCTGCCGGTGGGGGACGATGTGGGTTACGTGACAAAGAATTCATTATTTTGTTTTTGAAATTGTAATTTCCTCAGGGACTAGTTTTGTGTTTATTTTCCCGAGTTTTTTGGGATACTGTATGATGGGAAATGTTCAGCGGGTTCTGGAAAAAGCTGTTGGTGAAGATATTACTTTTCCTTTTCTGTGGTGGGTTCTGATGGTCTTCTGATGGGGCAGATTTGTCGATAGGAACTGCCTGGAGCAAGGAAGAAGAGTTCCAGAGCCGTGATGGGTAAGGGAGAAATTGTATTGACAAGGGTTTGCGCCTGCTGCTTTTTATCATGCGGGTCAAGGATGTGGTTGAGTCATACCTTCTTTGAAGGTATATTTATATATATATATTTATATATAGCTTTTTAGGTTNNNNTATATTTATATATAGTTTTTTAGGTTGGGTCTTACAACTATAAATGTGTTAATTTTGAGTTAGAGAAGTATTATTCTATGTTATAATTCCAAACAAAATGCCTCTTTCCTGAAAAAAATGCATCGCGTCCTTTTAGAATTAATGTTAGAGAGCTGAAATTCAGGTTTTAATTTGTTGTATTACAGCTAGAGGGAATAATATATAATATAGGGAACCCCCTGCCCAGGGCAGGGGGGTTGGAACTTGATGATCTTTAAGGTCCCTTCCAACTCTAACCATTCAGTGATTCTATGATATTTCGTCAGCTGAATGTTCTCTCCTGTGAAGTAATTGCTTCTTCTTCAGCTGTAGTTGAAAAGCTTCAAGTCTTTTAAAGCACCCAAATGAAAAAAATTAATTCCCCCCACCCCAATCAAAGGAATATTACTTTTGTAGAATGTCATTTAATTTATGTATCTGTTTAACTAATTATACCTGGACATTCCTGGTTTCTGGGTGCTTCTAGATGTTTGCCCATCACCTCTTAAAGCATCGTGATGAGCTTCACTGCTCCCATCTCGTTAGCAGCCCTCATTGCTCCTGCTTCTAACCAGAGGAATAAATCTGTGTTTCTCTGCCCTCAGTTCAGATGTGACTCACAGGGGTTTGCCACGCACAAGAGAGGGCAGGTTTGCTGGATTCTGGGTCTCCCAGTCCCTCTCTGCAGTTGCCCAGTACGAGCTCCATGTTCAACTGGGGGGTAAGGAAAAGCATCTCCTGTGAGCAAGTGTTGGCTGCATTTTCTTTATTTTTAAAAAATACTTGAGTAAATTTTTTTACTCAAAAAATTGAGCGTTTTTGTTGTGGACGTGTTAAATAAGAAATACATTTTGAGAACCACTAGTTGATCGATGGGTTTAAAATATAAATTCTTATCTTTCTGAATTCAAGAGAATCTTCTAGGGGATGAGGGGAATAGAACATATCTGGGATGAGGAAAAGCTGAGGGACTTGGGTCTTTTCAGAATCATAGAATTGTCTGGGATGGAAGGGACCTTTTAGATCATCTAGTCCAACTGTCAACCTAACTGATGAAAACCATCACTAACCCGTGTCTCTTTTTAGTCTGGAGAAGGGAATGCTGCCAGGGAACTGGTTGACACCTAGAAATACTTCATGGATGGGTGTCAGGAGGATGGGGCCAGGCTTTTTTCAGTGGTTCCCAGTGACAGGACAAGAGGGAATGGGCATGAGCTTGAACATAAGAAATTCCATCTAAACATGAGGAGGAACTTCTTTCCTTTGGAATAGGCAACCCAGAGAGGTGTTGGAGTCTCCAGCTCTGGACACGTTCCTGTGCAACCTGCTCTGGGTGAACCTGCTCTGGCAGTGGGTTTGGACTAAATGATCTCCAGAGTTCTCTTCCAAACCTATAGCATTCTGTGATTCTTCTGGAAAGAAGGAGAATGTGGACAGTCAATTGAGTCACTCAGATCTTCAACAGCCCTAAGTTTTAGATGGAGCCACTGTCCCTTTCAGTCCCGTGGCTGCTACCACCCTTTATCCCACACCTGCAGACATTTGTCCGTGTGTCCGTCACATCCACAGAGTGAAACGGGGTTATCAAGCGGTGGGTTTCAGTTCCCGTTCCTTACTGCTGTGAAAAGGATAGCTGTGGGTCTTCACTTCCCAGGGAGGTGGAGGAAAGGAAGATTCTGCGTCATATGAAATAAATAGGAATTTATCCAGGCACAGCAGGGTGGTGGTAGGAGCTCACCTGGGTGATAAATAATACATCCCAAAAGCATTAGAGATCTAACTTGAGTGCGTTGCTGGTACATACAGAAGGAACACTTATCTCCTGTTTTCTTGTTTTGTACCTAAATGGCATTTATCTGTATCACAAAGAATTCCATGTGCTTTCCAAGGGTCGTATGATCAAATGACTTCTTCCCAATTTTTGTTATTGACCTGGGGTCATGGGACACATCACATACCTTGAGGCACGTTCATTCGCTAGAGTTTGTCAAATGAGGATCTCATCTGATGATGAGGTAGCAGGGTGCGTGAAGAAAGGGATGGAAGGTGTGGAGCTAAGGGCAGCTATTGCCCTCCATGTGTAGGGCTTTCCCATGGGACATGTGTCTCCGTCAGTGACGCCATGAGTGACGTGTTAAGCCTTCTAAATGTAATGTTTCAAGTCACCTTGATTATTTCCTAGAATCACAGAATCATGGAATGGTTAGAGTTGGAAGGGACCTTAAAGATCAGTGAGTTCCAACCCCCCCTGCCCTGGGCAGGGACACCTCCCACCACCCCAGGTTGCTCCAAGCCCCATCCAGCCTGGCCTTGAACCCCTCCAGGGATGGGGCATCCTCAGCTTCTCTGGGCAGCCTGAGAAATTTGCTATATCCAAGAGGCAAATAAGCTCTTCCCTTCATACTTGTTTCATTATTCATGCATCCGTCTTGGAAATACCTGATGGCAACACTAAAAGAGTATTCCTTCTATTGTCTTCTGTTCCTTCCATCGCCCTGTTGTGTTTTTGCAGGGTATGTATTTTTTATAACTGGGACTTGGATGGTCACTAAGCCATGAGGATTTTTTAAAGTTAGCGTTTTCCAAGATGCGTACTTTCCTCATGAAAAATGCATGTGTTTTGATAACATAAATTATCCTGATGCTTCAGTTCAAATTAAAATCAATTCCAATGATGTAGTGAATATTTTAAAAGTCTGTTGTTTGTTCATAAAAAGCTGATGGGAATGATAAGTATATTTTTAAAAACAACAACAGTTTCTGGAATGAAAACCAAATTCCAAGCACAGGCAAAATAGCATCAATTTGATCAACAACTGGAAGATAATAATTAAAGGCATCCAGGCTAATGACTATGGGAATATAATGATGCTGCCAGTTACACCAGTTTATCCCTTGTGATGGTCCTGGCTGAGTGCTGGGTGGGTAGAAAGCAGTTTGGCACAAAAGGGTTGGGGGTCCTGGCTTCAAGCTGAGCTTGAGCCAAAGGTCTGCCTTTGGAACGAGGGAGACCACCCATTTCTGGGTTGTTGATAACATCGACATAGAAGGGAGATTGAGCTGAGATCTGGGGAAGAACTTCTTGGCTGTGAAGGTGGTGAGAGCCTGGCCCAGGCTGCCTAGAGAAGCTGTGGCTGCCCCATCCCTGGAGGGGTTCAAGGCCAGGCTGGATGGGGCTTGGAGCAACCTGGTGTGGTGGGAGGTGTCTCTGCCCAGGGCAGGGGGTGGCACTGGGTGGGCTAATATAACATTTTGGAAACCATCTCAAAGGAGAAGGACACACTTCTGTATCTGCACTGCCTGCTATACATGGTTTCAAAATGAAATACAAGAACAGAGAGGGTTTTTAGCATAAGCATTATCATGGAAGGAGGGAGATAAACAGAATACATTTAATTCTTATTTTTGAAAATTTGCAGTCAAGTGGAAAAATGAAGTCCTACGGGGGGTATTAAATGACTGCTGTCAGATACTGCTGCAGACAAACCGGGAGGGCATTGCTGTGGAGCTGTGCCATCACCTGGCTGGCTGAGAAAGCAGCCCATGGTTTCAATCCACCTTTGGTACAGGACAGGGACCTTTCGGTCCAGCAAGGGGCTCGATTTGCACCTCTTCCCCCAGAAGAGAAGGCGTGAGGGTGTTTCAAGCTCTTAAAGTGTCACAACCCTGACCTGGGGAGTGTTGCTTTCCGATTAAAGCGAGGAATTGATTTTATCACATCTCCTTTCGCGGCTGTGGGCTGCTCCGTGTAGACCATCAGGCAGGTTCCTGCTGGTGGTGAACCCTGCTGAGCCCTCGCTGGTGCCAGAAGGGTTGGTCACGCGTTGCCAGTGCTGTCTCAGGGTGAGCCAGACCGTAGGAAATGAACTTGCAAAACAAACACAACTCCCTATTTGTGTGAAGCTCAGCTGCTCCCTGAAGGTTTGAAGCCTGCAGCACATCTTGCTGCTTCCAGCTCTTTATGGACCTCCTTCCCAAGGGACAGATTGGGCATAGCAGTCCAACCAGTAGGTCTCCAGCTCCAGGCTTGGCATTCCCCACCAGGAAACTGCATCTCTGGCCCAAGCTGCCCAGTTCAATGGGACTCCTGTGTTAAGCTCTCCTGAGAGGGTCTGCTGGATTGGAGAAGCCTCCTTCGTGTATGCCAACAGGTTGGGTGGGAACTAGGAGGAGCGGCAAATAAGACTGTGGGCATCATGGATGGATGCAGAACTAGACTATTAAGCGAGTGAATGACCTTACTGGTGGCAGAGAGATTGCATCGTGGTGGATTTGTGTGCATCGTTTTCTTGGATCGAATCTTTTCAATTCTTCTGAATTGAAACCCTTTTTAGGACCTGTCTAAGTTTAGTCATCTAAGTTGTGCCAGGGGAGGTTTGGGGTGGATATCAGGAGAAATGTCTTGACCAGAAGGGTTGGTGAGCCCAGGGCAGTGGTGGAGTCACCATCCCTGGATGTATTTAAAAGCTGGGCAGATGTGGTGCTGAGGGACATGGGTTTTGTGACTGTTGGGTTGATGGTTGGACTTGAAGATCTGAGAGGTCCCTTCCAGCTGAGACAATTGTGATTCTATCTTTTTAAAACTCATATTACGGTTTCAGTATTAAAGCACTGGAGTTAGGCAGCATTTTATTTCTACTAAATTTTTAGCTTTGTGAACTCTTTCTAATGAATTCATAATGAGCTTCCTAATGAGCTACGAGGGTAATGCGTGAAAGCGGGGCTTTTAAATGGGTTAGTGTGTGTGTTGCACGGAAAGATCTATTTCACGTGGGAGGTGGTGAAGTTGGGATTGTGTGAAATTTTCAAAAGCAGGACTGTTTTTTTTTTCACTAGCAAGTATTATCATTGCTCCAGTGGTATGTTGGAGACGTGTAACTGGTTATGTTTAATTATTTGTTAACAAAAATATGACTTGATCCTTGTGGTTACCTTCAGCCAGATCTCCCAGCTATTGCTGATGTAGCTCGGTCTTTCTGGGCCAGATTTCCAGATGTTCTAACAAGATCTCATCGAAGTCAAAGGCAACTCTCAGATAAAGAAAGAGTTAAAAGCTGGTGCACTATGAGAAGAATATAGCTGAAAGCACAATAAATTACTCTTTTTTGGTTTTGAAAGCAGCGAGCGCAGGGAGGAGAAAACTCATAATGAAAAAGTTGGAATAAAATACATATGAAGCTGGTTCTTTATTTTTTTTAAACAAGCTGAATTATTCATGTGGAGCTGGAATCCCACGGAGGGGCTACTGTGAGATTAATAACCCACTCAGCCTCGTTAATGTCACTGGTAGCCCCCTCGGTAGAATTACTGTCATGTACAATTAGACGAACATTAATCTATATGTTACTGTTTTCTTTAGCGGGAGCGACATTGGACTTGTTTGTTTCTGATTCTATTAACGAGGTACAATTTGTAGCTCATATCAGACATAACTGTTCTCAGTTGCTCTTCGAATAATAATACTTCTTTTTTTTAAAAAAAAAAAAAAAGCATATTCACTGTCCTAGCAATGATTCTGTCCATTTCTTACGTCTAAACGCACCAGCAGAGGAGGCAAATGTCTTCCAGATGTGCTTCCCACACCGGGGCCTTGGAGAAAACCAGGTCCAGTCCAAGATTCTATTTTCCAAAGTTCAGGAACAAATCCATCTTACAACCAGGACCACTCGCCGCAGGAAATGCTCTTCGGAGTAGCAAGGGTGTCTTGGTTTGAGGTTTTCAGGTGTTCAGCGTTTGAGATTTCGGTGGAGCTTTTGGTTCGCCACAGAAAACTTGGCCGGTATCCTGGGTGACTTTGTAATTTGATGGAGGAACGGAGGCAACTCTAGTTGTTTAATCATCTTGACATGGGCTGGTCGTCGTGTTGGGCTCCAAATGAGGGATGCTTCCATGGTCTGTATTTCCTTCTGCTACATTTAGGTGTATTGATGACTTCATTGGACATATTGATGACTTTATGTCGTGGTTTCAGCCAAATTTACCAAA
>VZRU01005985.1:21593-34020 GCA_013398155.1 Pedionomus torquatus
GTGGTGGTGGTGATGGTGGAGGTGGTGGTGTTGATGGTGGTGGTGGTGGTGGTGTTGATGGTGGTGATGGTGGTGATGGTGGTGGTGATGGTGGTGTTGGTGTTGGTGGTGGTGGTGGTGTTTTATCCCTAACCGAGGTGATGCAGCAAAACTGTGTCTCCAAAGAAGCGGAGCGTGGAGAACAAAGAAATTCCACCCGCGACGTAAAGCTCGTTCTGAAACACTTGTGGCACTTTTCCCGTTTCCATCGGATCAATGATGCTCGGGTTGGGTTCAGTGNATCAATGATGCTCGGGTTGGGTTCAGGGGCCTCGTATCCTGCAGTGGGAGCTCGTGTCCCCTGCAGTGTCCCTTCCACAGATGGGTCTGTGAAAGCTCTATAGAGTTCGGGAGCAGCCAAAGTGGAACAGAAAATTAAAGCTCCCGAAAGATGCGATACAATTATAGCTCAAAATATGATCCAGCTGGAAACCTGCTCAGAGCTTGCACCCTTTCTGTATCCAGCGCGTTCCCAGCGCTGAGGTTTTGGTGTTCTCTCCCCAAAAATGTGCCTTCTAAAGATGTCACTGGATACGCTGTTGACATTAAATAGAGAAAATCTCTCCCAGTAATGAACCGCAGGCTGAGTGAGTACTGAGACCCCTTGGAGAGGGTTACGAAGAACGTGGCGCTCGGTGTTCACAAACCAGCTGCTGCTGTTGATTCCTTGTGTTATTTTCTGTTGGAAACCTTTCAGAACCATTCACTGTGAAGCTGCAGGGTGGATCGAGTGTCAGTGAGATGATTTTCCATTTCTTCCCCCCTTTTTTTCCCCAGTTTTCTCTGTTTCCCGTACAGGTTCTTTCTGTCTCTCTCCCACTTGCCCACACCAGTCTGGTACCTCATCAGTGGCCTGTGGGGCTGCGGGATGGTACCAGGGTTGGGTCCTGCATCCCAAGGCAGGAGGGGATGCTCTCGGATTTAGAATCATAGAATCATTTTGGTTGGAAGGGACCGTTCAGATCATGGAGTCCAACCATGGACTCAGCTCTGCCCAAACCCCCACTGCCCCGTGTCCCTCAGCACCGCATCTGCCCGGCTTTGGAATCCTACCAGGGATGGCGACTCCACCACTGCCCTGGGCAGCCTCTGCCAAGGCTTGACAACCCTTTTGGGGATGAAATTTTTCATAATGTCCAATGTAATTTTAGCCCCCTTTCTGTGAACAATTTGCTTCGAAATGCCTCATCTTCCATGTTAAGTTGCTTGGCTTGAACATTACCTGGTTGAAAATACAGGTTTTATAATGGTAACGGGGGAAGGAAAGTGTTGGTGAGAAGGGTGGAGGCGATGTGTCTGTTTTGAAAAGATAAATCATCCTGGGGGCACTTTGGTTTTGCCTTTGTGGAGGAAAGATTCGGGGTATATCCATAGAATCCCTCCAGAAACTGAAGTTTCCTGCTGCCAAATGCCTTTCAGTGGTACCACTTTTGGAAAACATAAAAGTCCTTGTGCCATCTCCTGCCTGTATTTCTTCAGAGCTCCACAGGTCAAGTTCAACATGGGTGTAAGATGATGAGAAGGAGCCCATCACTCACCTTTAGCACCTCTTAAACATCCCTCGCACCGATGTAGGGGCAGCAGCAACTGCAGAGCAGGGAAAAGCCATCCTTGGACAGTTGAGATGGATAAAGAGAGTCGTGTGGGTTGGCAAGAGACTTCTGTGAGTTTGTTCCTGATGAGTACGTGTCTGTAACGATGCTTGGTCCTTTCTGCAGCCCAGCGCTGGGCTTGTCTTCCTGCGAGGTCTTTGGCTTACAGATCTTGCAGAAATTTGCAGGAGACCCAGGTCAGGCTTTGGAGGTGGTCATTTCCTGGCACGTCAAATGACCTGGGGGGTTTTGAGTCAGTTTACAGCGGGTGTAGCTTAGTGTTTGGTGTGGAGAACTCCAAAATTCAAGAAAAAAATAGATTATCTTAAAATTATAAATTCATAGAATGGTTCGTGTTGGAAATGACCTTAAAGATCATCGAATCCCAACCCCCCTGCCCTGGGCAGGGACACCTCCCACCACCCCAGGTTGCTCCAAGCCCCATCCAGCCTGGCCTTGAACCCCTCCAGGGATGGGGCAGCCACAGCTTCTCTGGGCAACCTGGGCCAAGAAGCCAAGAAGTTCTTCCCCACATCTCATCTCCATCTCCCCTCTGTCTGTATCAAAAATTATGTTCGAGGAGCTGATTATTTTGAGTGGGTGTATGTTCTGGGTACGTGTTTTTGTCCTGGTCTGATGACAGCCCAGCCCAAACCATGATGGATTTATGGCTGCGTTTCTTAAATAAGTGTCTTTCCCAGTATGGCTCGGAGGCTGTGAGTGTCAGCAAGGCAGTGTTCCCGCGGCTCTCGGGTCAGTCCTTGGGCAGCCCGTTGAAGAGAAAGAAGGGCATTTGAATTGCAAATCAGTAGCTCATCATTATGAATCAGTGCCGCCAGAAAGAGGGAATGAATGAGGAGCTGCTGTGCCTGGCTGAGCGGTGGGGCTGGGGCAGCAGCAGTGGCATCTTGCCCAGATCAATAGATGCCATTGTCCTGCCCAAAGCAGCCGGTGGCAGCGGCATGTGACAAAAAAAAACCAACAAAAAAAACAACAAAAAACAACCCAACAATATAAACATTTGCAAAAGGGGTCGATCCTGCGTTGCAAAACAGCTGGTGAAATGCCGGGTGGCAGCTTTAGGGCAGAAGATCGGCTCTGAGTGGTTTCGCTGCTTTTCTATTATAAGCTGGGCTATTTGCACGTTGTCCTGATTATTCCACTATTAATAGCTGTTATTCCACTATTAATAACCAGAATAATAGAATCATAGAATGAATCACAGAATCATAGAATGGTTAGAGTTGGAAGGGACCTCAAAGATCATCCAGTTCCAACCCAACTGCCCTGGGCAGGGACACCTCCCACCACACCAGGTTGCTCCAAGCCCCATCCAGCCTGGCCTTGAACCCCTCCAGGGATGGGGCAGCCACAGCTTCTCTGGGCAACCTCTTCCAGTGCCTCACCACCCTCACAGCAAAGAAGTTCTTCCTNTCCTCTAAACACGTTCAGCATGTTATTTCTGGAGGGGAGGGGTGCGTGTGAAAAACCCACTGTGCTCTTCCTTTAACACGTGGCTTTTAATCTGGCGAGAGAGCATCGAACGTGCATATTTTTACCCATCTGCTGGCGCTTCTGCTTTGTCTCAAGATAGCCGAAAACGTCAGCCGATGGTTGTTTTTTTTCCAGGCTGCTGTGCCTCTGCTTTTCGAGGACAGGGAACATTCCTGAGCCGTCACAGCGACCTGCTGTTGATTGAGGGAATGAAGGTAACGAGGTGCTGAAGGGCCTGCAGTGTTTCAAGGCAGCGGGATAACGCCGGTGCAGCTGCGCAAGAGCTGCCTTGTGTAACTTCTCCCCCCCCACCCCCCTCCAAAAAAACCTGGAAAATAATGATAGGTGCTGTTTTTCTTTCTAGCAAATGGTTTTGAAGAGTCTGTGCAGTTTTTCACCAAATATTTGACCTACCCCTGGTGGAACATCGACATTGGGGCTGCCAGGATGGACCGGTCGTTCTAGTAGGGCTTGCAAAGCCATTTTGTCCTCTAATTAATGAACTGGTGAGGCCACACCTTGAATATTGTGCCCAGTTTGGGGCATCTCAACACAAGAGAGATGTGGAGGTGCTGGAGTGAGGGCAGAGGAGGGCAAGGGAGCTGGTGAAGGGCCTGGGGAGTAAGTCTGATGAACAATGATTGAAGGAGCTGGGACTTTTTAGTTTGAGGAGGAGGAGGCTGAGGGGAGACCTCATAGAACGGTTAGAGTCAGAAGGGACCTTCAAAATCATCCAGTTCCATCCCCCCTGCCCTGGGCAGGGACACCTCCCACCACACCAGGTTGCTCCAAGCCCCCTCCAACCTGGCCTTCAACACTTCCAGGGACGGGGCTTCCAAAACTTCTTTGGGCAACCTGGTCTCACCACCCTCTCCAGCAAAGAATTTCTGTTTCATCACTCTTACAATTACTGGAAAGGACATTGTAGAGAGGTTGGTGCTGGTCTCTTCTCACAAGTAATCAGTGATGGAACAAGAGGGAGTAGCTTCAAGCTGAAACAGGGTAGGTTTAGATAGGATATTAGGGAAAAATTCCTCCCAGAAAGAGTGGCCAGCCACTGGAACAGGCTGCCCAGGAAGGTGGTCAAGTCCCCATCCCTGAATGAGTTTAGGAGTCATTTAGATGGGGTGTTGGGGCATCTGGTGTAGGGGAGAACTTTGTAGAGTGGGGTTGGTGGTTGGCCTCCACGATCCCAAGGGTCTTTTCCAACCGGAATGATTCTGTGGTTCTATATTAAGTGCGTAGATGTGATGCACAATGGATAAAGATCAAAATGAGCAATTTGGTTGTTTTTTATTGGAGTGTGGAGGAGGAGGAGGCAGGGCACTCCGCGGTGCTCAGACCCAGAAGTGAGGCAGAAGCAGTTTCTGATCATAGCCCTGAGAGTTCCGTTCCTTGATGTCATGTTGATACTGCAATTGCTAGTCTTTCATTTGGGTCTTTGCTGGGGGATAATTATTCAACTGTCTGAGAAGCTATAGGAGAAAAAAAAAACAGGAGAATGACTTATTGTCCTTCCCACCCCGGCAGCGTTTGATTACTGCCATGTTCCCCGCAATTATCCACGTCAAGTTCAGGATGCTCAATGAAGGGAAAAGTTGGGATCGTGGAGGGAGAAACCACACAGAAAGGGGTGCAGAGAGGGAAAACGCAGGATCCCAGGGCAGTGGGACAGAAAAGGAGCGACTGCGCACAGAAACGACGGTTGCCAAATAGGCAGGGAATTCATTTTGGCTTTTTCACCAAGAAGAATGAGAACAACCATGTTGGCCAACGCCACAGGGTTTCTGGTCGAGAGGGACACGCTGGTGTTCTCCCATGGTTTTAAAGCTGGCAACGTTTTAACGTTCCAGCCTGAGAGATGGGAGAAAGGCTGGAAGGGCAGAATATGTAGGGCAAGAGGAAGACATTAAACAAGAATCTTGTCAAGGCTCATGAAATCCCAAGAGTTTTCAGCTTATTGGGTGCAGGTTGGGTGGGAAGCCACTGGAGATTTTAGGGGGTGACAGCGGTTTGGCGCTCCCCGAGCCCGCAGTGTTGGCACATCCATGGGGAATGGCCCAGAAGCTTGGGTTAAGCTCATTATTTGAGCTGAATTTCTCTTATTTGATAGCAAATTCCATTTCAGGCTGCCCCATGGGGGGGAGTCACTCGATTTAACTCTCCCACGTGGGTTTTTTTCCATTTATGAAAACCACATGAGGTGTCTCAGTGGGTTTGAGATGCTGGTGTTTGCCAGCCTGCCTGTGGGTACTGAGGATTTAAAATGGGGCTTTGAGCAACCTGGTGTGGTGGGAGGTGTCCCTGCCCATTGCAGGGGGGTTGGAGCACGATGATCTTCAAGGTCCTTTCCAACTCTAACCATTCTATGATTCTATGAAAAGTCCGGTTAATGTAGTGCTCAGTGACATGGTTTGGTGATGGTTTTCTATCAGAGTTAGGTTGATGGTTGGACTCGAGGATCTCAAAGGTCCCTTCCAACCTGGACATTTCTATGATGTAGAAAAGCAGCCCGTGGTGCTGGGCTTTACTCCATGAAAGAAACGGGGGGCACAGTCATCTAGAAATTCTCCCGTTGTTAAGAATCGCCCGAAATACCTCCTGAGCTGAGTTTTCGTCCGCGTCCAAACCAACCTGCGTCTCCAGCATAATAAAGACTTCTGGAAGTGTAAGCTCCCTGGTTTTTGAAGCCAGTAGGAGCAGAATCGATGTCCCAGCTACCTGTGGTGCCAGCGGTGCAGCCTGCAGGCTGGGCTTGAAGATGCGCCTTGTGGCATCCATATATTTATCCCCATCCCTGTATGCGTGGGGGGCTTTTTTCCTGGATAAGGTGCAAAACTGTGTGGTGTGCACTGATCTGAAGGCAAATTGCTTTGCCACTGCCTGTAAATGCTTTCCTCAGTGGTAAATTGAGGCACAAGGGGGTGCAGGAAGGCAACCGTGAGGTGAACTGCTTGCAAATGGATCACCCATAGTCCTCCTGCACGGGGGAAATCCTTTCTTCATTATGGTTTTAAGTTGCCCCTGCATTTTTATGAAGTGTTTTTTCACTGTCGTTAGAAGAAAACATGGGTTAGTGTTCAATCTGACTGTTACAGAAGAAAAATCTGGTGGTGGTTCTTCCAGGCTGGGTTTTAATCAGCTTTGACCGTGTCGGTGCAAACTGTTGAGTTGTGACTTGGCGTGCGGTGACGTTGCCACCCTACCCCTTCCTGGGTATTTTGAAATTGGATTTGAGATCACAGAAGCCTGGAATGGTTTGGGTGGGAAGAGATCTCCAAGATCATTGAGTTCCAGGCCCTCTGCCCTGGGCAGGGACACCTCCCACCACCAAGCCCCATCCAGCCTGGCCTTGAACCCCTCCAGGGATGGGGCAGCCACAGCTTCTCTGGGCAACCTGGGCCAGGGTCTCACCACCTTGGAAGACAATGAGGGACCTTAGAGGTCCCTTCCAGTCCCAAAAAGCCATTTTTAGGGGCTTTTCGGGACTGGAAGGGGCCTCTAAGGTCCCTCCCTGGGCAGGGACACCTCCCACCACACCAGGTTGCTCCAAGCCCCATCCAACCTGGCCTTGAGCCCCTCCAGGGATGGGGCAGCCACAGCTTCTCGGGGCAACCTCTTCCAGAGCTTAATCAGTTAATTCCTGTCAGGGTCTCAGCACCCTCACAGATCTTAAATAAACCAGTTACTCATTCCCTTTCCCAGTTTGGATTTAAGGGCAGGATGGGGTGACCTGGCAGGTTTCAGGTCTGGGTTTAGGGGCGCTGCTGGAGCCACGGTGTGTGATCCCCACGCAGTGCCCTGGGCTGCTGTCCCCGTGCCGTCCCCTCCTGCTGCTTTGGGTCTCCTCCTGCTGCTTTGGGACCCCTCCTCTTGGTGGGCAGGGAATGTGATGCATCACTTAGGACTGATGAAATGTATACCCCATTTATACCTCACCTATAGAAAGCCCGTTTATACACGCTGGCATATGCGTGTGATTTCAGCTGGTGACAGAAGTCCCTTCCTTTCGGTTGTCAAGGTGAAATGTCTCCAGACTTCCCCGGGAGGGGTAAAACATAAAAGAATCCAGTCAAGGGAGGATTTGCTGCTCTGCACCGTGCGTTCCCTGGCACGGAGCTGAGTGTTTCCCCAACAGAGGGAAGCGCAGCCTCCTTAGCGCGACCCCCCCGTCCTTGTCCCCGCGCTGGGGACAGATGGAGGTGCTGCCGGGCAGGGACGCCTGGGCAGGTCCCCTTTCAGCATTCCCACACCCTGGCCGCTGGACCCGGCGATTCTCCTGCGTTGAGACCATTGAGACCAGCCCTCCCTTTGTCCCCCGGTCCCCTCCCCTGTCCCCGGTCCCGGGCTGCCCGAAGCCCAGGCTCTGGGGATGTGCTCCCCGCACGGCTCGGTGGCGTTTGTCATCCCTCCCCGCCACCCCCTGACGTCTCCCAGCGCCGGGGAGCTGCTGCGCTGGGTTTGATGTTCAGCGGCAGGATTTAGATTGTAAATCTTGTAAAATTCCATTTTATGCAGAGAGAGAGAGAGAGACGGAGAGGGAGAGGCAAAGCTCCTCTCCCTCCAAGGCGCTGGGTGAAGCCGCGGCTGCGGCCGTACCAGCCGGGAGGATTTTCCTCCGGGCAGAGCCTTTCTCCGAGCGGAGGGAGGGCTGGTGGGATCCCATCCAGAAAACACAGACCCCTCCCCGAGCCAGCGGAGTTAAGGCAGAGCTCGGCCGTGCAGAACGACCCCGTGCCGGGAGCTCACAGCCCTCCAAAAGCTTTGCTCTTTCTTCTAGTTTGATGGGATGGATAAACCAGGCCTTTGGGCGTAGAGACCTGCTCCCTCCTGGTCTGTGACGCCCACCCACCTGGAGAGGGACCTGGGTGTCCCCCCCGTTGTCACCCCGGGAACCTCAGCCCTGGCACCCACGGCGCGGAGCGGGTCGCGCAGGAGGGACCTGGGAGCCGAGTTTTTCTGCAGCCTCAGAAAACTTTGATTCAGCCGAGAAGGTGGTGAAGGAAGGAGGGACATGGCCTGGAGAGGATAAACAGGAAAATGGGGAGGTTTCTCCAGTTTGGAAAAGGTTGGCTTTTTTTCCCCCCTCCCCTGTCTCAGGATCACTGGAAGGGATTATACAAATGAGAGCAGGAAACTGCAGTCAGGGCTTTGCCAGAAATAGATATTTTTTTATTATTTTTTATTATATTTTTTTTCCCCCTGATATAAATGAAGAAATATGGGAGTCCGTGGAGGCTGTTCCACAGGCACCCTCACATTTTGATCGCCAAGTCATTTGCATTCGTCTATAAAGTGACGTCCAGGCTGCGATGGGAGCTGACAAGTAAGCACAAAGAATAAAAACTCCTGGAAACATCTCCGTGCCGCCGGCCCCACCTCAGAGAGACAGAAATTTCGAAGAAGGGGAAAAATGCACTGAGCGTTTTCGGACGAGGGGCAGAGGAGTAGCGTCTTGGAAGATGTTAAATGTTAATTTTTTACCTAATCGCCGTCACTCGTGGATTTGGTAAGTGTTCCTTGGGTTTGTGCGGATCGGAGCGGTTCTGGTGGGCAGAAGAGCTGGGAAGGCTGCGAGTTTGCAGAAAGCAGCTGCCGAAGAGAAGCCTTGATAAGGCTTCTTCGTGTCCTTCTTTGTGTCCCTCGTACGTGTCCCTCAAGCTGGGAAACTGCCACGGTGCTTGCTGAGCGCTTGCTTTCCCTCCATCGTTCCCCGTGAGGTTTTGGTCTCTCAACGCCTGGTAATCAGGGGAGGGGGAGGCGTGGGAAGAGGCTGGAGGACTTTGTATTCTTCTTCCTTCTTTTTGTAACGTCCATTTACGTACGTTTTTCCTTTTGAAAAAGCAACGAGTCGCTCAAACAGACGGCTTTTCACTCAGGTGGTCTCGTGGTGGCACCTCTGTGCTTATTCCAGTCTGTCGTCACCTCCTGTTGGATTTTAATGAGCAGGTGGAGCGGCCGCTGCCCTGGTCTGGAGGTGCCAGGGCAGAGGGGGACGTGGGGCACCATCAGAGCCAACGTCCCACCGCAGGTCCCCTCCAACAGACGCCACCGAAACACCTTCCCTTTGGACGGGTCGGGGTCCGCTGTTGGATTTAGGGAGTGAAGCCGTTGGGTGGTGGGATCTCCGTGGGCCTGTACTGGCAGACAGCGTGTGTCGCCTCTGTGGCGTGAGAACATAAAATGCAGAGAGAATCCGATATTCTAAATATTCAAATACCGTGTTCTTTAATCTTACCTATGCACAGGCGTGTTCTGGGTTTACGCAGCGTTTATTCTGTGTAATCTCATTATTGCTGATAATGGTTTAACTGTGGCTTCCCCTGCATTAGGCTCTGAGATGAACCTCCCAGTGACTTGTGTGTGTTAATAAAAATATCCAGGCTCTGGGACTTCCAACGGGGCTGTAAAGCTTCACGGTTGGTTTTCCTCCTCCGGAGCGCGGAGCTGGCTCTGTCTAGAGGAGCCGTGTGCGGTGTTTCAGGGACAGGAGGATGGAAAGGTAAATATTTAGAGAAAAGGAGAAGCACTCTATTATACTATCGGAAGACCTCTGGGTAAAGCAAATATTAAGAAAGGAAGAAACAGGAGGCCCCTATAAACAAGGAGGCAGTGAGAAGGGGAAGGAAGGAGGGTCCCACCAGTTGCTTGAGTTCCCCGTGCGAGGAGCTGCGTGTCCACCCTTCCCGAGGGCCGGTTCACGTCGGTGTGAGGTTCCCTTAATTAAAAAACCCGACGGTAACTGTTGTTTCATTGGGTAAACTGTGTCTTCTGCACTCAGCGAGGCGTTGATGGATCGATGGATGGCTGAGGTGGGGAGGATCGATTGCGCTCTCTCCGTTGTGCCGTGGGGTGGGATGGATGGACAGGGAGGTGGGTGTCCCTCCCGCTGCCGGCTATTAGCTGCTATTAGCTATATTAGTTAATAGCTATTAGCCCATATGAGACACGTCTTGAAGTTATCACCATGGCTTCCCCTTGACCTTTTGGCAGGGGGAGTTGTTGCTTGGATTTGGGAAGTTCCCCTTGAGGAGGAACCCTGGTGAGCTAAGAGAGAGGAGTATGGGATCCGGAGGGGAGCAGTGGGAAGCGTTGATCAATTTGCCAGAATTACAAATGGGAGGAGGAGGAGAGACCACGGTGCCATCGGCCGTGGGGAGCAGAGGGTGTCTCGGAAAAAAGTGTTTCAGTCAAAGAGAGGAGAATAACATTTCTGTAGTTGGAAGAGCAACACAAATCATTTCAGCTCCGGGAAGTATAGAACCAAAAGAACAGGGTGGTGAGAGCCTGGCCCAGGTTGCCCAGAGAAGCTGTGGCTGCCCCATCCCTGGAGGGGTTCAAGGCCAGGCTGGACGGGACTTTGAGCAACCTGGGGTGGTGGGAGGTGTCCCAGAGGATGCCAACCAGCCATCCTGCCCTTCACTCCTCCGACTCACTCACATCACGCTGAGGTATGAGGCTGGAAGCATCATGCGCGACCGTATTTACCGCCTGCAATTTTAAAATTGAGTTTGGAGGTCCTCGACGTTTCGGCCCGGGAGTCAATCATCTCCATGGATAAAATCCCGCTCCACCTTGACGTTATCTTGCTTTTCTGGGGTGGTTTAGCTGTAACTTCAGAGACGCTTACAACTTCGAGGTTGTCTCCACGTATTAATTCCGTAGCCTTCTATAAATAGGCGGTATCTTTAACAAAGAAGTGATTTGTATGCGGAGGGTAGGCTTGAGAGACATAACTCAGAAAATCTGTAGGCACAATTGAGGGAGAGAAAGCCAAATATTTCTCTTGTGCTCACAAATGGCTGTAGGAAGCGAAAAAGAACACGCTGTGGAAACGCGTCGGCAGCGAAGACAAAGCCTGGCTGAAAAGGGGATTTCGAACAATAAAATAATGGGGATTTAATTGGGGCTGCGTTTGCTTTGGGCGCGCGAGGAGCCGGTTACGGAGCCGGGCCGGTGGAGGAGCTGGGCTTGGCATTTGGTGACCTTTCCCTTCTCCTCGTGCTGTGTCTTCTCAAGTCTCTCCTGGCTGGGCTTTCACGCCGGCCCCGCAAGGCAGAAGAGTCAGAGCGTTTGTGGCTGCTCCTGCTGCATGTACATTAGCATATGTGCATTAATTATCTTAACTTCCAGTGAAATGATCTAGGTAACTTTCCATCGGTGGGAAACGTTTTGGCCCGGTTCGTGTCTGTCTTTATCCATCACGCACACAAAGTTATTTTTTGAGTCTTCTCCTCCTCGTTGACTTGAGGTCTCAGTCCTGGCTTCAACGCTGTGTTGGTCCCATCGATGGACTGGGGTGAGCCTGGATGGAGGAGCTGCCCTGGTCACCCAGTAGATGCTGCTCCTCAGCCTGGCTTTGGTGGGGCTCCAGGGAGCACCTTCTGCATCAGGGGGCATCCAGGGATGACCAGGACACACCGACTTTCTCATGAGTTTAGGTTCTTCTTGAATGCTTTCAGAGGAGAAGCCAGTAGTCTTCCTCCTAATGAGGGGGGAGACCATTGGGTGCTCCACTGGCTTCCCAGTTCTCGAACCTCTAAGCAGGCTCCCGTGTCTCTGATTTTCATACTTCCATCATCACCAGCACATACAAGCTGGAGAGATCATAGAATCACAGAATCAGACTCAGAACGTTTAGAGTTGGAAGATCATCCAGTTCCAACCCCCCTGCCCTGGGCAGGGACACCTCCCACCACACCAGGTTGCTCCAAGCCCCATCCAGCCTGGCCTTGAACAGGGATGGGGCATCTAAAAGATCAGTTTTAATAGTGCTACAGAAGGTTGAGATAATTTTATTTCTTCCTACACAATCCACTCCCCCTTCCCCACTATTGCAGCCGTGTCCTGAGACCTCCACCACGTTTCCACCACCGCTACTCGTTCCTCCCAGCATCTCCCCGCTGGGTGCTCTGTGGTGGCTTTTAGGAGGTGGTGGCTGGTCCTTCAGATGGGTTCTGTGGATTTAATATCTCGGATGAGAGGGGCTGGGTGAAGCGGGACGGTGCCTTCCTGAACCGAAGCTGCTGTGAAAGGAGTACACGTGGCTTGGTGCAACGCAGCGGTAGTTCATCGAGATCAAACACCATGGGGCGATTTCTTATTGAGCTTGTTTTCGTGTTTTTAACGGCTAGATTGATGCTATTAACACATTTTTATACGCTGTCCTAAAAGAAAAACCCTAAAAAGGTGCTATTAAAGGCTTGCAGTCATTTTCTTTTCTGGAATTTACAGTGAGAGCTGCGTAAAAAAGCAACAGACCTATAGAAGTAAGCAGGGAATTGGGGGGGGGGAATACATCC
>VZRU01005985.1:41080-58789 GCA_013398155.1 Pedionomus torquatus
GAACACTTCTGTATTTTAAAACTAAGTCTTCGGAATGACTTAATGCGAGAAAGAACCGAGAGATTAAATCTTACCTCGTCTACACTCACTTGTTTAACTTTATGGATGACACAGCTCTCGAGATGTTGTCGCACAAACCTCCCCCTTTTTTTGTCTGCAAAACTGTTTGGCGCATCGTCTGCTGGTTCGTAAGCTTTGGGGTGGAATCGCCTGGGCTTGGGCACTGATAGGAGGGGAGATTCCATCTAGGAGACCCCAGCTCGTGGCTCCTCAGGCGGGAGAGGGGTTGAACCTGTGGCTGTTTGAGGAGTTGTCCTCACTGCCCTCCGACTGCTGGCTCTCCCCGGGGTCGGATGAGGAGATCCACAAGCTTTCAGGGAGCTGCCACCCCAAGTCCTCCCCCAGCTGCTACCTGTTTTCGTAAACAGCCGTTGCTGCCAAGTGCTGGTCCCTCTGTTCATCCGAGGACAAGCAGAAGCCAGAGGCGGGTTGTTGGCAAGAGCTTTCTTCTAAAAAACAACCCCAAAAAAGTCCCAGGAAAACAGGTGTTAAACCCTCTTGGAGGCCCCTGGCATGACCTGGGTGTTACAGGAGCCTGGCAGGGAGAGCTCGGGGATGCTGCTGGCCCTGGACACAACTCTTGGACCTGGGCTGGAGCTTCTCGGGCAGCATTCCCAGCCTGGGGTACCCCTTCCTGGCAGTATGGGAACACCAATTTGTCTTGCTGGTTTCCACCAGCTCGCACCCTGCTTTTACAGTGCAGTGTTTCCTTTCACGTTCTTTGTTCCCAGAAGTCTTGGGGGAGTCCTGTACTTCTTCTAGAAGGTCACCTCCTTATGGTCTGAGGCACTGCAGTGCTTTGATGGTCTGTATCCTGGTGTAGGATGCCCTGGGCTACCCTTTCAGGCAGCTCCTTCATCTCCTACCTGCACGTGCCAATGTGGCAGTAAAGACATGATTCAGCCGTGCTTTGTGTTTCATGATTTACACCAGCGGAGGAAATCATGATGGAAAATATATTCTTAAATTTTCAGGTAATTTTTTCAGACTTAATCAGTCTTTGTTAGCTGTGGGTCTGTTGTGCTCATCTCCTCATGGGCCACCTCACCCTGGTGGCTTCAGCAGCTCAGGAGGGTGCTGAATCATCCTGATGCCATTGGAGGATGCTCCAGGTAGACTTCATGATGCTCTCCAGCCCTCAGCACCAAGGAGTCTAAAATCCTTCCCTGGTGATTCTTTTGGGGGCCATATCTGGAATTGTTGACAAAAGTCAAGAGAATGACTATCCTTCTTAGCTTTCTGAACAAGTGGAGCCATGTGCCATCTGCTGGAACTGGACCTGTTTCTACAGAGTTCTGTGACCCGAGCAATGACTTTAAGGTTCACTTGGGTAACGTTTTGATTCCCTGCCATGTTTCAAATCTTGAATCTTTGATCTTCACTCGTGGCTCTTGAGCACCAGGGAAATTCTCCGTGTTGTCATGCATCAATACGTAGGTTGCAGCATCGGAGTCAAAAGATCTTCATCCCTGCACGGTTCATTATATTCCACCTGGAATGTTGAGGTCCCCTTGTTTCATTGTAGGTAGGTGACAAGTTTGTCCATGGGAAGCTGCCATAGTACTGAGATTTATTATGGGTTTTTTGTGTGTGTCTTTGCCTAGAGCTGAAAAGAGGAAAAAAAAAGCCTTATGATAGACTTCAAAGCAGCCCATGTTCTTGCTCGTACCTATGGGAACAGAAGATACTTTCATGTTTGTCCTCAGTTGAAATCCCCTTGTGAGCTGAGCCACAGTGTATCCAAGAAGTAAATTTTGGGGTGTAGATGGGCGACTGTCCCAGCCCTAACGTTATCAGCAGTTGTATCACCCGTGGGAGCAGATCCAGGGTGTTCTTAGTGACAGGGTTTTGTGATGGTTCTTTATCAGAATTAGGTTGATGGTTGGATTAGATGATCTTAAAGGTCCCTTCCAACCCAGACAGTTCTGTGGTTCTGCCTGGACACAAGGTGGAGCATGAAGCAACTTCACTGTAGAGTTTGGTGTATTTGGTGCTGAATGTATTTTGCAGCGATTCAAAGGCTGTAGATCGAGAAAACAAAGAAATAAACCCAATGTATCTTGCCGTGAGCCCTGTGGGGAGGGGAGCCTGAGCCAGCAGCTCTGCTGGGTGCCAACAGGGCACCGAGTCAACGAATCCGCAGGATCCAGCCCCAAAATTCCCCTTCCACAGCACAGAGGAAGGAAAGGAGCCTCGATGCAGCTCCCTGTTAATTAGACAAGCCTGCTCTCTCTTCACTAGTTGTCTGCTGTTTTCCCGGATGCTTGCAGTTTTTGCATAAACATAAAATACAATAATTGATGTCGGAGAAGGAAGACTGTGGCTCTTGGTGACGCAGGAAAAAGTCACTTCCCCGGTGCAAGTGATGAGCCGCTGTCAGCAGGATGCTCCTTGGCACCCAGAAGAAATTAAAGCAGGAAAATACGGACCTGTTAAGCTGCAGCGTGTGCGTCTCCGAACTACGTGCTCCTGAGAGGCCCGGCTCTTCTGGTTTTCTGAGGAGTTAGATAAATATTTCTCAGATTTAATATCTATTTACAAAGAGGGAGAGGGGGGGGGAAAAACCCTGTTATGTCCTTCTATTTATAATCTGTTCCTTTAGAACCATAGTATCAACTCAACCCAGCCTGAGAATTTTGCAAGTTATGCAAAGAGCAAGCCAGTGAGGTTCTTGAAAAGCTCTAAATCACATTTTATTGTTCAGCTCTCTTATAAAAGTCTATTGTTTTTACACTGATCATATGTAATTTTGGCTTAGTCTTTTATTATACGCTCTATTTTGACATTTCTGTTCACTTTTTACTACCTCCTTAGCTGAGGAATAGGCTCTTCAAGATAGTTTAGCAATTAGTTTCGAAGGAGAGGTTAATTAAAAACATGACGGCAGTGGCAGAATCTTAGGTACATCATTCCCAGTTCTAATGGGTGTTTTTAATTAGACAACTACTCTTTTCCCCTCTATCAAGTAGATGTAGGAGCTGTAAGGTGGATAAGGAATGAGCTGTGGGGGAATTAGACTGAAACTGGTGGCACAGAAGGCCTTCTCGTGGGCTGGAGGAGGTCAGCAATGGGGTTTCTCATCTCCTGAGCCTCTAATCTTCTGATTTTATTTTTTTTCCTGGCTGTGTTTGCTTTGATTCCAAATTCCTGCTCTTCCCCTCACCCATTGTGGTGCAGCCCTGGGAGGATTGCCTGGTCTTGGTGACTTTGAGCAGTTACAGAGGGTAAGGTCACCTACAAGAGGATTGATAAGAAGAGCTTCAGCTCCACGCTGGAAACTCGTTAGCTGGGAACAGCTGAGGAGGAGAGCCTGCTGCTGGCTGTAGGATGATGGCAAATGGTGGCTTTGCAGTGGGTGTGGGGTCTCCCTGGTGAGCGTTTGTGGTCCAGCTGAGGTGCTGGTGGTGAGACCTCGTGGTGGAGCGGTGCCTGCTGGAGCGTGACACAGAGGGACATCTCCACTGGGGAGATGCTCGAAATCTGAAGAAAGTGAGTACTTGGGAGAAAACTTGGTGAGTTTATGGAGAAGAGTATCTGGTGCAGAGTCCCAGTAGCAGAGGACTGGATGTGGGGATGAATGGAGTTTCTTCCAGATTTCTGGACCCAAATCTTACTCTGTCAAGTCATTGCTCCTGTGCTATTATCTGGGACAGGATTTTGTTTTGGGCAGGAGTGAATTAAATACTGGGTGAGGCAAAATTCCCACTGAAATGCTGAGTCTGTCCCAGTCCTAATGGTCTCAGAGTAGTTGATCCTTGTTCCTGGGTCTCAGTCCTTCAGGAGCCATCCCAGCTGCAAGCCCCTTACCCAGCATCTGGAGTCCTGCTGTGGGAACGATGATTTGGTGTCACCTGCTCACCCGTGACCCTGAAATGGGCCAGCTCAGTTTGGTTTTCCCATGGAAAACTTGCAGTGCTTTGCCTTGGGTGCATCTTGTGCAGGACGGAGGCAGCGAGGCCACCTGGAGAAGCTTGACCATAAAAATCATCAAAGGAAGGAGATGGAAGCCAGCTGGAGGACTTGCAGTCAGGGGATTTCTTATAAATCATCTCCAGTTCAGCTAAAGCGAGAATCCCCACAAACATCAGCAGTTCCCAACTCTGGCAAAAGGTCCGGGGGCGCTGGAAGCTGGATGATAGATATGATAAGGAAAAGGAATAAATTCCTATGGAGGGTGATGCCAGTGAACTGAATTCCTGGTTTTGCCAGCTGGGCTGTGCCTTGTAAAGTGGAGCGGAGCAAGGGCTGGGGAGGTTCAATACGTGTCTGTCTTGTGATCGGGGTCCAGTTTTGGGACCAGGAGCCCATTGGTCTTCTAAACAAACACTTTGCATTAACCTTTTCTGATGCTGAGGAGCAGAGAAGATGTGGTTGTTTCTCCATGCTGTCCACATCAGTGGTCAGTGAGTGGGAAGTGAGGACCACAGCCTGTCTCATTGGAGTGTCTGGGGTCAGTGAATCCAAGAGAAGAAGCTGTGTCCTGCCTGGTTGTGAAGAACTTGGATGCCTTTGGACTGCACAGAGGTTGGAAGGGTCCCCACCACTAAGCAGGTACAAACTAGTCCCTCTCTTGCAAGAAGCAAGACAGAGAGGACATCCTGCAGGTCCAGGGAGCATTGTGCTTGGCCATCTGTGTCACCAAGCCCCTCCAGCACTTGCCTCTCCACCTCCTGCAGGGCCACCTGGCTGCAGAGCTCTAATGTCCATCCAAGAGAAGAAAGGCAGGGTTAGGAACTTCTTCATCACACAGATCTCTCAAGGTCAATGCTGCTTCTTGATGCTGTCTCAAGGAGGGTGCTGCCTTCTGGTTTGAGTCCTGGTGTTAGGCCAAGGTGTTGAGTCCCTTGTGACCGCCTTGGGCCATGGAGGTCCCAGCCTTGTACAACACCATGACTCTGGGCAAAGCGAGTCTGCCCTCTGCCCAGCTGGAACTTGCTTTCATCTGTTTGTGGATGGAGACGCTTGTGAGAACAGAGATCTAGCAGAGGAAAGTGGCAGCGAAGGAGACGCTGTGCCTGTTTCTAGGCATGGAGAGCGCAGAAAAGGGCTTTCTTGAAAAATCTAGAGAGTAAATATTAGCTGAAGGAACAGGCATCTGCGAGCCAAGTTTTGAAGTGGGTGTATGTCGAATTGTCCCAGTTTCACTCAAATCACAAAAGGCTGCCTACATGGTTGCTTTTTTTTTTTGTCCTATAAAGATAGTAAATTGTTTGGAGTGGAGTCTGGAAGAACAGGCTGACCCCCTTTTGTTTTACTGGAATAAAATTGTACAGTGTTTCAGAAACTATTTTATTAAACCTGGTCCGGGATAGCATAGAGTTTAGACCTAATACAGCAAGCCTGGCTAATGAGGCCAGCTGATGGCAATATTATGTATTTATTTTGGGTTAGATGTGTTAAGAAGTGGATCCTGTCAAAGGAATCCGTTTTGGGGAGGAAACAAAGGAAATTGCCAGAGCTCTAGGGAAAGTATTGCCTTCAGTTAGGCCTGATGTGTCAGCACAACGGTACGAGGAAGCATAAATAGTGGGCTGCCAGCAGTCGTTAACGCGTGGCTGGAAGGTGCTGGGGCTGGAGATATGCAGAGGAGGAACATCCGTAGGAGAAGAGTCCAAGTTTCTAATTATCAACCAGCCCCCCCCTCGTCAGCCCTCCCCTGCATCTGTAAATTAACCTTGCAATTAAATCCCCTGCTTCAGGAGAGCTCTAATGCCTCAGCTCTGGCGCGGGTGATCCGTGGCCCCAGCCCGGGCTCGCAGCCGAGGCTTCCAGCCCAAACTCTCCCTCTCTTCTGCTTCTCTGAGTTTTAAGTTGTGAACTTCCCAGTCATGCGTTTTTATGCAATTTAATATCTTTTCCGTGGCTGCTTTTTCTCTCCTCTTATTAAAAAAAGAAAAGGAAAAGCTCTCCTGGGCATGAATGAGGATTTATGTAATAGGTTGCAACGGTTCCATCAAAGCTATTGTGCTCTATCTTGTGAATATCTATTTAATCAGTGGTTTTAAAAAGAGACCTTATTTGTGCTAAGTGATTTTTTTTCATTCTAAGGCCACAGCAAGAATTCCCTACTCTTGTGAAGACGGAGCGCAGCCAGTCCAGCTGCTCTAGGCTTGAATGCTGCTATTGAACCCCCTTTACGCTGGGAAGAGGTTCAAGTGCTAAAGGCGCTTTTTCAGATGATTATGGAGCTGCCACAAGAGCCTGGGAAGGAGCGTTGCTGGGGTGTTGCTTCTGTGACGGAGTACCAGGGCTTATTAACTGATCTATTAAATTGGAGTTCAAGAAGCAGCTCGGTGACGCACACTTGTGTTTTCTGCATCTCAGGTTTGCTGGAGAAGCCGTGTGGCTGCTATAATTTAGGAGTCGGGGTGACTTTTGATGTCTTGGAGGCACCCAGAAGGTTTCAGAGAGGAAACCTTGTTCCCAGAGGGGACTTCACTTGGAGTCAGTCTTGTCACGGTGGTGGCGCCGATGGCTTCATGTGGCCACCAGGCCACCACGTGAGAGAGTCCTGGTGGGGATGAGATCCACCAGCATGGCCGTGGTTATTTTCTTGGCTTCTCTCAATGATCGGTGGCTTTTCGCTTCCGCTTCACCCGAGGAAACAAAAAGGGGAGGTAATTCTGGCTTTGCTTCCTGAGACTGGTGGTGTAAACTTAGGCAGAACTTGGAAATTTAGGGAGAACTTGGTTTGCGCCCGTGGCTGGTGAACAGCACGTGTACAAAAGGTTGTGCTCTTAGATCGAGTCCCAGAGAACATTTCTCACCACAGCAAAGAGCCCTAATGCACAAGATGTGTTCCAGCCGCTAATAAATCCCCGCACTTAAGCGGGGTGACATCTCTGTGGCCTCTCAGCCTGGCACATGCCGTTTTCCTTCTCCGCTCCGGAGCAGTCTCCCTTGCCCAATTAAAGCCGTACCTTGGCAGAAAGCGACAGTCGCCAACCACTTAGGGCCACCTCTGCCGAGCACAAAAGGGCTTGACATCAGGGTTTTGTTCCCCAGTTGCGTCTCCTGCCACCCAGTTATCTTCTTTGCTCTTCACATGACTTGCCACCAGGCCCTCGCTATCAGCCTGGCATTTCGCGTTCCCCCGGTCAGATGTTTTGCTGGGTGATGCCAGGTTATTAATATAGCGTGTCACTTCTTTTTTTTCTTTTTTTTTTTTTTTTTCCTTCTGGCTGAGCGATATAAAGGGAATACCTGTTGTTTGTCTCCCCGTCCCGGGCCTGTAATCTTGATCTTTTCCAGACGCTGCCGGCAGCTGGAGAGCACGTGGTCCCGCTCGCTCGATCGCTCCCCCCAGGACTGATGGGCTGCTTGGCCAACATCCAGTTCCAAGCACACCAAGGCCTTTGCAGAAAAGCTTCCTAACCTGAAAACTCAGAGCTGGCTGCATCTCTTATGCAAAGGAAGGAGCCAGATTTCTGCTGGAATTCGGGAGAAGACCAGAGAGCAAGGGGAAAAGTCTCAGAAACGATGTCTTGGCTTCGGGTGGAGAAGGCAGATGCCTAAGCTGGGGTGGGAGGGCATGGGTTGGTGCTACATCTCCTTCCAGTCTCCTGCTGGGGTTTAATCTTGGCTTGAACAGGCTAATTTTAATCCATTCTGCCAATTTAAATGATGTGGCCAGCAGTGATCTGGCACGTGCATCTCTTCTGCCAGCAGATGGAGGGTTCAACATCCCCCTTGAGGACTGAGCTGTGGGAAGAACACTCGGGTCGACAGTTTATGGCATTATTGATCTGAAAACCCGTATTGAGCACATGTAGGGGGTCTCTGCCCTTGCAGGAGGTGGTGTGGGCCTGGGGTGTTTGCTCAGTGCCCCAGCAGCCCTGCCTGCCCACCAGCTGCCCCCCTCTCCCCCCGCCTCCCTGGGGCTTTCAGCACTTTCTCATTAGTTTCAGGTGTTCTAGAATCATAGAAAGGTTTGAGTTGGAAGGGACCTTAAAACCCATCCAATCTCAACCCTGCCCTGGGCAGGGACACCTCCCACCACCCCAGGTTGCTCCAAGCCCCATCCAGCCTGGCCTTGAACCCCTCCAGGGATGGGGCAGCCACAGCTTCTCTGGGCAACCTGGGCCAGGCTCTCACCACCCTCACAATTTTCTCTCGTGGCTTTCACCAGTGAAATCAAACATTTCTTTTTCTCCCTTGGAATACTGCATCTGTGAAGTGTATCCTAAGGTTTTGCAACACTGAGGGTTTTCACGTGTTTTCTCTATTTATTTTTTTAAAAAATTAGTCCAATTTGGCCATTGATTACCTCTGCCCCCTCGTTCTTCATTAGCCCAGTACCAGCCTTTATCAATAGAATGAAATACTCAGGGTGTCTGAATTCTCTTAGCTCAAGAATGAAGCTTTTACGATGATGACGTGAGTCTTAAACTGCAATCAGATATAATGATTTTTGTGCTGTGCCTACACGTTCATTACTTACACCGAAAACTCCACCTTCTGCATTACTAAATGGTAATCAGTTGTGGTGAGTCCTCTGTTAATATTTCTTCCTAATCTCCTTGCTAATATTTCTTCCAGTGTTTGTGGCTGTATGGCTGCGTTGTTTGCTGCTACTGGACTTGATGACTTAAAGCTGTGCTTGATATATCCCTGGTCTGGGAGGGGGGGGCGGTGCTGCCATGTATTTTACTCTGTGCTCCCATCTCTTTGTTTCTTTTGAGCAGTGCAGCTTTATGATCTGGCGTAAGAGAGCTCCAGTAGAGTGATTCCAGCAAGTGATATCTTTTTTTTTTTTTTTTTTTCNTGCTGCCATGTATTTTACTCTGTGCTCCCATCTCTTTGTTTCTTTTGAGCAGTGCAGTTTTATGATCTGGCGTAAGAGAGCTCCAGTAGAGTGATTCCAGCGAGCTTCTAAGGGATGGCTAATTAAGGAAGATCAAAATGAGCCCTGAAGCAGGTCTTGGGAAGATCTGTAGGTCTTAGAGAAAATAACAGTGTTATTAAACAGTATTTTGGGTGCCAATGGTGTGCTATCTGCTCTCACATCAAGAGAAATAAATCCTTCCCGAGAGGTTTTCAGAAGTGCAGGGCAGAGGAGTTGGTTGAGATGCAGCGTGTGAGGAGGCAGAGTAGGAGGCTGCAGGAGATTTTCTGAAGGGCTTTGTGGTGAGATGATGATCTGAGGTAGGACTTGAACAAGGAGATAGCTTGGTAGCGAGAAGGCAGAGACTGTTGCAAGCACAAACGTGCTGTGGCAGAGTCACAAGACTATTGTGAAACTGCACGAAGAGGAAGGGGAAAGCCAGGAGTTTCAGCCGTGTGATGGGAGCCAGGAATAAGGAGCAGAGATTCCTGCAACATCCCAGTGAGAACAGAACTGGGACAAGAACTTTGTTGATCTGGGCAGCAAAGGCAACCACAGAGGGGCTGATGTGTGTGGGTCACATGGTGGTGTAGACTTGTTTTGGATGGAGAAGCTGTGAGGATGCCAGAAAGGTTAAAGGGAGAGGGGAAAAAAAACCACCATAATAGATAACAGAAAGGATATGGAGCTGTAGGAGCAGGGACAGAGGAGGCCATGGAGATGCTGGGGGGGTTCAGCCTGGAGAAGAGAAGGCTCTGGGGAGGCCTTAGAGCTCCTTCCAGTACCTCAAGGGGCTCCAGGAAAGCTGGGGTGGGGATGACTCTTGGTTAGGGAAGACAAGAGGGGGACACTGGAAGACACTGGAAGAAGGGGGGATGGAGATGAAAGGTGGGGAAGAACTTCTTGGCTGTGAGGGTGGTGAGACCTGAACCCAGGTTGCCCAGAGAAGCTGTGGCTGCCCCATCCCTGGGGGGGTTCAAGGCCAGGCTGGATGGGGCTTGGAGCAACCTGGTGTGGTGGGAGGTGTCCCTGCCCAGGGCAGTGGGTGGCACTGTAGGGGGTTTTAAGGTCCCATCTAACCCATACTATCTCTGATTCTATACCACGTGCAATGAGAAATAATCCTTGCTTCCTTCCTGAAGTGTTTTGCAATCAATACCTGGCAGCTTGCAGGGACCCACGTCCTGAGCTCCCGCCCCACCTGGGAAACCTGGGCCCTTGTTTTTACTCCATGAGTTCACCATTTGGCAACAAATACACAAAACGTGCTGCAAAATGTTGGCTCTGCTTGCCGTGTTTTGCCCCACAGTCCTTCCTATGGAATGTTTTGCTCTTGCTGCCCACCATTTCTGTCTTCTCTCCATGTGGCAGAGGTTTTCCTCCTGCTAAATCTAGTTCGCTGTCCAGAATTATTCAAGCTCATTTCAGAGCATATGATTTAGTAGCAGAAAATAAAAATCTGTGCTTTAGATTTACCCACTTCACCCCACCACCACCACCCCACTTTGTTTTCAAACAGCCTGAGGAGGGAGGGAGTGTGGGCAGGCAGAGCGTGTCACTGCCGGGCTGCGCTCGGGTGTCCCTTCCAGCTCGCTATTGTTAGTAAAAATGCAAATTTATGGTAATCCTGTACTGTGCCTGCCAGCAGATGGCCCGCTTTGTATTTACTGCCTCAGCCTGTGCACGTGGGTCGTCGTTCAGAGCTATGGAGAGGCAATGCTGGAGGGCTCTCATTTGGGATGGTGCAACGTGCTTTTGACACCTGTGTCTTGCTCGTGGCTCCTGGTGTCTCCCCATACCACCTGGCTGGGTTTGGGGGAGCCGAAACAGAAGAGAAGGGATTTGGAAGATGGGTTTTCCTCCTTTCCTGTGTGGTAGTGGGGGTAGGAGAGGGGCAAAAAGGCACCAAATCCTGGCAGCTCCTTGCTGCTGAGTCTGTCCTGGTGACATCTCCCAAGTAAGTGTCTCTCTAGAGAGTGGGTGGATGTTCAGTGAGATGTGGTGCATCCATGGGGTCTCATGGTGTAGGAGAAGTGTAGGCACTGCAGGAATCGGGTCCCTCCCATGACCGTTGCGGGCAAAACCTGAGGGCTGGCTGTGGGATGAGCCTCCTACACCACCGGGCTTTGTCCCACAATGTTGTAGTCAATGATGCTATTAAGCCCACCAGTAATAACAGCAAGTTGGTGTTTACCCCCATCACTCCTACGGGCAAGCTGTTCAGTGATCTGTCTGCTCTCAAGGCATAAAAACTTTCCTCTGATTTCTAGGCTTAATTTTTATAGAATTATAGAATGGATAGAGTTGGAAGGGACCTCAGAGATCATCCAGTTCCAACCCCCCTGCCCTGGGCAGGGACACCTCCCACCACACCAGGTTGCTCCAAGCCCCATCCAGCCTGGCCTTGAACCCCTCCAGGGATGGGGCGGCCACAGCTTCTTGGGGCAACCTCTTCCAGTGCCTCATCAGTTAATTCCTGTCCATTTTAGACTCGTTTGTTCTTGTGTCCTTTGGCTTAAAGACCTCATCTCCTCTGCTGGCTTCTTCCACCGTAGGGAAGCAGAGCATTGACCCTCGGTGGGTGTTTCAGCAGGATGGGCGACCTGAGCCCCTCTGCCCTTACCCTCGGGATCCCAATATGTTAATGGGAAAAGACAAATGAGCGGTGAGAAGCTCGGTGATGGCTGTGGCAGTGATTGACCAGAGCAAGTGAGGAGCTGCAAATGAAAAACAAACCTCTGAGCCCTTTCTCTGCCTTTGCTCTGCTGCGGCGGTGACAGCAATACATTGATTGCCAGTGACTGAGTTACAGCCAGTGTTCGGTTGTAGCCCCGTTAACCACGGGGCATCGGTATCGTTTGTTGTTGCGGTGCCCTGGAGGAGGGCACCGTTTCTGACCGTCTGTCTGTCTCCCTTCACATGCCAAACTGTTTAGACCCGGTAAATAGGCAGCCTTCTGCCAAAGGGCCAGATTTTTCCATCCTTAATATTTTTGTCCTCAGATAGTACCAGTTGGCAGATGCTCACGGTTGGGATGAGGCTACTTTTGCGTGAAGCTTCTACTGGGCCTGAAATGGTCAATAAGAGCTGTAAAAGATTGGCCCCGAGATCCCACCAGCGAACTCTGCCATTTTTTTAGCAGCATAGAATTTTGCTGGGTACGGTGTCTCTTCCTATTGATACAAAAGCTGAAGGGTACAAACATTTGAAAGATGTGAAGCAAGTGAAATTTTGAAATACCCAAGCAGATGATTTCTTTTGGGGAGGGCCCGCTCTCCAAAGGATTTAATAACCCAAATACCATCTGAAGATATTTTGTTGTCCTTTTGCTGGCAGAGAACACAGATACCAGTTATGGAGATAAATCCAAAAAGCGGGTCAAATCATGATTTTTATGAATCAAGTGAAAAGGCTCGGTGCGTTTCTCAGCGCAGCGTCCTCCTGTTGGACTTTGGGTGTTGCAGACAGCATGAGGGTGGTTTAAAACCTTAGTGCAGAAAATCTATGAGTCTCCCGACGCTGTCTGTTTGTCCTCCCGGTTCAGGTCAGCGGGTAAAATGGAAAAATTGGTGCTCTCTGCAACTTGTTAAAAACTATGGTCGTTTTATTCCTGTCTCCAGCCTGACTGACAGCAGATGAGAACAGCTATTTGATTCGTGGCCGATGGCTTCGCGCAGGCTGTCGTGGTCAGCCGGAGTTACAGCAGAGAGGAGTGGGTCTCGCCGTGAGCTTGTTGGCCTCTTGGAAAAGGCAAAAGTGTCTCTTGGAGCGATGCTGGGTGATCCTCTTAGTAAAGTCAGGATGGAAATAAACCGTGGCTCTGGACAGCAGCCTCCTGATGCTCCGGTTCTGTACAGATTCAGGAACAATTTCTTACGTACTGGAAGCAGAGGTTGTTCACTATTTGGGACCCCTGGGGCATGTGCCGCTGGCTTGCGTTTGCCATTAGAGCTCTGAATGATTTGGGAAGAGAGTTAAGCACAGATAACACTTAATAGATGTATGAGATGCTTTAAGATGCATTGATTTCAAAGATGTAATATATGACTGTAATTCCCCTTTTACTGGCAGTAATACCCTGGTGGGGAAAATGAGGCTGGACCCTGTGTACGTGCTCCCTGGATGGAACTAACTGCCCCAGACTGGCTCTCAAGAGGGAGCAGGGCTTGTCCGTAGGCAGAAATGCTGTAAGGTGTCCTGGAGCCCCAATAGAATTGTAGAACTGCAGCATGGTTTGGGTTAGAAGGACCTTAAAGATAATATAGTTCCAACCCCCCTGCCCTGGGCAGGGGCACCTCCCACCACAGGTTGCTCCAAACCCCAAACAACCAGGTTCCCCCGCCATATGAGCCAGGCCACCGTGGGCAGCTTCTTCAATGGGGGGGACGACAACATCCATGCTGTGTGTGTTGAAATAGAGAATCTGTAAAATGTTATGGGGCTTAAAAGCAGAACAGACACTGAGCAGAGCACAACGGCTGGGCCAGGATGGGATAAACACTGTCCCGAAACTCCAAAGTAAACATCTGTGCTGCAGAAGAGCAGAATTCCACAGCCCAGGTGGTGCCAAAATACAGGGAGTGTTTGCCAAGGAGCCCTGGGTCTTCCACTGTCTTCCACTGCCCATCCAGCACCGTTCCTGCAGGGACAAGGTGGCAATTGTCCCCAACCTGCGTGTTAGAGTGTGTTTGCTCCTGATGGGCTGTGAGCAGGTGGAAGATGTTGGGGCAGAAACACCCACAAGGCCAGGAGAAGAGATGTGAAAGTGCTGCCCAGGGAGGGTAATACCTCATTAATACCAGGCAGCAGCGGTAGGGAAGAAAAGCAGCTACTGCGTCGGTTGCGTGATGTTTTCAGGAGAAAGCCCTCAGGAGGTGGCATTGCTGCCTGTGCTGAGAGTGATCCCGCTCCCTCATCCGTGTTCACGAGCTCTGGATGTCAAAATCAGGGAGGGTGACTGTGCCTTGCATTTCCCAGAGAGGAACGGCGGTGAACCGTAGTAAGATGAGAAAGTAGCCCAGGATGTACCTTTTGAGAAGTAACAACTGGTTTACAGAATTCAGGATTACTTCTTCGGGGGACTCAAACAGCCGTGTGACGTTAGCTTGTCACAGGATAACGTCAAGCTACTTATCTGTAGTAAACATGAACAGGATTAGATTTTTACCTCCCTCCTGTACTTTTCCAACCATCTCCTGGCTCCCAGTGGCTGCTCCTGGTGCTTTCACCAGTGCTGGTGAGAGAAGGGCCGTGGGGAGAAGTAATGGCTCCAGGATCCGATGTGTGAGACGCTGAGAGTTTTGGGCAGTAATTGCATCAGACGCGGAACAGGCAGGTGGCACAACAGCTTCTTCATAGTGAATAGGGCTTAAAAAAAGTAGAGATGGCCCTGGGTTGCAAAGGGAGGACCACCACTGAGCTCTGCCTTGGCCTCTAGGTCTTGGAGTCAATTTGTAGCAGCACAAGGCAGGTACCCACAGAATGGTTTGGCTTGGAAGGGACCTTAAAGCCCTCCCAGTGCCACCCCTTGCCCTGGGCAGGGACACCTCCCACCACCCCAGGTTGCTCCAAGCCCCATCCAGCCTGGCCTTGAACCCCTCCAGGGATGGGGCAGCCACAGCTTCTCTGGGCAACCTGGGCCAGGGTCTCACCACCCTCACAGCAAAGAAGCTCTGCCCCAAATCTCATCTCCATCTCCCCTCTTCCAGTGTCAAACCCTTCCCCCTCATCCTATGGCTCCCCTCCCTGACCAGGAGTCCCTCCCCAGATTTCCTGGAGCCCCTTGAGCGACTGGAGGGTCTCCCCGGAGCCTTCTCTTCTCCAGGCTGAACCCCCCCCATACCAGTATCTCCCAGCAGAGGGGCTCCAGCCCTCCCAGCATCTCTATGGCCTCTGGCCCTGCTCTGACAGCTCTGTCTTTCCTGTGCTGAGGACTCCAGAGCTGCCCCTATCTTCTGTGACAGCAGACAGGCTGCAGGCAATGGCCAGTTATTTCACTTCTGTCGTACCTGGTAAACAAGAGAGCTCCTAGGAAGACTTGAACTTCTGTTTTCAGAGATAGCAAAGTCAAATAAACATATATTTGTGCTTTGTGATACACGCAGAGGCTTAATAACATGTTTAGCAACAGATGACAGTTTATATTACAAACACTTAAGTGCGTGCTGCTGGATTTTCTGTTCCAGGCAGCTGTGACACGTGGTGGCTGCATTTCAGAAGGCATGGAGATGACAAAGTGTCAGAAGCCACGCAAGGGACAAACCTGGCAGAGGGGTTTGAAGGCTTTTGAGAGGCCTGTGAGAGCTAGAAAATGTTCTCCTTGGTGGGAGAAGGTCAGGAGTGTGTGTGGGGAAAAGCACAAATTTCTGGGATGGTGAGAGCAGTCTCCTGGGGCTTTGTGCTGGTGTGAGGGTGTTTTCATCGGCCGTCAGTGTCCTCAGCTCTGGCATGTCCAACCCTGTCTCAAGTGCTGATGGTTTCAAGCACAGAGCTTTTCAGTGTAAAAGATTATTTTGGAGGAAGGAAAAAAAAAAAAAAAGAGGCAGCAAGCTGTCTGGATAATGGGAAACAGGTGCACAAAATTAGATAGCAGCGAGCAGTCGGGGCTGTGCAGATCTGAAGATGTAAGAAACAGCATTTTTTCATTGCTAATGGTGTTAAAAACTCCAGCTGAATGTCTTGGTGAGAAGCGGGGCTCTAATGACAGCAACAGGATCTTTATAATTAGCAGAGTCTGCCCAAACTTCCTGAAATAGTCTTATTTTGGGAACAGATTTGATAGCATCATAAAGGTGGTGCTGTAGTTAGAGAGTTAGTTAGAGGAGTAATGCCCTCAGGAAAGAGCCCGGGAAGGCGAAGCAGATGGTGAGCCCGCTTGTCGAGTCGGTGCTGTCATCCTCAGGAAAAGTGTAAATTCCTAACAGAAACAACAACAACAACAAAAAAAAAATATACAGAAGCCTGCCTGGTTTGACAGACTTGAATGTGTCTGTCTCTGTGGTTTATCTTGTGGATCTAGACACAAACTGTGGGGCTGCACAGCTCTCTTGGTAACCGTTTGACTTGCAATGAGTATTCAAATGACTCTGAATTGCAGTATGAAAATCGTGGCACAATCTTACAGTTTTTGGGTTTTATGCCAAATCTTACCCTGTTCCAAAGCTGCTGGTGGGCAACACTAATCCAGGGACAACATGTTCCCGGTGCTCGCTCTCTTCCTTACTGCTGCTCCACCAAAAAGTTTTGTGCTGACAACCCCTGGCAGAGGTGGTGAAAAGCTGGAGAAGAGTTGGAAAGCTGAATTGTTGCATGAGTTGGAGGCAGCATCTTCTGCCGGGACACCTTGGCGGCTGCCGTGTTTCTGTAGGGTGTTGCGGTCCTGTGGGAAGGAGCAGGGCTGGGTTAGGATTGATTTAGGACTGGTTTGATGGGTCCTCATGGATGCTGGAGGGAGCTGGCCCCATCCCTGGGTGGGGGTGAGGATGGGGTGTTCCACAGGAGGGATCCCTCTGCCTGCAGAGGTTGGACATTCCCCCTGCGATAAAGGACTGACGTTTTTAATGTAGAGAAATTGCAGTCGCGGCTGTAAAACTCCAGAATTTGGACAGCTGGGGTTTGCTTTTATGAATTTTCTTTGGTTTTGTGGACCGATGCAAGAAACCCCCCTGCGTTTTCCAGTTGAGCGTGATTTCTCCTGCCCTGCCGTTGCCTGCTTTCCTCTGTTCCTTACCCTGTTAAAATTGCTGGTCCAAAACAAGTGTCACCTTCGCAGCGCGTCTGAGCGAGCTGCAGCTAACTCCTGCCACCTGCTGTCTTCTTCTCTGCTCTTCACTTTATTATCATCCTGGTTTATTAAAAAAATAAATCAAACCAAAAAAGCAGAGTGCGAAGGAGATGGAGCTGTGTCTCCATTCCCCTTTCACACGCACCTCCATCGCTCTGCAGCCACCCTGCCACCTCCTCTCTCCCACCACCTTCCCTCACGTCTCCCCAGGTAAATGGAGAGCCTGGACCTGTGGCTTTCCACGTGTACCAAATTCCCCTCTTCATCATCTGCTGGCGATCAGTAACACCAAGAATGTCCTTACATTGGGGGTGTTGCTCACCCCCACGCTCGTGAATTGCATGTTCCTGAGTCCACCAGTAAAACCAGGAGGGTCTCAGGAGACTCGGTTTTGTCTGTCAGTCAGGTCTTGGATTTGCAGTTGTTTTCTGGTGTAGGGGTTGCCTCACTGAGTTGTGTCTGTGGATAAAAATGTCCATCCCATATGTAGGCTGTTACTTTTCCTCCTGCAGAGACAGATTTTGGGTCTCTGAGAGTGGTACTTGACTTCTTAGAAGCTCTTGGTGGCCTCCAGACACAGTGTCACTGTCCAGACCATAGAGCAAGGCATGCTTTTAGAGAGGACTTCTCCTACAGGGGACAAGTATTTGCGTAGCTTATCTTGAACGATTTCTAGGGACCTTAGATAACAGTTCTGTAGCCTCTGTACGTGCAGGCAATGCAATCCTAAGTCTCAGCAGTGCCCATTTCACCCTAAGAGTGCTGGGCACCCACGTGCTTGGCGCAGAAATGCCACTGGGGTCCAGCAAGGGGGGGTGAAGGAAAGAAGAGGCACATCATGGTGGGTGGCTGAGGTATTCTATCCACCATCCCTTGGTAGAAGGACATCCTTGGGGAGGAGTGACCGGAGAATAACCAGATCAAGCGCTTCAGTGCTCATGTGGCCAACAGTGTTGCACAATCAGGGTCTTGGCTGCGAGTGCTGTTGCTTGAAGATACACTGCAAAGCAAATTTTAGCTTTTTTTTTTTTTTTTTTTTTTT
>VZRU01005985.1:69468-89507 GCA_013398155.1 Pedionomus torquatus
CCCTCTTTTTTTCCTCCTCCTCCACCCCTCCTGGCCCGGGAAAGAAAAAGAGGATGCTGTCCCACATATTTACAGAAATGCTGGAAAATATGAATCTGAAGGGCTGGAGGGGAAAAAAAAACAAGGAGAAGTCATAATTTTTGGACTTTTAACGTCAGGGGTTTTTAGGCAGTTTCCTGATTGGAAAAGAGGAGGGTATGATTAATGGCTTTGGAGTTTGGCAGATGTGGCCCAGGACACGGTCAGAAAAGCGTCCGGCGCCTGCTCCTCTTAACACCCGCTGGCAAGAGAGAGGGAGCCCTGTATCCTTGAGCGTGGTGGGGGCTAAGCAGGGACAGAGCTGTCGAAACCCGGATCTTTGGGTCTTCTGTTAGCACAGAAAAGCAGGACGGGCAAGGCCAGGACATAATTCGAGGATGCCAGGAGCGGTGCCGTTCCCTTTTCGGGCTCCAGCGGCGGGGGAATACCCTACTGAATATGAGTTCATCCCTCCCTGCCCCTCCCCCAGGGCATGTCTGTGCAACTCAGCGCAGGGTTCGGAGATACCTTGGAGCACGTCTCTCCAGATACTGGAAGCACCGCAGCCCGCAGCGTGGTGTCCCTGTCGGGGAGTTTCTGTTTTTTAGAGATTTCGAGATTTGGCTTTTCAAAGGCTCAGCAGAGGCAGGTCGGGGCAGATTTGCAGAGAAGTCGGCGCCCAACGTGTGCGCCCTGTGCTGAACCCTTCGAAGAATCTGGGTCCCGCAGCTCCCTCCAGCAAAGCCCAGCCTTTGGAAGCCCTGCCGGCAAGCGATGCTCCGGAGGAGCTTGCTGCTTGGGAGCAGGCTTTGGAGCCCTGCCGGCAGGTCAGGAGGTTGTGGGCAAGGGTCTGCAGCGGGGCTGGAGCTACCTTCCTCCACCGCAGACCGTGCCTGGTTAGCGAGGCCTTCCTGGAGCACTTCTGAAGAACCCCCCGGAGCTACAATTGCAGCAGAATTGAGTCGCTCACTTGCTTTGATTTCAGCTTCAAAGGAGATCTGGCAAATAATGGATGCTTCAGTTCAGTGGCTGACTCAAAAAAAAAAATTGGGGTTAGGAGGTTGGCCAGGAGAGAGTGTGGGGAAATCTGGCTTGAGTTAAAATGTATCAGAAACTTCTTAGGGAGGCAAAAGCCCAAAGTTTCGTTTCTGGTCAGCCTGAAATGCTGAATTCAATCCAAAATGCAGGATCTTGATTTTGGTGTCAACTCTTTTTTAACTTCTTTTAAAAAGAAGTCTCTCTTTTCCCCAACTAAATTATGGTTTGAGCTTGAAGAATTAGCAGTTTTATTTGGCAAATCCCACCGCGACATATTTTGACATTTGGCGAAATGCTGCACCCTTTTTCCAGTCAGACCCTGTTTGCTTGGCTACAAGAGCTTTCGCTCCTTTCAAAATCCAGTCTTTTCTGATGAAACTGTTGCTCCAAGTCCGAAAAATGTCCTTCAGCTCTTTCAGAGCTCACACCGGTGGCTGTAGCGTCTTCTTCATGTGCTTCACCTATAGATGTGGCACTTTGGGGTGCGCTATAGTGCCCGAGGTTGTAGGGGTTTTTTGCATGTGTACGGTTGGACTCGATGATCTCAGAGGTCTTTTCCAACCAGAATGATTCTGTGTGATTCCCGCTGCAATTCAAAGCGTGAACTGTAGGATTTAAAGCCGTACGTTTCTCTCCTTACCTAAGGCATCGCCTTGCAGCCTGCACACTGCTGTAGTGCTTGACATTACTTCGGGGTCCAGTCCAGACCTTGTAGGAGAAAGCTTTTCAGGAGAAAACCTTGGTTCTGGGGTACTGACCCTCTTCAGCTGCAAAGACCAGCCCTTGCTGACTCCCAGGTGTATTTTGGAGCAGGGACTTGCCAAAGCGGGGTGGGAGGATGGCACATCTTTCCTGCCCTACCATCTTTTCAGCATGTGGGTGTGTGCCTACCCAGGGGACAGAACACCTTTGGGTTTTCCTGATGGATATATTGATAACTGCTAAACCATTTTAAAGCGTTTTGGGCTTCTTTGTGAGTATGAAAAAGGATTTTTTTTTTTTAACTGTGGGAGTTGGCAGGTTGAACTGCCAACAGGGTTTGAAATGACAAAATGATACCTGTTGATAGAGTATTCTTTATCTCTCTTAGGAGATCTCCAGCAACGAGTCAGCCACCTGTCTCCAGAGTTAACCTGCAAGGTACGTCTGTGACTTTTGATAATCACCTGCAAGGTCAAATGCAGAGGAAGGTATTGCACATCATTTTACTGGCAGCTGCTTCTCTGCCCCCTCCCCCTGGTGCAATTCTGGGTTCTTCTGGGTGACTTGTGCGAAACCAAATGCAAGGGAACCATTGGGCCCGAAATACTGTTCTTTTAATAGTTTGGGGTTTGGGTTTATCCTTGTGTGTTAGCATAAAAGACAAACACGATTTTGGTTTGATAGTCGTGGCCACAGTGACTGCTGTTCTTCTCCGTCCCTGTGCTGCACAGGCCTGGACAAGCCCCAGCCTACAGGCCTTAAACAGGCTCAGACACAGCTGTATTTTTTTTTTTTTTTCTATACTGTTTATTTCAGTTTGTTTCCATGTGATCTATGTAAAAATTGCAATCTCAAAAAAAAAAAAACCAACCTTTCTCAGGTGAAACTTCTGCTTTTGTTAGGTTGCCCTGGAATGGCTTTTGTTGTTGTTGTTGTTGTTTGTTGTTTGCTTGTGGTCTTTTGAAATCTGCGCTTAGCGATCGACCGAGAGCAGAAGTCAGTGAGTGTGGCTGATGGCATCTTCTTCCCTGTCTGCTCGCCCCCCTGCTTGTGGTGTCCCTCGGTCACTTTGTCCTCACCCCCGGGTCGGGTCAGAGACCACGGCAAAACCCAGTAGGTTTGGCTGCCATCAGGGAGGAGAATATCACCGAGCAAAGAGGACAGATGGACCCCCGATGGGGGCTCAGCGTCTTTTTGGGGTGGCCAGGAGAGGTAGGGTGGGCGGCAGTGTGAGCCCAGCGAGCGGAGGCAGGGAGCAGCCAGGGAGGGAGCAGGTAGGGTGAAATACTGAGGATGGGGAAGCAGAAGCAACCTGCTGGTGACAAGTTTCTTTACTTTTACACCTGGGTTTAGTCTTGCAGCACTGGGAGCTTGTGGGACCCCTCTGAGGAACAGAGCTGGCCCTGCTTGCACTAATTTAAAGGTTACTCCCACGGAGAAGGAGATAAGATTTGGAGGAGTGCCCGTCTGTAAGGCTTAATCTCAGCCTTTCCAATAATTATGTGCTTGGAGGGACTAATAAAGCTTAATTTTTACAGTGTGCAGAGCCTGGGTAACTATAATTTCCTTTCATGCTGTGTATTATTTACTGTCTGGGGACACATATAGTCCTGGGGACTCCCACATTAACAAATTTTGAGGAAGCCTAATGGAACATGGAAACCTCTGATGCTGCAGCAGAAGTGGAGAGCAGACACTTAAAACTCCCTTTTCCTTCCCTCCCTCTCTGTGAGCAGTGTTGAGTCAGGGCTAGCAGGAATGCAACTCATCACTTTATTTAAAAGTCTGTTCTAGCAAGACTTTGATTTCGTGTGGAGGAAATAATGGAAAATTTCATAACCTTTCCATAGATCTGTTTATATAGGTTACAGAGCCTAATAACGAGGGGAGAATTCCGTTCCAGGAATTTCTAGATTAATTTTCTTGACACTTTCTGTGGAAACAATTGCTTTCAGCTTTTTAAGGCTTTGTGGGTATTTTTCTACACTGTTGCCAACACGAGCCATGCTTGTTACTTTTTAGCTAACCCGAGCTTCTAATAAATGAAATAAGTGAAAATTTCAGCTTTCTTTTTGATTGAAGGGTCTGACACGCAGAACTGTAGAGCAAGTTTTGTGTTACCTTGCGAAGCTCAAAAAGAGAAGGTGACTGAAAAGAATCCAACTTGCAGCATCTGTAGCCTTGTGATCCTGACTCATGGCTTTTGATGTCTCAGTGCCAGTAGTTATATGTGGATGGGTGGATATATCTAAAATAAATTAACTTCTTGTCTGAGCTGTGGAAAAAAAAAAAAATATAAAAAGAATTTAAATGTCCAGGTGTGGAAATGAGCCGTGCTGGATGCATTTTCAGTTTGCAGATTTCTGTTTGGTAAGAAAAGGGCTTGTGGAATTGGTAGAGAAGTCTGGGCTGGATTGGTGGCCTCTCGAGTAAATGAGTTCTTAACCACGTAACTTAACTTACTTTAGGTGAAGTCTTCAAGTGAAACATAAAATGTGACTTGTGTCGTTACAACCAAAGTGAATTACGACAGTTTGTAGGTAAGATTAAGAAATAGTTTTGAGATTGACAGGAAATTGTGTTATTTCCTACATGACAGAACCCCATATTGACATTATTAGTGCAAACACCTGGGGCTCTTGGTTAAATTCCGTTTCAGATTATTTTTGTTGGTTAATTGTACCAGCTCTTGCAGGATCCAGTCTCTAGGCTGAAGCCATCCCTTCCTGGCCAGCGTAAGGCACTGCATCTGCCGTACCGTCTCACCCCTGTGAGCTGGCCAAGGAGGGACAACGGCTCTAACACGTTGAGGGAAGACTCTGAGAAACAGCCCGATGGAGCTGCTGAGGTGTAATTAATGACTTTCTTATTTTGTGCTCTTCTCCTGGGCTTCTGGCCGTGTTTACTCGTTGCATGTTTTGCCCCCACCTTGTTGCCCAGAGTGCGTTCCCAGTTCCTCTGGTTTCCCGTGGAGGCCACGGTCATTCTGTCCAGCAGCTGCCTTCACCAATTCAGTGATTCCCTTCCATTCCCTATTTCCCTCCATTCTTACATACCATAACTCATAAGCAGAAAACAATGACTGTCATTTACTTTCTAAGGAAGTTTCCATTTAAATGCAGTGAGAACAAAGATTTTTTAGGGGAATATATTTTTCAGTGTTTGCAGATTTTATTTTTTTTTTTTTGCTAGATGGCTTCTGATCTGGAAATTATGAAAGGAAAGAGATTTTCCTATCGGATCACTTCCAGTTATGTGCCAGTGGCTCCTGTGTCTGAAAGGATGCCGAGTGTTTTTCCTGAAAGTTTAGGAGAAGGAAACAGTAATGTTTTGGTTGGGACTAGGCTGCTTTACATCCCTCCAGATAAAAGAATGTGTTTTGAAGTGAAATGTGTTTATATCCTCTAGACTGGTCGGTCGGCAGAGCTCGGAATTGTATTTCAGCTCTCCCGTGTCACACGTTGATTCACAGATTGTTGCCACAATCAGTTGACATCAGTATGAGCACCTCGTATATGTCTCCTTTTATTTGTCATTAGCGGAGTGATTTATATCCTGTTATGAAAAGTACAGAACTCGGGGTTTAAAAAGCAAACTAGCATACATTAATAAAATTACCCTGGGGGGGAGACAAATTACATGTGGCACTTGCAGTGGAAGTAACGCACGCCAGCTGTTTGCTCCGGCTAGAATCGTACGGGGTTTGTCGGTTGTTTCGAAGCGAGAGGAGCCAAATCTGCGGCTCCGCACGCTCCCGAGGAGTTGCCTCGCTGAGGACCCAGGCCCTTGGCGAAACCAGTGAGCTGCGGCAGTGGAATGATGGCATTTCTTTGCCTTTTTTTTATATATATATATATATTCTTTCGTTTTCTTGAAAGTATGAAAAATTCTGGCTGGGTTTTTCATGGGACAAAGTGCTTTCAAAGCCCCATACTGATGTCACTGTGAATTTCAGAGCTTTCTGAACCTTAGAACCACAGCCATAAAAGGAAGAGGAATATGTATGGAACATCCTGTGTTTTGTCCTCGGTATAAGCTTCAGTAAATCGGGCAGATTTTTCCTGTTGTTTTGTTATAACTGCAGATCACAGGCACAAACAAAATCGCTTTTATGAATTAACTGAGAAACCATAACGTGGAAATATGAAGCCGTAGCAAAAAGTACATAAATCCTTAATTAGCTCGTGTACTTCGCAGCTGGGGAGGGATAATGGGAATACTTCGGACCAGGAGGTTCCTTAGCGGCGTGTCGTGTTACAGAGTGCGAGGGCAGGGCCAGGATTATGGTGGTTGGTGCTACCCAACTACCTTCCCTGGAGCCACAGATTAAACATAACGTCACACGAGTGTCTGTGACGTTCCTCTCCTATTCTCAGTTTCTCTCCTCATTTTTCTCTCCTATTCTCGTTCTCAAGGCCAGGCTGGATGGGGCTTGGAGCAACCTGGTGTGGTGGGAGGTGTCCCTGTCCAGGGCAGGGGGGTTGGAACTTCATGATCTTGAAGGTCTCTTCCAACTCTAACCATTCTGTGATTCTATTCTATGATTTTTGTTTGGGGTTTTGGGGGGTTTTGTTGGGTTTTTTTTTCAAATGTTTTCAAAAATTTTCAATTTTTTTTTTTTTTTCTGCCACCGTTACTTTCATTGACCTTGTGTTACCTCAAGCTCAGAGCCTTCTCTTCCCAATTCAGCCCTCTCCTTCCCTGGCATCAGTGAAAGGTCTTTAGATCCTACCTAACTGATTCAACTAATAGCATCTTTAACCAGCAACAAGTCTGGTGGTTCCTGCTTCGTTTTTTTCCTTCCTCTATATTTATTTTCTCCGCTGGCCCCAATTTCCTCTAAATTAAATCATCTTTCACGGGCTGTCACGTTCAGGAGCTGTGAGGGGGTTTGCAGAAACTTTTCTTAAGAGCAAGCAACTGAGTGTCCCTTGGATACTTTCAACACTGCATAATTATAGTGTGTCCTCACAATTAATTATATACCTAACAAGAGAATATAGCTGAGTCGCTTTGCAACCTGAGGCTCGGGGGATGTGGCGCTTCGGGATATGTCACACACTGGCTTTTCAGGGCTTGTGAGATTAAAGCTTTGTTAAAATTCCTCGCTGGGGATGGGAGTAAAAGATTGGTGTTTTTCTTGCTTGTGCCTTAGCTTCAGCTTTCCTGCACACCTGCACGTTTGTCTGCACTTCTCACATGCCTTTACACGAACTCAAACTTGTACTCTTTCATTTTTTTTATTATTTTTTTTTTCTTATGTGGGTGTAAGATGTACACAGACCCGTGCACGAACATTTGTAGAAAGCCTAAACAAAAGACCGGATTAATGCTGGTGCTTGTGCTAATGAGAGTCCCAACTTCTTGTAGGACTTAACGAGCCCCGTGCATCAAAGTCAGCTCTCGGTTACAAATATCTGTCAATCCCAAGTAATTAATATGGAGCTGGTGCTCTTGCACCACACTTCCTCCGCTTGGCGTGCGGAGAATGGCTCTGGGCATGTACAAAATAGCAGATTCATTGGGAATTCTCTTGGTGCGCTGGGAGTTTGGCTGAAGATCTGGCCTTTTAGATTTTGGGACAGATCGTCCAAGTTGAGTAGATGCGGTGTATCAGGCTTTTAACAAGTGCGCAAGAGGAGCCGGGTATGACTAAACGACTGAGCTAAAGCGTGTCAATCGAGTGCAGTAAATTCAGCGGTGCTGTAGGCTTATTTACCACCTACAAACGTTGTTCTTAAAGGATGCAGTGCTAGAACGACGTGGATTATTTAGAAACGAAGCAAAACTGCAGAAGCCACCAGCTTAATGGTGTGACCCAGGAAAATGAAGGCTGTTGAGCGGTGGAGTGCTTCTTGCTGCTTGGAGGAATTCAAAGCGAGCACTCAAAGCGACCTGGAGAACAAACAAGCGTAGCTGACCGTGCCCCGGGCTGCTCTGGGGACGTCCAGAGGCCGTTTCTCGCTCCCGGCGGGTAGTTCATTCCCGCTGAGAGTCCGTTTCGTGTGTTGTGCCTGCCTGGGAACACACACCCCCTGAAAGTTGGACTCATGCATCTTAGTAAGTATTTCAGTTATGCTATTGACGTCAATGCAGTCATTAAATAGATTGCCGGCCCTCCCATCAGTAAACCTGTGCCAAAGACCTAGAGGCAGACACATTTTAAAAGAAGAACATCAGGTTTTCTTTTAGCGTTTGGAGAGAATAAGGGAAAAGTTTCTTCTGAAGTCACTCTGCTCTGCAATAAGGGAGGGTTTTCTTACTTAATTTTCTAAGGCTCATTTTCTGCAAAGATAATTGCTGCCTTTTACTCTAACACACTTGTGTTGTGTTACTGTGCACATAAACAATTCCAAATGAGACTAAAGAGTAATTTTTCTGCGATCAGCTCCAGCTGAAAAATGACACTCATTTTAGGTCTCCCGGCTAGATTTATTCGTGTATCAAGTAACAGAAGGTATTCAGGCAAACCTGTTTAGCCTTTGACTCCAGAAATTCTGCAAGGATTGATTTCATGACATCTACATAAGAAAATAGCCTTCATTTCTCCTCGGCAGGCTCTGAAGACATACAAGCTAATAGTGGCTCCATAGCAACGGATAAAAACTGTTTTCCCCTCCACCCCACCTGTGGATGTCACATGAAGATGCTACACGTGCTGCTGCCATCAGGAGCCTGTCACTCCGTGGGGCCCCGCTGCCATCTGCAGCCATGGGGCGAGCGGCCGTGGTGCCAGCAGGACTCCCTGCCTGCGGTCACGCCGTCCTGCCATATTCCTGAGGTGGGCTGGGCTCTCCCAGGGATGGCCGAGATGTCCATTCATCCCCGTGGCTGGGGAGATAACCTACCTCCCGGTGCCAAAGGCAGGTCGGGGTTGGGCAGTTATCCTTTGCCCGCTGTCAGGAATGGCTCCAGCCATCAGGCAGAGGCTCCAGAGGGAATGTGAGCTGAAAGCCTAAGGAGATACATAGATGGCATCCTCACCCAGGTGGAGGGAGTACCTTTCCTTTGACAAGAGAAGCAGGTATGTTGTAATTAACAGCAGCAGTGTGTGTTTGAAGAACGGTTGAGGAGCCAAACCACTGGGTATTTTGTTGAGGTTGTCATTTTACTGATGATACCACGCTCTGTTACGTAGGATAAAACCATAAAAGCAGTCATAGGTTGTTAAAAGGGCTTCTCTCTGAGGGACGATTTCTCTCTGAATGAACCGGGCAACTGCAAGCCCAAGGTGGCAACGAGGAGATCTTCGTAGGGGCGCGCTCTCGTCGTGTCCCCGTATTCACTCTGCTCTTTGAGCGCAGGTCAAGGCCTGAAAGCCCTGCATTGCTTTGCTCTGCTGCCATTCCTAGGGGATTGCTTAAGGCCTCTGAGAAGACAATGAGACTTTGCCATTGCTAATATGGGGCTTGATAAAATCTGTGTTTCTTTTGTTTTCTGCATAGAATGATAATAGTTGCTGTGGGTGAGATTTTGACATCGCAGTCTTCAGTGCACTGAATCAGTTCCATATGAGTTTGAGAAATGTGCGCTTGATCTGAGGGGAAAAAAAACAAACCAAAACAAACAAAAACACCCGAACCAAACTTCTGGCAGGCCGGGTTGTATTTCTTTTAGGTCGTGGGGCACAGTTTGTGCATGCCTGAGTGATGAATAGGGTTCTTCATTGTCCCGCTGATCTGAGCCCCTTTAACTTCCGTATCATCAGCATTTTCCAGCCAGTGGGAGCTGAAACGGACTCCTGAAAGCACCCATCGGCTCATCCCCACGGCAGCTATATATAAGTTTCTCCTTCCTCCCCCGAGGTTGAGCTCACTGCTGCGGCAATTGTGTCCCGGACACAGCTGGCCACGGGAGTGTGAGAGGCTGCATCCGAGGATCTGTGCGGAGACATTCCCGGGGCAATGCACCGCACAGACCCCAGGGCCATCAGCCTCTCCTTGGACAGTCCCCATGTTCAAAAACTTTGTCCTCCCGCAGGATCCGATTCCAAGTCTCAGTTGCTTTCTTGTGGTGTTTTGAAAAGTAAGTATTTCTAACTTTGTGTTTTGCTTCTCAGCGGCCAAATCGTCCAGTCCGTAGTTGGGCAGGAACTCCCGCGGACTGTTTCGTATTTACTAGCTGCGGTGGGAGCAGTGTTGGGTTCTAGATACAGAGGGTAAAGCGCTGACCTCGATGGATGGTGTTTGGGTTTGCCCGTTGTCCTCCGTAGGGGAGGCATTTTGCTCGCCGAAGTCGACTCTACAGTTACAGGATAACGATTATACCGATTAAAACTTTTTAAAAGCTTTAAAAATCAATGTATCATCCAGGCAGAATTAAAAGTAAAGGGTTGTAAAGGGTTTGTAAAGAATTAAAAGTAAAGGGAGTAAAGGGTTGAAAATGCGCTTTTCCCTCTCTTCAGGTAGGGAACGGGATCCATTCTGAGATGTGGTTCAAACTCACCGATTCCCAAAAAACAGGGTTATGGAACAGTGACCGTAGTGACCGGTTTCAATGTTCAAATCGCCCAGAAATGCTCTGGGTTCATTGTCAGTATCTTCTCATCTCCTGGTTAACTAAAAAAGATTTATCTAGTTAAGCTTATTAATGTAAGCATAATGTCATTGTGCAACCGGTGAAGAATGTTACGCTAATAGTTAATGAAACACTTCATTGTAATACTGTTTTCTCTGTAAGAAGTGTCCGTAAATGACAGCCTTAAGTATTGTATAATTGCAATACTTTTTTGACAGAAAGGAAACAACTGTTAATTATTTATGTTTATTAATAAAACATGCCAGGATCTTAAGATAATTTGATTCACAGGGAAAAATATGTATGCATACAAAGATTTACATTTTTTAAGCAGTAGACTTTTGGAACATCTAAATACATCCGTCCCTGTGGAATATATTTTCATGTCTAAAGGTGTCATTGATTGGCTTTGTTGTGCTTTCAGGCACTTAATAATTTTAGGAATTCAGAATGTAAAAAAAACCAACCCACACACCTCCCTAAATCTTGCAGGGTGTTGATTTGACGCTGAATGTCTTTTGGGTTTATGTTCAGTGCTGCGCCTCTCAAGGGCCAGGGACAAACAACCTCTCGTCGACTAGAAGAGTAGGATCTGACCCAAGGTTAGGTGCTGTCTTTCGTTGTTTACTAGGAGCGGTGATCAGTGGCCGTTACTCAGTACTAATTACTAACGTAGCTTTAATTTTAAGAGAGCTATGCTTTTTAAATTAGATACTCTAGTATAAATATCCTGCTGTCATAAATACACCTTTCCAAGAGGAAATTAAACATCTGCGCATAGGAAAACGCCTCCGCCTCACCTCCACACTGTTAAAATGTCTTCAACAGACAATTTTGAATGGTTTCTAAAAGACTCCAGGTTCCAGGAGTAGAGAGCAAGCCTTCGGATCCAGCTTGCCAGGGCCCTTAGAGCGTATTCCAGACACCTCAATGTTTTCATTAAAAATGGGTTGAGGCCAGTTAGGCCTTTAACTGCAAGTATGTGTTTAGGGAGGTTTTACAAGCTTAGGGCTTAATATCAAAACGCTTCTAAAATGTCACCTTTTACAAACAATGTAATTTTTCTTTAAATACCGTGTATTAGGTTGAGAAAAGCAGGGCACGGTTCTAGCAATCATTGCGTTCTCTGAATAAACCAGCCTGCTATTCTGAGAAGTGGAAAAGCCAGCCCGTCTTCCTGCTCCCCTGCCCTCCTTCCCTGTCTTCTTCCCTCCCTGACTTTTACGAGAAGTGACCTGAAATTGCAGCCCTGCTGTTACTGACGGGAGCGCGGGACGTTTGGACCCGCGCTGGGAGCTGTGCTGCTGGTCTGGGACAGCCCAAGAGGACGTGGTAGGAGTCGGAAGGCAGCGTGGAGTCAGTCCTGCTACCAAAAATTCAAAGAAGTAAAAACATTAACGAGTTGGAGATGCAAGTGCGGGGTTGGTCACTCGGAGATGTTGCTGCTGTTTGACAGTCATCTCGTGTTTTCCTCCTTTTCTTCCCAAAGATACTTCTTGAAGAAGAGAAATCCAGATACGAGTTTCCAGTCTAACTGGAGGATTTTCTGTTTCAGCAGTAATACCATACGGGACGTGGTCCCCCTCCAGAGCTCACATACGTGTGCAGGACCTTCATCTTCATTCAAGTTCTTTGGGCAGGGTATTTCCCGAAATTCCTGTTACTGAAATGTCACGAACTGATTTTGCAGCTTCCTGGGTTTCAACTATTATTGCATGAAACCGTTTTTTAAAATATTTCCATCCACTTCCAGTGGGAACTTACTGTCCAGGTGAAAGCCAAAAAAAATTTGTTACTCACACTAAAGAAACATAAGAAGAGCCGATGCTCACACCACATTTTTCGGCAGCAGCTGCTCGTTCTGAGCCTGCCTTTGTAACGCATCCAAATGTGGTCACTTTAGCACGCTGCTAGAATGGCTCTTACTGCAAAGGGCCTTAAACGGAAAGTCATGTGCAGCTTAAAAATGGGATGTTTCACAGAAATGGTATGAATTTCACTGGATTTCTTTCACAGAGTTAATTACTTCAGAGAAATAGGGCGAATGACAGTGCAGAGACCTCGGCCAAGGCTAACACGAGGTGCCTCTGTTATGTTGCTAAATGTAAGAAATTCCGAAAGGTGCCACATTGCATCAGACTTCAAGGAGAAAAAGAAACCACTGGAATAATCTCCAGTAGACCAACCCGTATTTGACCTTCAGTGGGGAACATTTCCATTTCCATGCCTGTTTAATGTGATATTTTAACTGAGATGGTTGATAAGAGTGCTTTTAGTACGGCTGACATTTGGATTTCCTTGAAGTCGGTTTGAGATGCTGAAATAAACACATTTTGAGGGCCATAATTCAGTGTGTTTTGAGAGTGAAAGGCTGTTGTTACCTGTTCTAGCTGTAGGGATTGGACAAGTGCTTACGCTTCCAAGTCATAGAATCATAGAATGGTTAGAGTTGGAAGGGACCTTCAAGATCATCCAGTTCCAACCCCCCTGCCCTGGGCAGGGACACCTCCCACCACACCAGGTTGCTCCAAGCCCCATCCAGCCTGGCCTTGAACCCCTCCAGGGATGGGGCAGCCACAGCTTCTCTGGGCAACCTCTTCCAGTGCCTCACCACCCTCACAGCAAACAAGTTCTTCCTAATACCCAATCTAAATCTCCCCTCTTCCAGTTTAAAACCCTTCCCCCTTGTCCTGTTCCTCCCCTCCCTGACCAAGAGTCCCTCTCCAGCTCTCCTGGAGCTCCCTTCAGATCCTGGAAGGCTGCTCCAAGGTCTCCCCGGAGCCTTCTCTTCTCCAGGCTCAACAGCCCCAGCTCCCTCAGCCTGTCCTTACAGGAGAGATGCTCCAACCCTCTAATCATCTTTGTGGCCCGACGGGGAAAATACGGTCCAGTTCTGACTCGTATCCCAAACACAGCTTTTAAAAAGCTGATAACCAGGGTGTGCTGGCCACGGTTTGACGGTGACACAGAGGCACGGTGGAGATCAGCACGTGAAGGGACTAATAGGGAATATTAAAAGCTGTCAAAACAAATGATGCTGGTTTGTAGGATACTGACATCTCCCTCTTCCTCCCCACCCTTTTACCCATGGGACTTACTCTGTGATTTTAAACAGATTATTCTAAAAGGCTGTACGTGCAGTTCAGTAAACATAAAGCACACTGAGTCACAGCTACGAACAGCTGAAATTGTTCATTAGGGTAGATTAATACAGATGATTAGTACAATGAATACTTTAGCTCTCGTCAGCTACTGCAGGAATGGAGATTTTGGGGCTTGTGACTCGAGGCTCGCTCTGAATATTCATAGTTACAGCGTGTGGACGTGCAAAAACGGAATCTGTTCGTCCCAGGCTGCCACCGGAGCGCTGCCTGAAGGACATTAGCTTAACAGGTGAAACATCCTGTGTTTTTCAGAAACTGGAGGATCACAGATTAATTAACAGCTTGTTCAATTGCGTGTGCTTTCAGATTGTTCACGCTACTTCTTGGTTCTGTTCTGTGATGGACCTGGGATCTGGAGTGAGCAACGCTCTGCCTTCCCACGGTGTCGTTTGGAACAGTTGCAGATCAGTCGATAGGACTTACTCAGAGCATCACTTGAAAACCAAATATGTCAAAGCAGATCACTTTTTTTATTTTTGCAACCTGAGTGGCTCCTTTCAGCGCGGAGCAGCAATATCGGCGGGTTTCAGCTGTAGGAGGACGGTCGTACTCAGTTGTTTTGAAAGGCTAAATAAGGGCAGAAAGTTCAAGTAAGGTAAATCAGTGAGGCCGACATTGTTACCCTTTGGGTACATAAAATATCTATTGTAGGAAAAGAGATTAAAATTCCAAACTAAATCAGTTTTTTAAGCTGCCATCCTAAAGGATAATGGTTCTGAGAAATTACATTTAGCCAGGAAAAAAAGCCATTTAATTATATTTTATAATTAATATCTTTTAAAGGGCTGGCATGGTGGCTCGAAGCAGAACCAGTGACGGTGTGCCCAGCCTTTCCAAGGCTGAGAGTGGGGCACACGGACACGAAGGTTCATCCGTGTCCAAGGAATTACGGTTGGGATGCTTCCAGGAGCCACATTCTTAACTTTCATATTGAAGACCTTAAGGCAATGAAATGGAGAGGAGATGAAGGACAATGTTGTGTTAAATGGTAACCTTTTCAGGAGCCAAGGAAACTGATTTAAGCAGGTCTAACGTTTTACCAATAGCCCTTCTACATTGCTATGGTGACGGGGGTAGCCTTATCCTGACCCTCATTTAAAATTTCTGAATAATTTGCCTCATGAAGAGCGAAGGATTATTAATAAGCTTTGTCTAATGCTGGTGGCCAAGTAGAGCTTTCCAGGTACTTTGGCTTTGTACTTCAAGGGTTTGTCCCCGTGGTTCCTCTGCCATTTTGCGCTCCAGTATTTGTTTCTCCATGGTCAAAGGACCTTCACTCTGATAGAATATTTCAACTGTAAGTTTTATTACCTCCAGCTCCAAGGCGGTTCAAAACCTGATTTAATGGCTGCAGATGCATATGGGGATGAAAGTCCCATCTGAATTCTGTGGCAGATCCAAACGCAGACCTTTTTGCTGGTGGTTTGCGGAGCTCTTACGAAATAAGAGCACGGTTGGTCCTTTGCATCTTTCATCTTTGGCGGCGTGGGGTTTTTTTTTTGCCCTTTGTTGGGTTAAAATTGCTGGTTGCTGTGGGTCTGTCTAGGTAGTTCCTTCCTTTCCCTGGGCTCGTTGTGAAAGTTGCTGTTTCTCAAGGAGGAGTTCCTGCGCGGCAGCAGGGAGTTTGCAGCGGTGGGTGCACACGAGGAGGGCAGGGGAGGGATGCTGCCCCCCGGGCCCCTGGCTGTGGCCGGGGCTCCCGCTTCCAGCTCGGCCATCCTGGGCGCACGGCACCTGGTAACGAAGTGCCAACGTCCTCAGACTGGCTGTGGATGAGCCAGCTCCAGGACAGGAAGCCGTCTAGCCACAACAGCACGGGATGGTGCCCCACCTAATTAAGCCTGTTGAAAGGCAGGGCTAATTAGTTTAGGTGGAGCGCCTTGTTAGCACAACGACAGTTGCTTCCAGGATCCAAGTTGGTTTCCCTGCACGTGTGAGCTTACCAGCCCTGTCCGAGCCAGCCCACATGTATCAAGGGAGATAATACACAGCACGGCACAGGTGAACCCGAAGTGGGTAGCCGGGTAATTTCATAATTGTATCCTGAGTTTTCAGTGTCTTTCTCACACTGGTGCATTCACACGCACGCCATGTGCTCGGGAAGAAAACAGTGCTACTCACACAGGGAAATGTTCATCTTAACTGGGAGCCGGCCTTTCCTCCTTTGGCTGGAGACACAAAAGCACAGACTGGGCTCCCCGGGACTTACAGGGGGTTGGGATTGAGATTTCAGTCCCCGGGCTCACCTCTGCCTCTGGGCTGGAGGCTGCCTTCTGTAACCCATCAAAACCAGCAGTCATCTCCATCCCCAGCCTGCAGCTCTGGGCTGTTTTCACTGGGCTTTGGGGAATGGGTTGAGCAAAGGGGTGAAGGGGATTGACTTAATTTAAAAATCCATAATGACCTTGGTAACTTTGATCTGTCTTCAGAAACCTGTTCCATGTATGCGTTTATTTCCTTACAGAACATCATCTGATAAATCTTTTTCGGTGTTCTCCTTGCGGCTCTCTCCTTTAAGTGAGCTGTCAGTCCTTTGCACTTGTTCTGTTGGACCCTGTCTACGAGAGGTACTCTCCTGTGTCGTATTTTTCCTCCTGTCTTGTGATTAAGGCAGGAATCCTACAGGGCAACAAGGAATCAAGCCCGGTCAGTAAAACGATAATGTGCCAAACCGTGTGTTTGCTCCCCGAGATAAAGTTGGAACTGAGCAATCTTTCCCGTTCATTCAACAGGCCAAGATTAGATTCTGCCCCTCTTGCCATTTCTGCTTCTCCCTCTCCATGGACTGAGGAATTCCTACTATGCAGGCAAATCCCGTTCCCAGATTCCCCCGTGATATCGCTGCTAAGTGACATCTGACAAGATGCTTCCTGCATTTTGTTACTTCCATTTGGCACCATAAAAGCACTGTCACTTACCCTTCTGATTTGTGGCAGCCGCGCTGTATTGTTCGCTCCCGTGGCTGCCGTAAGGGCAAAGGACACCGCAAACGGGGACTGCCTGGTGATAAAACACCCCATCCCACCCTACCAGGAGATGCTATCTACAATCTAAATCCTTCTTCAGAACTTTTTTTTTTTTTTTTTCCTCCCTCCTTAGCATTTCAGATTAAACCTTTAGGCTTATCTTCAGATCAGAAATTACCTCTGGAGGAAGCTCCATAGGCTTCTGTTAGCTCCCTTAAGGTGCTTTTAGCGTTTACGCCTCATTTTTGCACCTCATCGTCATGCAAAAGGTGCAGCGTCAACTCTGCTTTGGCAATCTTGATCTTTAATCTTCCTGCTGTAGCATTTTGAAAGTTGAGTTTTACGCAGCTGGTTTAGAATTTGCTTGTTTGATTCAGGACCCTGACTTTTATTAGCTAGACCTTACCAAGTGGTTTCCAGCTCTCCATCTCAGTGGAAGAGAGATGTTAGTATCGTTTATTCTACAGGAATGAAGACTCACGATGAAACCTCTTCTGTGCTCTCATGCAACGCCCACTGAAGCTCTGGTCCTTCTGTTTGAGCAACATTTGGTAAATCCAGATCTTTGCAAGGTGTTTTGTGATGCTCTGGGTGCTCTCGCTACCCTGTTGTGCAACTCGGGCGACGCTGGGCACTGACATTAGAGGACAAACGCTAATGAGAAGTCCTGCTTGTGGGTACCTGCAGTTGATGCCACAAAGCCTGGCAACATTGAGTGACTTCTCCAGCTCTCACGATAATAAACCACAATCACTCCACTCTAAATTAATTGGCGAGCGATTGCCTAGCTACGGCTAACAGTTAGTGGTCTATTCAGTGAGTTGCCAGCCCGTGTGGGTCCTCAGTGACCTGATTCCCATGACCCAGCTGGTGATCCACCCCAACCAGCCTGCACACCAGTACTGGTGGGTTTAATCAGGACTTTTGCAGGTTTGTCCAGTTCTGCTTTAACTGGTTTCATCAGGGCTTGGCTCTCGCTCCAGGCTGACCTCTTGGTGTGAGTTGCCTTGAAATGTTTCATCTTTGCCTCAAAACGGTGGCTGGGCCCCCATGACTGATCTCCTGCCGCTCACCTCGGGGTGGGTTGCGAGAACTGGGATCAAAGCAAGGCTTGAGGGGACAGGCTGCCCAGCAGCGGGGCTCTGCAGAAACTCTTCCGCTTGCTGCCGAGGGCTTCCATTTACTGCTCGGCCTCGAGACTCCATCATTGTCATATGATTAATTTCACCTAAAAATTATAGACCGATCTTAAGTAGTGGCTGGGTTTTTGAAGAAAACTTACTGCAAGCTCAGGAGCAAAGCATCCTGCTGTGCAGGAAGATCAGGAATTTCAGCAGAGGCCAACTTGGTGAAACAAAGAGCTTCTTAGTGAGTCAAAGTGTGAAAAGAGAGCAGGCGACGAGCAAAAAGGACTGGTAACAAGGGAAGGATGTAAAAGCCCCGTTTGGGTGTGTGGGGTGAAGTTGGGCAGACAAAAGGCTGATGGAGCTGTGACTAGTGAGGAGACTGCGATGTGGGTATGGAGAAGGGAAAGAAAGTTCTGGAAAACAAAATTAATCTATGGGGGAAACAGCTTAGTGACAACCAGTATAGAAGAAGAGCGAAGTGCCTGGTGTCTTTTTTGTCTCAGTCTTCACAGACAGAGTCATCACCCAGGCCCCAGCACCCCCAAGCCTGCTTGGGAAGGAGAGGGATGGAGGGCAGTGAGGGAGCAGCGGGTTAGGGGCAACCTGGAGGAGGTGGATGTGCTCAAGTCTACGGCGTCGGGCAGGATTCAGGCTGGAAAGGCTGGCTGATGTGGCTGTAAGGTCAGTGTGTGTCATTCATGAAGATTTGTGATGCTTGGGAATCAATCACAGAGTGGTAGAGGTTGGAAGGGACCTTTAGAGATGGCAGGGGGTTTGGAACTTGATGATCTTTAAGGTCCCTCCCAACTCTTAACGATTCTGATTCTACGATCTAGTCCAACCCCTCTGCCAAGGTCTGTGACAACAGGGAAAGGTCCCTTCTTGAGAAAGACGAAGAAGTTCTGGGGAATTATGAACTACTCAGACTCCTCTCGGTCTGAGGCAGAGGTCACTGAGGGTGTCCGCTGGAATTGTTTCCAGACACATGAAGGACAAGAAAGCAAATCAGGAGGAGCGGACGCAGGTTGGCCAAGGGCAAATTGTGCTTGAAAGCCCTGAACTCCTTCTCCAAGGCCTAGGGGGGAGGACTGTGGGGACACGGAGGGACATGGGTGGGTTATACCTGCTGCAAGAAGCGCTGCTTCCCACAGCATTCCCACGTGGAAGCCAGAGTGGTGTTGGCCGGACAGACGGGTTGTTGACAGGGCTGGATATTGCTGGACCACCAGTCCCTAAGGGTGGTGATGAAGGCTGCGTGTCCAGTTGGTGGCTGATGACAGGAAGGGTTATGGGGTGTCTAAGAGTGCCCTACAGCGAGCACATCAGGCTGATGTTGGTGATTAGCCGGGGATAGTTGTGCTGTGGGTGGGAGGCTGGAGCAGGTGACCTCCAGAGGTCCCTTCCAAGCTGGTTTGTGTGACTACGGTAGAGAGGTGCCTTCTGTAGTTAATGGAGATCGACAGGCACCTTCGGAGGGTGATTCAGCCCATCACAGCCATCCTGCCGAGAATAGACCAGGATCACCCCTCGGAGGTCCCAGCCACTTTCCACTGACTGTGCGGGGAGCTTAGATGATTAACTTTTAGATGGCTAAAGATAGCTCAGATGAGCCTCCCCCCCCATCCCAGTGACATTTCTCCGGGCTAATATTACTGCCTATCGGTGCTGCTCAGATTACACTGCAGCTGGCTCAGTGGTCGGACGGCGAGCGCGTTGGCTGTTGACTCAGAAACATCGCTGCTACTATGGCACTTGAGTGACGAGCAGATATCTCCTGCGCTTCACGTTGGCCGCCGAGTCACGCTGCAGGCATCCCTTCTGTCACTGGAAGCCTCTGCTCGGGTGGTTAAATGAGCTGTGGCTTCTTCCTTCTTGGGATGGCAGCATCAGTTTGGGTTCGTGTCATTCCCTACAGGCAGGAGGTTTTTCTTTCTCCCTTTCACATGGCTTTCCACCATCCCCATGCCTTTGCTCGATGAGGGGGTCTCTGCTTGCTCACAGAGTCTTCCAGTTTGAACCTGGACGTGTCCCCGATGTTCTTAGCGGGGGCTGTTTTAATCACTGCCTTGGCGTCTTCAGCAATTTCGGAGCTGTTTTTCTAGGGGCTGAGTTTTCCCAAGCAGCCTTTCTGGGCAGCTGAAATGGTGTGTCCCAGAAAGGACCTGTCTTTAATTAGGGAACTTATAATGCCAGGCTCCTCAGCAGCCTGACAGAAGAGCTCATTTCTTCTGTTCCTTGGCTTGGAAAAAAAACAAACAGCAAAAAAAACCCAAAACCACCAAAAAGAAAAATGACCCCCCCCCAAATCCTGGCCTTTTTTTGCCTGAGGTTGAAACTCATGTCAGACACTTTCATCAATAATTTCAGTATCACAAGCGTTATTCCTGGCAGCAGCATCTCGCTCATTTCCTGGCATTTTTCGCAATTAGCAGTAGAAAGCTTTTGCTTCTCTTTTTTTTTTTTTTTTAATTTTCTTTTTTTTTTTTCCCTCTCTCTCTCATCTCTGA
>VZRU01005985.1:100203-114578 GCA_013398155.1 Pedionomus torquatus
GGTGCTCCCTCCCCCGGGGCCGCCTCCCCGCTCTCATCATCACCGGGAGCCTTCGCACCCCCGGGACAGGCTGTTTGCACCCCCCTCCTCCCCAAATCCCCACGCCCCGGGGTTCTTAATACAGCGTTTTCAGCTTTGGGTTGTCCTATGGAGCGGGTCATACGGTCCCAAAAACGGGCTTGCTCCCTCTTTGGGATGAAGGCTGTCCCCGCTGCATCCCTGCCTGTGACCGGTTGGTTGCTGTGGTTAAAGCCAGTTCTGAGTTGCACCGCACGAACCCGATCTTATTATCATTATTTTTTCCTAATTGGAAAGAAATTAAATCAGGAATGCTGAATCATAAACTGATTTTATGGAAAAAGTTGAGCAAAGAAATCCCGTGTTATTTCAGCTTCCTCCTCTGTTAGTGATTACTGCGACGTGCAGGGGCAAAGGAAGCAATAAAAGTTTTATAGACAGCTTTCAAGAAAGGAATATTTTTATTTTTTTTGAGTTTGTGTTGAGGCAGGCCGGGGTGAAAGTTGAGAAGGGCTTAGGCTGCATGGAAAGCTGCACCTCCAGTGTGGGCACTGATGCCCTTCATTTTGAGATTCTTTTATTTATTTTTTTCACTAAGTGCCAACGCTGGACTCGTGAAGGTGAAAGGCTGCTTAAATTGCCTGTTACAGTAATTATAAGTTGTGATCTCTCTGTCTGCAAACGGCTCGCAGCTGGGTCGAGCAAAAGGTTCCAGAAACTTTGTTCTTTCATAACCAGTTTCTGAAATGTCTGTGCTTTTTGGTCAACTTCCAGTATCGTTTTCATCTGTGAAAGGAAAACGTAAAATGGCCTCACACCTCGCTTTCCTTTCCTCTTCAGGGGGTGAATATTGACACGAGTTTGGGGGTTTGTGGCTTTTGGGTTCTGGTAGCGGACGTGCGATCTGCAGAGCGATCTTACGGTTCAGAGAAGCCCATTGGGTTGGAAACGTGCACCTTCGGGAGGAGGCTGCAACGGTCCTTAATTGGTCAGGGTTTTTTTTCCCTTCGCCGAGGATCCCGCTTCAACTCCCTGCTTCGGTCAAAGGCATTTGAATTTGTCACCGGTAAATAGCAAAAACAGTCAGATGTTTTGAAAACAGGATGCTCGGGCTCGGCGTTATTAAAGAAAAAACGGAAAGAGAAACAGTATAGATAGGAAGAAAGCAAATAGACTCAGCATGCTCCCAAGTGCAAGAGCAGTATAAACAGTGACCTATCTTCCTGACCTCCGCTCTTGCCGAGTTCCTGGCCCCACGCCACCCGAGCCAAACTACGTCATTTGAGACTGATAGTAGGCATGGCACAGCTGTTGCAAGTGTGACTCGAATTTCCTGTCTCCTTCCTGACAGACGTAGTTTAGAAAATCCAGAGTTGCAACAACAGCAGGCAGAGAGGGAGGATCTCGGCAGACGTGTTCGCGGGGCGATTCTCAGAAGCCCTGCACCAGAAAGGAATCGCTGGGGGGAAACGCCATGCGGGACGGCATCCTGGCTGTAAGCTGATGGCTTTCGGAAAACGTCAGTTAAAACATGTGCGTATACTTTTTAAAGATGTGAGTTAATTACAGGAGAGGTGAGGAAATGAGCAGCTAATCTTGCTGTGAGCTAACGAGCCTGATTGCGCTGACATCGGTTGCGAGCCAGGGGAGCAGCGCTGCTCGCACAGTGGGACCCTGCAGTCCTGCGAGAGGGGGGCGGACAGAAAACTGGCAAAGAGGGGAATTCTGTTCCCCGGGTGTGCTGTCGTCTGCCTCTCTGAGTCCTGACGCATTTCCAGAGCCGTGCCTGATCTGCCAACCGGCCCCAGTCCCTTGCTGCTCCAGCTGCGAGCTTCTGACTGTGCGCAGCGCCCTTAACTTTCTAAAGTAGAGGAAAAAAAAAAAAATGACCTGGAGAATTAGCTCTTCGCAGAGAATGCACCCACATGAAGGGAATTAATTTTCCTAACAATAATCTTTTGCTGTGAGCAGAGTACGGCACTGCAGCTTTGCAATGAAACAAGATGACCTGTAAAGTCCTGTAGGCGCTTAGTGCTGCCCGTAGAAGCAAACCACACATACTTACATTATTGTAACAGGTATATTCTTTTATTCTTTTCCTTTTCTCCCCCCACTGCATTCATCACCCTATCCAGCTCCCAGTTCAGGTAACTGCTGTGTCTCAGAAGGATTTGTGAGTCATGGGCCTGCTGATAAGGACGGGGTATTTTCTGTCTTGGTGCTCACCCTGTAATGTTGTGTTTTTCACCAGGCAGCTCTCCGCAGCCTCGCTTGTCCCACAGACAGAAGCGCAGGGACCCCCTCGGTTCTATTATCTAATAGAGCATCTGGGATGTGGGGAAGGATGTGCTCAGTGCATCCCCTGAATCATAAAAAGGGGCCAATATTTTTTTCAGCTGCAATGCTGGTCTTGTTGGCTCCAAGTTTTCATGGGAGAGTAATATCATAGAAATGAGGGATGGAGAAAATGTGTTATTTCTCAAGAGCTACCTATTCATCTGTGCAGGACACAGCGCAGATCACATGTAAAATGGCAATATCAGGATGGACCTAAGCAGGACCTTTCCATCTCCTTACATAAGATGAGTCTTATTTAGAGCTTTTTGCAGTCCATTGAGTAAATGGATACATGAGAGGATTTGAAGTGTGTGTGGATCTTCTAACGTTGAGTAGACAGAGGTGGTGTCGTCAGGGTACCTGCCTTGTGCTCTCACAACTTTTGACACCCACTTCTTTCCTCAGACCATTCCTCTACAGCGCCAGCTGGGCAGCTACAAACCCTGCAGAGTAAATCCTTAAACTGTCTTATTCCAACTCTTTTAAGGATAACTTCCTTACTCCCAAGTGCCGAATAACTCCACTCCGGTCTTGCCACCCAGGGCCGCTTTCAGCCAGGGGCTCAGGGCAGCAGCACGGCAAGGCTCCGCGCTCCTATCTCGGTTGCTCGTGAGCCAGAAGCCGCTAAGATAAACAGAACCCCTTTCATTTCGCTTGTATTTCAAAGGGCATTTCGGTCAGAGAAGAGCAGCAAGGCCGCACCTAGCCTTTCAGGAGACGGTGGCTTAAATAAACATCTGGACAGTAATGTAAACTGCTGAGGTCGGTGGTGGAGGTCGAGCGCGGCGCGGGGCCAGGTGCCAGCAGCGTATGTGCCGGGCTGCACAGCCTCCACGCTCCCTCGCCTCCCTCCCGCCAGCCCTGCATCTTCTCCTCTTCCTACGTGATGTTTCCCTTAAGTGGTGCCGAGCTGTTTAGTCTCTCGCTTGCTTTTGCTGTAACTTCCTTTGTTTAATATGCTTTAAAATAGCCGAGCCCCGCACAAAGAGAGGCTTGTTCGCTTGTGCAGCAGCCAGCGAAACAAAAGAGGCTTCCACGTCTCCTGTTTTTACAAGCCGGGATGAATCACTGAGCTCCGCACGCGGATCCCCAAGCCGCACACCGGTATTCCCCTCGCCCGGGGAATTGCGTTACGGAAACAGGGATCCGCCACCCAGGGCTTGGGAGAGCTCTCCGGTGTGTTCCACGGCACGAGGCCACCGCTCCCCAGCCCTCCCTGCAGAGCCCTCAGGCGCTCTCCTTGCCCCGTCCGGGGTTTGACGTCCTCCCCGCCGGTTAACCGTTCCCCAGATGTGCGGCTGCTGGTGCAGAGCAGGACGGTAGACGACCATAATGCTCCATGAGAACTGCGGTAGGAGCTGTTTAAACCCGAGGTTGGGAATATTCCCTCCGTCTTTCTTTTATCTGATGGCATTTGATTTGTGTGGAGGGTGTCCTTGTTCCAGCGGGCAGGACAGGCACTGTGTTTCTTAAGGCAAAGCTACGTGTGGTGCGGGAGCCAGGATTTTTAACGGGGAGCCTTGAGAGAGGGATGGTGGCTCTGCCCCAGACTGTGACACCCCTCAAAGGTCCTCATTGATGTTTAAGACTTGGGGAGCTGGGTCTGAGTCATCTCCTGTGTATCAGTTCTCATCACTATCATAATTTGAAGTTTTAGGGTCACTGGCTCTGTATCCCTCCTATTTCTCCTCCTCTTTGACCTGTGAAATAAATCGTTCTGATCATATCAAATAATTCATAAGAGCAGGGTGGAATAGTGGGGCCATATGTGGGCTGGCTTATTTAACAATCTAATATCTGGGTCTTGCAAGTCCTCTGGGCTGTCAGTTCCAGATGTTTTAGTTGATTTGATTCAAACATTTTAAAGAAGTAGTATTGGAGAGTGAGGTACTGTCTGTGAAAAGTCCTGGTACAGCATCAGGAGCCAGTGCCACCGCTGGAGATGCCCTCCTAGAGCAAAGTGATGTTGAGTGGGGGGTGCTTTCTCATCCTCCCGGACTGCTGCAGTAAATGGGTGGGAAAAGCCCACACGATGGTGATCCCACGGCCGCAACACCATCCATGGAGAGCCCTAGGAGAAAGGAAGGCTTTGGGGTTTGAGTTTTGGTTCAAATCTATCCAAATCCATCTTCCCAGGAGACTTTCTGGGGAGCTACCACCTTCTGGGACACGGTGGTACCCGGGACCTTATAGTCTGTCCTTTAAACATTTCTGCTTGTCCTTTTTGGATGCGATGGGTTTTAAAAGTTCTGCATTCTCAGACTTTTACGTTATAACACATAAGGGTGGGGCTTAAATAAATAATAGCTCAAAGGCAGGTTCAAAATGAATCATGATTTGAGGGCAGGACTAGAGAGTGACTAACTGTTCGGAGCAGTGACTTCTCTGGAAGCGAAGTGAGGGTACACGAAATCTCAAGAGGAGAAGCATCACTTGGGATGGGAGCGGGGCTGTGAAGGATTTCCAAGTAGGATTTCATCCTCGGAGCGGTCTTCATCCCGCCCCTCATTTTGTGGACCAGGCCCATTTCCACAGCCTGACTCCAAAACTGCTTTGTTTTTTTTTTTACCCAGGTGCAGAGCAACTGCTTTCGGTGGGGCCGCTGATGATCAAAATATTTGCACTAAGTGAAACTTAATTGAAAGATGTTATGTTACCGAAGCCAAAACATGTTGTGGAGATGTATTGGTTTGAAGGCTCATCCGTCAGAGCTCTTAGAGGGAGAGATTCCTCTGATTAAAGCCTTTGCTGGGTGTTTGAAAGCAAACACACAAGAGGTGCCTCACCTTGCTGCCGGTGGAGCACAGCTGGGCAAACGCTCCGTAGAAATTACCCTGCGGATCGTTTGCCTATCTCTACGTGAGAAGGATTTTTTCATTTAAATATATTTACATTAATTAGTGCGTTCTGTATGGTTTTGGTGCTTGCGTTAGGCTCATTTTCATTTTGGCAGAACCAACTGCCATGGGTTGTTTTTTTTTTTGGGGGGGGGATACCGTATTATAGGTCTACACTGAATTCTTCCACAGGACTTGCCCTTTCTTTACCCCGTGTTTTTTGGAAGCAAACAGACTTTAGTCGATTCAAGAGTTGCCTGAGTTTTTCTTGTTATGGGCATCTTGGAAAAGTCATCTCAGGGCACAAAGTCATTTGAATTTTCCAAAGCCTGTTCTCCTACTCAGGTAAAACCCCAGCTGGATTTGCCTAAATGATGGCTGCAGAGCCTGACTCAAATTTAAATGAAATTTAAATTGCTGCTTCGTACGATTAACAAAATCCCGCTCTTAATTGTATTGCTCTCTTGTTAAATGACAAACGCGCTTCCCTCTCAGTTGCTGGGGATTTTTATGGTGGCTTTTTTTTCTGAAGATTGAGACTACAATCCAGGCATATTTCACACGGATGGCCAGCATCTCCTCCTGGCTGGCCCCCTGAGCCCCGCGGGGGGGCAAGGGAGCCCCTGGCAGGGCCGAGCGGCTGGGGAGGCTCTGGTTTGTGGGCTCTCTCTTGACGCACTTGCTTGGTTTCCTTTGACACTCCGGGCTTCAGCGGTGCGGTTTGCAGGGGTGTGACTGACAGCAGATTTGGGTCTGAGATCTGCAGCCTTCTGGAGCGCTATCTGCTCTCCAGGCCACAGATGTTGTCAGCTGCATCGGGTTGTTTTTTTTTTTTTTCTTTTCTTTAATCACCTTTATGTCAACAAACAAGCTGCTGTAGGTTTTAATTTTGCTGTTGCTTCCTAGCCTTCAGCTCAGGCTGGTGCTCGTCGTCTCTTCTTCCTGATTTAACACCCCAAACATTTTTTCCACCTGGTAAAACTCTATAAAACGTGATTCTGCAGAGCGAGTGGTTTTGCTTATTTTCTGGTTTTATTGACCCGCCTCTTCGTTGGAGTGAAGAATAAAAGCAGCGTGAGGATGAAAAACTGATATGAATGCTCACCACGTGGCGCCCGGCTGCTCTGGGGAAGGTGGTGCGAGGCTCAGGAGCTACCCTTCACCTGTGGTACCCCACCTCTGTGGTCCTTCCTCCTTACAGTGCAAGTTTTTTATGGTATAAGATGCACTTTTTGAGGATGGAGAGAGAGTGCAGTTCCCAGGGGATCGCAGCTGAGCTTCTGTCTGGTTGAGAGCTCTCGCCGTGTGTGGTTTGGTACTTTCTGGTGAGGAAATGCCTACGCAAGAGAATAAACTGACATGTTGATTCCAGATATCGTTGCCTGCACTAATTGGCTAGAAGAGACCAATTCTTAAATATAAAAAGAGCATTTTGGGTGAAACAGAGACCGACCTGAGCCTCTTCCAAAGGCATCCTGCGCTCTTGAGACCCTGTCTAGAGCCTTGTGTCCAGCTCTGGAGTCCTCAAGAGAGAAAGGACATGGACCTGGTGGAACGGGTCCAGCGGAGGGGCACCAAGATGCTCCGAGGGCTGGAGCCCCTCTGCTGTGAGGACAGGCTGAGGGAGCTGGGGCTGTTCAGCCTGGAGAAGAGAAGGCTCCGGGGAGACCTTGGAGCAGCCTTCCAGGATCTGAAGGGAGCTCCAGGAGAGCTGGAGAGGGACTCTTGGTCAGGGAGTGGAGTGATAGGACAAGGGGGAAGGGTTTCAATTTGGAAGAGGGGAGATTTAGATTGGATCTTAGGAAGAACTTGTTTGCTGTGAGGGTGGTGAGGCACTAGAACAGGCTGCCCAGAGAAGCTGTGGCTGCCCCATCCCTGGAGGGGTTCAAGGCCAGGCTGGATGGGGCTTGGGGCAACCTGGTGTGGTGGGAGGTGTCCCTGCCCAGGGCAGGGGGGTTGGAACTGGATGATCTTTAGGGTCCCTTCCAACTCTAACCATTCTATGATTCTGACCCGGAGTTTCAGTTCAAGCTGCAGATTGGGCCATACCCCACTGCCGTGGTTTTTCCACGCAAGGAGACAAACAATACGTGGTTTGTCACACCAGGCAGCGGGAAATTGTGAACTCTCTCAGACCCTGGCGTTTCACATCCATCCAAACCAATGTAAATCTCAACCCAGGACCATTGGGTACCCAACACAATGGTACTGGGTGCACCGAGACTGGAATTCGTTGGCAAGAGGCACTGCAGGACTGTCCCTGCCGTGGAACTGGTGGCAGATTCGGCCCTGCAGGGTATGGCAGGCGTTTTCTCCGTGTGCCAACAAAAACTCAGGCGGCACACCTTATAAACACATGACACATTCATCTTTAGGAAAGTCAACGGGGTGGTTTCTCCATGACCTTACCGATTCCCCAGCAGCGGGTGGAGGGTTTTTTTTTTTTCTTTCTTCTGCCTTACCAGTTCCCAACAAGTGAGTAACATGCCCCGAGCCTGCTTTTAAATAAGGAAATTCGGTATCGTTTCTAGGCAGTGCTAATTCACAGTGCTTTCCTTGGGCAGGATCCTATAGGGAGTTTTTCCTTTCCGGCATTTTAATGCCATTTGCATATTTCAAGTCTCATTTGTCTGGAAATGAGCTGGAAACTACCGGTGATAACGCTGCTGCTTCAGGTTCCACTTCATCACTTTTTAAGCCCCGCGTTGCGTAAATACGTCCCACCCAAGGGAGGTTCTGCTGCTTTCAGAAATGCTAAACTTCATGGGTAAAATCTGAATATTGTTCTGTCTACATCAGATATATGTTATTGCTTTCATGAGCAGCCGCATGCTGATTTATGGCAACGTGCTATTTATTTATCAACATTTACATTGTGGATTTTTAAATTATTCTAATAACATAAAGCCAACAAGTTGGTCATGATGTTACTCCTTTAAAGTCTTCCTTTGAACATATATATAAATCAACACCCCTTTGATGTGAAATTGGATATTTCATAACCCTGTGTTTACTTTTTGGTTTGAAAAATAAGCTGAAGGGAAAACAAAACAAAACAAAAAAAAACCCCAACCCCAAAACAAATAGTACTTTGTATCTCATTAAAAATAGTTTCTAGCACATTAAAAACTATATTGTTTTAGGAAACAAGAACTAGAAAGAGTTGCAATAGCATTTGATATTTTTTTAATGACTGATAGTTGACTGCAACCATTCCACTTCTCTTCAGGCACTGGAATAGGTCTGCAAACTTTTCTCCTTCAGTACTGATCAGTGTGAAACAGGCTCATTTTTTCTTTAAACGTGTAAATGCCCCTTCCCGTCGTCTTCCAGGTGAGTGCTTAAAAAGGAAAATCGATAGAAATTACGAAGTGACAAGGACAGCTGCAAATTTGTTTGACACGGTCCTTTCTGTAAGTGATGTAACATCAGGAGAGGGCAGATAAAGGGCTGGGTCACTGCTCCCATCAGTGACAGAATTTTAACTCTTTTGACCCGCAAACTTTTTAAAGAAACCAGCGGAAGAAATGCTGCAGCACTCCAGAATCAGCAAGTTTTCCAAATCTGGGGATAAAAAAGTATTGAAAAATTACCTCCAGAGAGTGCCATGGTGTTTGCGTGCCAGGGATCTGCTTCCCTGCCCGTCTGGGGAACGAGCAGGGGGTGTCCAGGTTTGGTGTCCGGGATCGCACCCCGTGAGCCTTGCTGTGCTCAGGCACAATCCTGACTCCAGGAGTTCTGTCTGCCTAAGGGTTAGGGGTGTCCCTGCACTATAGGAGCAGGGGATCCACGCTAGGAAGGGAGATCTACGTATTTACAAATTATTACAGAATTCCTTCTAGCTTCTCAAACACCGGCAAAGAGAACAACCTCATTTTTTTTTTATAAAGAAAAAATCTACAGTAGCGCCTGAGCGTCTCATCCACTCCCTCGGAGCGACCCGATGCCCAGACAAAAGCATTACACATTTGCTTGCCGTGTACACCCCTGAGTAATTTCCCTCCTGCGTGTAAATACTTTCCGGCTGGACTCTCCTTCCTGCTCCATCCCTCGGGCAGGTGACTGACTTCCCAGCTCCCCATGTGCCCCGCGTCCCATTCTTCCCAGGAGACGAGGTGCTGCAAATGAATGGAGTTCCACCAAGGTTTTAATTGCGCCTCTGAAGCCTGGGTAATTAAGCTGAGAAGGATTCAGCCCGGCCGCCCTTGCGTGGAAATCAAAGGCGAAAGTAACCCTCGGACCACAAATCCTTTTGTTGGGAGGATTTCTAGGAGCGGTGGCAGAGCGAGGGATGTCATGTTTGCGTCAGAAGGGTGGGTCGCCGGGAACAGAGTTTATAAACATTTTTACACGCTGGAGATCTGCGCCGAGATTCCTCCATCAAAGTGCGGGGTGGGACTCCACTCTCCCTGGGTACGGAGCCCCGCAGCATCTTAGCAGCTCTTTTATCTCAAAATTGCTCTCAGCTCCTGCAAATGACTAAAAACTGTTTTAAGCAGCCTCTTTGCATAAGGACTCTTGGCCCCAGGGAACCCCAGCTGGTATAAATTGACTTCAAAGGATTTACATCAGCAGCAGATACATCCTCCTGTCTATCCTCCCTGTAAAGCACCAAGAACATCTCTGATGCCCTACTCCAAAGGGGAATAGGAACAGGAATAACAGCGGGGCTGTCTCTGGAGCCGGCGCGGGGCTGGAAAGGCTGAGAGGCGTGTGTGCCTCTGCGTGGCTCTTCCCAACCTTCCTAGGAAAGGAAGAGAGTTGTGTCTTCAGGAGGAAGGGATATCCTGCTGAAGTTGTGTCTTCAGCAGGAGAGGGACTCTTTGTCAGGAAGTGTAGTGATAGGACAAGGGGTAATGGTTTTAAACTGGAAGAGGGGAGATTTAGATTGGATATTAGGAAAAAATTCTTTGCTGTGAGGCACTGGAACAGGCTGCCCAGGGAGGTTGTGGCTGCCCCATCCCTGGAAGTATTTAAGGCCAGGCTGGATGGGGCTTGGAGCAACTTGGTCTAGTGGAGGTGTCCCTGCCCATGGCAGGGGGTTTGGAACACGATGATCTTCAAGGTCCTTTCCAACTCTAACCATTCTATGATTCTATGATTCCTTAAAGAGCCAGAAAGGTGGGATTTTCCACAGGGAAGCACTGGGGAGATTTCCCCCCGTGTGGCTGGATGGTGCCCTGGCTTCCACGGTGGTCCTGGAGCCAGCACACTTGAACTCCAATCATTAATTAAGCCAAATTTTCTTCTTCTGCGCAAAATTAAAGGCGAGCGAGCTTTGCCTGCAGAGCATCTGGGTTAGGATGGGGTGAAGGACTAGTTGTTGAGGGGGATCCCGTGCCCTCGGTGCTGATGTCCCCCGCAAGGTCCCCGTGGCCGCGTCCTCGCAGAGCCCCGCGCCGGGGCTGATGCTGAAAAAGCCAAAGGAAATAGCGCGAGTGCCGGTGTGGAGAAAAACGTGAGCATCGAGGGTGCGATGTGGGCAGCCAGGAGAGGAACTGTGAGTGAACTTCCCCAGCGGTAATCAAGGAAATTCCCGCACGCACGCATGAATGGAAAGCTGGAAAGGAACCGTGATTCCTTCTAGCAGGGAACGCATGAAGAAAGGGTCACTGCTGGTAATCAAAGAATGATTCAATTTCTGGGAGGCTTAATTGGGTTCAGATGACTTCTGCAGTTACTTCAGAGCAGGCAACACAGGAAAAACTTCCACGCCGAGCGATGGCTTTTTCTCACACGAGCCTCCAGATGGTTTTAGACCTCTGTGACTTGCCGGGAAGGTCAGCTCTACCCCCGCGTGTATTTGCTTATTGCACGTTTCAGTTGGGCCTTCATCTTATTTGCATTATCTGCATCCTCTTCATCGGTCAAACGTGTTAATTGCATGGTCCAGTGATCAGAGTTTGGGGTAGATAGAAGGGAACCCCCAGCCTGTTTCCTGATTTTGCCTCTTTTTTAAGGGAAAAACCTCCCCAAGTCGGGGTGGGTGTCGCCTCCCGTGCACATCCTCGTGCGCGCACACACGTGTTCTTACGTGTGCCTCACTTCCCATCTGTCCAGCGAGGTTATCGGCGCCTATTTCCTTTCTAAAAGACACCGAGATGATTATTAATCATGGAAATAGCAGCATACGTCCACCTGTTGCCGATCGGCGTTAGCCTAATTGCCGAGCTGAGGGCCGGGCTGCGCTCGTGCGTGAGCCCTTTAAAGCGGCCACCCTTCTGTTTGCTTAATGGCAGAGCAGTTGGTAGTTTCTCATCGCCCCCCTGCAATCTGTTTGTTTTACCCTTCGCTGTCAAATCGATGTAACGAAGGGATCGTTAGAGGTTTGCAGATGACATCAGCCATTGATCGGTGCAGGGAGGCGGCAGCGGTGGGCGCTTTGCTCCCCGCCGGCCCCGGGGAGGCAGGGGGCAAATGGCACAGCCGGTTCTGAGGAAGCAGTGTGGACTTCGGAGCATCCCCACGTCGAGGGAAGCTCGGGAAAAATCCCAAATTACCCCCCAGGAGCCACGAAGACGTGGTGATTACCCAGTGCGCCATCAGCACGCCTCGGTCCGTGCTGAGCGGGGTGGTTTTTAAATGGGTATATGGTGTTATTAAATAAATCCCACTTCGGTGCCAGCATCCTTCAGATGGTAAATTGCCATAAGCTTTGCAGAGCGTGTGGGTGTTCTCGCAGCGCCGTGGGTGTCTCAGCTGGGTTTGGCCCCGATAGTCCTTTTAGCAGCGCTGTAATCCTGCCGTCTGCAGGCCTTTGTGAAAAGGTTGCTGATTAAAAGTGCGGAAAAGCGAGCGTGATTAAGGCCGTTGGAGGAGACGAAGGGGGGACAGGTTCCCGGTTAAAGATCAGATATGGGAATCCCAAGGTCTTTTTTTATCTGCCCTCATCTCTGGTGCGGGTGGCTTGGGTGACCTTGTGGATGCCATTTAATTGCTTTGTGCCTCTGCGAGAAGGCAGCAGCGACCCTTTGTGCTTCGTGGAACCAACTGGGAGGTAAAAGGCGTTTATTTCAGATGTTTGTCCACTGCTTGGGATTATTGGTCTGAAAGGGCCGGTTGTGTAGAAAACCTGATTGATTCCGCGTTGCTTAGAAGTCGTGTGATCAGCTGATTATGGTGTTTTCCTTGGAAAGATAAAGGCCTCAATCCAGGGAAATGTTTCAGCACATGCTTCGCTCTAAGTCTGTGGGAGGGCTCACGTGTCGGTGGCTGGTGCTTGTGACCAGGGAAAATACGTCACTGTGAGGAACGGCGGGGTCAGAGCTCTCCTCTCCTCCCACGGGCTTTCTCTTTCTCGGTTTTCGTTCTTGCTGCCACTCGTTCCCCATCACTAAGGTTTCTCTTAGGAGTTTCAAAAAGGTTTTTGTCCTTCTTGACTGGCACGAAGTATAGTGGAGACCCTGTGAGCCAAAGCCCATGGCCATGACCCAGCGCTGTGGGATGCCCTCCTGGGCAGCCAGCATCCATTGTGTCCTGCTCCTGGCTGTACCCCTTGAGATGGCATCCTTCATGTCCTGCTTCTGCCTGTACCCCATGAGATGACATCCTTCATATCCTGCTTCTGCCTGTACTCCATTAAATGACATCCTTCACACCCCTCTCCTGCCTGTACCCCATGAGATGTCATCCTTCACATCCTTCACATCCTGCTCCTGCCCATATCCCGTGAGATGACATCCTTTACATCCTGCTCCTGCCTGTGTCCCATGAGACAGGACTTAAACTGGTTGAGTAACCCAGAGAGCGAGGCCTCACCGTGTGATATCCACACTGGCAGGACAGGTTGCTGCAGGAGAAGACAGCAGCAGAGACAGCGGTGGCAGAGTGTGAGCAGATAGCACCCCATCTTTGGTCTGTGTGGTAAAAGGGAGGTGGCATTGGCTTCCCACCTCTGATAATCATGAATTTAAGGAGATGAGAAGGTGGTTTCACAACTTCGTTGGTTCTTCTGGCCAGAAGGCTGAGCGGGAGTCCCATCTGGACGATGGCTGGAGCCACACCTGGCCAACAAAGCCTGATTTTCGTGGTGCTCAGTGCTGGTCCAGCAGCCTGGGCAAGCTGGGAGCTGCGGGGACGGGGGTGTCCCCACGCCCTGCGTCTCCCACAGCAGGCGAGGAAGCCTCCTGACGTCATGCCAAGCGAGGCTGATCACCTTTAATGAGGGCGGCTGGAGAAAGGAAATAATTTTAGACCAAAGATTGCACTTTTATTTTAGGAATCCTGGCCGCTGTCGTGTGGCGTATTCTGGCCAGCAATCACCAAGGACGTCCTGGAGCGGTGTGAGCCACGCATCAGCCGTGGTTCCTTGCTGAGATCTCTGACACGCACAGTGCAATCAGCTGGTCTTCTGATCTGCTGCTCAAAGCGCAGCCACAGCTTCCTAATAAAGTGGTTGCGCTTCACTTTAAAATAAAAACTAAAGTAATGATTAGATCTTGACATTTAGATGGTGAATATATCCCAGTTAGAAATAATCAGGCAATTGCAGACCAACGTTACAGATTCAATGCTGTCATTAGTTTATATTTTTTTATATTTCCAGTCTATAAAGGTACATTTTGCTACGTTTTGCCCTTTACCATGTCAGGGAAAAAAGATCTATGATCGCACTGAAAATGTGGAAAAAAAAAAAATGCTTTCCAAAATCCATAGGTGAATATTCGCTTTGAAAATCCTCAGCCTCGGTACTGAGGAGGGTTAAAACAAAGCAGAGATGGAGGAGAGACTGCTGCCTACTTTTGACTTATTTAAATATGCAGAGAGCTTCCTCCATTTTAATCTTCCTTATAAAAAGATGGCTGTGTTGCTCAAGCTGGCAACCCCTCAGAAACCAGCATCATTTTTCTGTCGTGCGGTTCAGCTGAGCAAGGCTAATGTGGAGTGGGGACCCCCTTCAGCCAACTAAGCAACCAGGGACGATTCATAATTCATAAGTGCTTCCAGCCAGCCGCCTGCATACGCTTGGATTAGTCCTCGTTTCTTCGTGCAATCCCTGATTTCATTCTTCTCTCCTGCGAGCAAATCCACCCACGTTCAGCCCGCTGCGAAGATGCTATGCCAAGCTTGGCTTTGTCTGGGATTAGCAACTGCCGGGCTTTTGGGGGGGTTTCTCTGGCTTTGAGGAACGCTGATTTTTTTATTTTTTTTTATTGACGGGGGAAGGGGGGGTGTCCTGGTGCC
>VZRU01005987.1:0-10212 GCA_013398155.1 Pedionomus torquatus
GTTAGTGCGATACTGTCATTGATGCACTGTGACAGTAGCAACTGGCACCTACCTGCTTTTCTTTAACCCTCAGCAATCCCACAACAGAAGATTCATCTGAAAGGCCAGGTAAGGTAGACGTACCTTTATGACTAGTTTTCGAGCCGTTCGGCAATATTTTGCTACAATTCATCAGCCCAGTTAGGTATAATGGGTGTAATGTCCTAAGTCTCTACAGCTGCTACTGTTGACACAGGAGGCTCTGACAACACACAACAAATGTGATTATGATACCACTGCTCACCAACCAGACCCAGGATGCCGCAGCCGCTCCCATGTGGTGACTTCCTGCCCCACTCCCCCAGCAAGCTCCCAGCTTCACCCTGGGCATGACTCACATAGGATGGAATACCTGTGTCCCTGCTAGATCCTGGGGAGAATTAACCCTATCCCTACAGGAACCAGGACATTATCCACCCCTTATTCTATACCTCTATGCCATGCCCAGATCTTAGTTTCCAATTATATGCCACCACTTTCCCTTTCATATATACATATGTACATATATATCCATACAGATCTATCTAATGCCCTTAGTCTATGGGCCATCACTCTAAAATGTCCGTTGACTTAATTTAATCCATGACTTTGGGCTCTATCTACAGAACAGTCTCTCGGGGCTTGCAGCTGATGTATCCGGTGCAGCTCACGCCTAGGGTCCATGGGTTGAAGATGTCGATCTTGAAGTTGCTGGGTGCTAGCTGCTGAAGTCAGTTCTGATTCCCTTCAACACTACTCAGTTTTTCGTCAGAGTCCATTTGTCATTAGTTTGGGTGATTCTTCCTATAGTACAACCAATAGCAGTTATAGAAATGAGTACGTACAGTGGCAGGGTCATTTAGCAATTAACATCATACAGTTTCATTCATTGGCTATTCTCGCCCAAAATCAAGTCCCCATGAGGTACACATCGCACTTCTGCATCACAGTACCTAAAGGGGGCCTACAGGAAGGCTGGGGAGGGTCTGTTCACAAAGGCCTGCTGCGATAGGACGAGGGGCAATGGACTTAAGTTGGAGAAGAGTAGATTTAAGTTGAATATTAGAAAAAAATTCTCTAAGGGTGGTGGAACACTGGAACAGGTTGCCCAGGGAGGTGGTTGAGGCCCCTTCCCTGGAGATATTCAAGGCTAAGCTCGACGAGGCCCTGGGCAACTTGGTCTAGTTGGGGTTGTCCCTGCGACTGCGGGGAGGTCGGACTAGATGATCTTTGGAGGTCCCTTCTGGCTTGGATGATTCTATGATTCTATGATCACCANGATGATTCTATGATTCTATGATCACCTACCAAGTGCATTCAGGTCCTTGAGCAAAGGCAATCCCATGGATGGGTGGGACTAACCCAGACGGTCTTCCCTAACATATTCTTCATGTGCACTACAGGGAATTTATCTCCTTCCACAGCATGTGGAAGTTGTGACTGGGCAGGGCCAGCTTGATCAGTAGATCTCCTGGTGTTAACTGGCCAGGAAATTTTTGCTAAATGTGTATCCCAATGTTTTAAAGTCCCACCACCCACTGCTCTCAGTGTAGTTTTTAACAGTCCATTGTACTGTTCTATCTTCCCAGAGGCTGGTGCATGATAGGGTTTTGCTCGCTAAGAGCAAAAATTCAGGCAAGGGAAGCAGGAGATCTGCATGGTTGAGCAGGGAGCTTCTGAAAAAGCTCAAGTGGAAGAAGGAAGTTTACACTGAGTGGAAGAAGGGACTGACTATTTGGGAAGATTACAAGAATGCTGTTAGAGTATGCAGGGACAAAACAAGGAAAGCCACGGCCTCCTTGGAATTAAAATTGGCAAGGGCTGTCAAAGTCAAGATGGGTTTTTTCAAGTATATTGGAGGCAAAAGGATAACTATAGAAAATGTGGGCCCGCTGTTGAATGAGACGAGTGCCATGGTGACAGAGGATGCAGAGAAGGTGGAATTGCTGAATGCCTTCTTTGCTTCAGTCTTTACTGCTCAGGGCAGCCCTCAGGAGTCACAGACTTTGGAGTTAACAGAGAAAGTCTGGATGAAGGAAGACTCCCCCTTCATTGAGGAGGATCAAGTTAGGGAACAGTTAAGTAAATTGTATATCCACAAATCCATGGGTCCTGATGGGATGCACCCAGGAGTGCTGAGGGAGCTGGCAGAAGTCATTGCTGGGCCGTTCTCCATCATCTTTAAAAGGTCCTGGAGAACAGGTGAAATGCCCGAGGACTGGAGGAAAGCCAATGTCACTCCAGCCTTCAAAAAGGGCCAGCAGGAAACTACAGTTAAGTCACCCTCACCTCCATCCCTGGAAACATGATGGAACAACTCATTCTGGGTGTCATCTCAAAGCATCTGGAGGAAAAGAAAGCTATCATAAGTAGGCAACACAGATTCACCAAGGGGAAATCATGTCTGACTAACCTGATAGCCTTCCACAATGGTATAACTGGATGGAAAGCTGAGGGGAGGTTGGTTGACGTTGTCCACCTTGACTTCAGCAAGGCTTCTGAAACAATCGCCCACAGCATCCTCATAGGTAAGCTTAGGAAGTGTGGATTATATGAATGGACAGTGAGGTGGATTGAAAACTGGCTGAAAGACAGACCTCAGAGGGTTGTGATCAGTGGCACAGAATCTAGTTGGACGTCCATAACAAGTGGTTTTCCCCAGGGGTCAGTACTGGATCCAGTTTTCTTCAATATACTCATCAGTGACTTGGATGAAAGGATGGAATGTACCCTCAGCAAGTTTGTTGATGACACAAAACTGGGAGGGATGGCTGACACACCAGAAGGCTGTGGTGCCATACAGCAAGACCTGAACAGACTGGAGAGTTGGGCAGAGAAGAACCTGATGAAATTCAACAAGGGCAAGTGCAGGGTGCTACACATGGGGAGGAATAACTCCCTGCACCAGTCCAGGTTGGGGGCTGACCTGCTGGAGAGCAGCTCTGAGGACAAAGACCTGGGAGTCCTGGTGGAGAACAGGATGACCATGAGCCAGCAATGTCCCCTTGTGGCCAAGAAGGCCAATGGCATCCTGGGGTGCATCAAGAAGAGTGTGACCAGCAGGTCGAGGGAGGTTATCCTGCCCCTCTTGGTGAGGCCCCATCTAGAGTACTGCGTCCAGTTCTGGGCCCCCCAGTTCAAGAAGGACAAGGAACTGCTGGAGAAGGTACAGCAGAAGGCTACAAAGATGAAAAAAGAATACCGTATCCTAGGATGTATCAAAAGAAGCATGACCAGCAGGTCGAGGGAGGTGGTTCTCCCCCTCTAATCTGCGCTCGTGAGACCCCACCTGGAGTACTGTGTCCAGCTCTGGAATCTTCAACATAGAAAGGACAAGGAACTGTTGGAAGGGGTCCAGCAGAGGGCCACGAATATGATTAGAGGGATGGAGCACCTCTCCTATGAAGACAGGCTGAGAGAGCTGGGGCTGTTCAGCCTGGAAAAGAGAAGGCTCTGGGGAGACCTTATTGCAGCCTTCCATTATCTGAAGGGAGACTACAGGAGAGCAGGAGAGGGACTCTTTGTCAGGAAGTGGAGTAATAGGACAAGGGGTAATGGTTTTAACTCGGAAGAGGGGAGATTTAGATTAGATATTAGGAAGAAATTCTTTCCTGTGAGGGTGGGTGAGGCACTGGAAGAGGTTGCCCAGGGAAGTTGTGGAGGTGTTCATGGCCAGGCTGGATGGCGCTTTGAGCAACCTGGTTTAGTGGGAGGTGTCCCTGACCATGGCTGTTGACACAGAAGGCTCGGACACCACACAATGATCAATGTGATCAGGTAGATGCCAATTTATTACAAGATTCAAGCACTTATATAGGAAATCTATTAGAAACTNTTATTCAGTGGTGCCCAGTGAGAGGACAAGAGGAAATGAACACAAACTTGTATATAAGAAGTTCCATCTAAACATGAGGAGAAATTTCTTCTCAATGATGGAAGGATTTCTTCCCGATGGAGGTTGGAACTCGATGATCTTCAAGGTCCCTTCCAACTCTAACCATTCTATGTTTCTTTGAGGCAGAACTTCTTCCTTTTGAGGTGGCAGAGCACTAGAATGGGCTATCCAGGGAGGTGGTGGAGTCTCCATCCCTGGAGACATTCCAAACCTGCCTGGAGGAGTTCCTGTACAACCTGCTCTAGGAGGACCTGCTTTGGCAGGGAAGTTGAACTAGATGATCTACAGAGGTCCCTTCCAACCCCATATCATTCTGTGATTCTGGGATTTCATGCACGGGTCTCTTGACCTTACTTAGTTTTATGGCAAAACCAGCTTTCAGAAGAATTTTGATAATTTTATTCCTTTTTTCCTTTTTTCCAAAACTTTTTCTGTTGTGTTGCCCTGTACAATGATGTCATCAATGTATTGCAGGTGTTCCAGAGCTTCACCCTGTTGCAGTGCCGTCTGGATCAGGCCATGGCAAATGGTGGGGCTGTGTTTCCACCCCTGGGGCAGTCTATTCCAGGTGTACTGGACATCCCTCCAAGTGAAAGCAAACTGTGACCTGCACTCTGCTGCCAGAAGGATTGAGCTGGATGCATTAGCAATATCAATTGTGGCATACCACTTGGCCGCCTTGAACTCCAGTTTGTATTGCAGTTCTAGCATGTCCGGCATGGCAACGCTCAGCGGCAGTGTGACTTCATTCAGGCCACGATAGTCCACTGGTGGCCTCCACTCTCTATTAGATTTCTGCACCAGCCCTATGGGTTAAAGGGTGAGCGAGTCTTGCTGATCACTTCTTGAATCTCTAGTTGACAAATCAGCTTATGAATTGGAAACAGAGGGTCTTGGTTGGTGCAATATTGCCACCAATGCACCGTTGTGGTAGAAATCGACACCTGTCATGCTTTGACCCTCAACAACCCCACAACAGAAGAGTCATCCAGAAGAGCAGGCAAAGTAGACAGCTGTTTAATTTCCTTCATCTCCAAGGCAGCTATGCCAAAAGCCCACCTTTTGGGTCCTTAAAATACCCTCTCTTGGGGCAATCATACCAAGGATTCATGGAGCATCTGGGCCAGTCACAATGGGATGCTTTTTTTCTTGGTGTATTTCTTCTTCTATATAGGGGCAGCTGATATGGGCACGAGTTGGTTTTCTGATTCAGCTACAAATGACAGTCTTGGGGATGGCCAGTGTCTATGAAAATATGTGAAGCAATTCTTATGGCCCATCCACAATGCCAAATAAGGGTCAAGGACAAACACCCAAATCAAGACCCTGCCTGGCGTATCAAACAAGGCAAAGCTCTTTGGAGCATCTGGCAAACTGATTATGTCATCCCATGCAAAGAGGTATATTTTAATAGGAGTAGAGGTGGTATTGGGACTGACTACGGCCACAGCTGTTGGCACAGCCATGGGAGATCAGACAGTTCAAATGCTGTGAGAATGTTTTGGCCATTTTGCCCATTTCTGAATGTATTCAGAGTGAAAATGGGTTGCATTTCACAGCCACAGTGATGCAAGACTGGACTTAAGGGGAAGGCATCAAATGGATTTTTCACACACCATATTATTCCCAGGCTAACAGTATAGTCGAGTGAACCAATGGTTTGATTAAAAGACATGCTGATGTCTTGTGCCATAACTGGGACATAGGATTTCCACAAGTGGTCTTTACTGTTAATAACCAGTAGGGAAGTTATGGAAGTCCAAAGATTTGAGCGTTTTGTCCTACAGGACCATGGATGGGCAGCACCTCCATACCTGATGATTAAAAGGGCCGGTTCCCATTGAGGACATGCATAGGCCAACCTGCCATGGTGAAACTACCTTCTATTGGCATTGTACCCATGACCTTGGCAAAACCCAGAGGCTTATATGCCTGAGAAACCCTAGATGGGAGTGGAAAGACCCACTGTATTTGTACTCAGTGGATAATCCCTGATTTTTAACCCTGAGGCCCAGTTTCAAAGGACTGAAGCTCAGTTTTGTGCTTCCTTACAGAACAATGAAGACAATGACTGTCCTGTTGCTCCTACCAGCAGTGGTAATAGTGGTTGATGTGGACAGTGAAGACTTGGACGACAACATGGTAGTGAAAATGATGATAGGGTTTGCCCAAATGATGAATCTAACCTCCATAACAGTTTGTTTACCTATCTCCAAGTTATCAGAAGACCCCCCCTTACCAAATTTTATGCAAGACATTAACATATCTCTCACTCTTGAGCTCACATGGGAGCAATATAATAATTATAGCTGGTATTTCAAAAGGGCTGAGGACAGAGGCTATACTTATATTGGCTATAATTGGGCATTGGGTGTGACAAATACAAGCTCAGTATGAGATGCAAGATGCAATTATATCCTCCAACACACTTGTGAGGCCCCAGGGTGGAGTGGGAATGGTACTATACCGTGCTCCTACATTCAGTGAGGAATACCGAATATAATACTTGATGGAGCACTGATGAACATTCTCTACAATATACAATACTGTTAAATACCTCATGATGCATTAAACACCCTGAAAGGGATAATGAGTGTCCCTGTGCATATAATCTAAACTTGTTTGACTGCACATGGGCTAGATATACCTATATGCCTAGTTGGGACAGTGAAAAGGATAAGATGCTCCCGGCAATGAAATCTCCTCTCTGGAACTGCCAAGTATAAATCAGATGAAAAAACATCAATAAAATATCATTGCTATGGCTATACCCTCCCCTTATGAAACCTCTGATACAGGGCTGTTTGCGCAGTAATACCGGTTACTCGTGACCTTCTGTCTTAAATTGTACTAAGAAAGGCTATTGTCCTTCTCTTACTAGCATATCAAGTTTGTGCTGAACATCCACTGTCCATGCACCCCCTAACTTAGTATGAGTATGCTCCAATGGCCACCTATATTCCCAATTATATCCAACTATCCCTGGGCTAGCCTGTACAATGGCCATGCTCTCCCTCTGTGGAGAGTGTTATGTTCATAAGAAAGTGTAGACAGTAATACAAACTTTATAAACAAAGTATACAAAGTTTATAACAAAGAAAACTAGAATTTTAATCCAAATGTCCTGGTTAGAGATAGAACAAAAACAATTTTCCTTTTCCCCTGATGCAACTTCATTCCATTTCCTTGTGTTTTATTGCTTGTCACCAGAGAGAGATCAGACCTTCCCCTTTGTTGCCCCCTTGAGGAAGTTGTAGACTGCAATGTGGTCACTCCTCAGCCTTCTCCAAGCTGAACAAACCAAGTGACCTCAGCCGCTCCTCCTAAGTCTTCCCTTTCAGACCTTTCACCATCTTGGTCTCCCTACACTGGACACACTAATAGTTTGATGTCCTTCTTACATTGAGGTGCTCCAAACCGCATACAATACTCGAGGTGGGACAGCACTAGTGCAGCACAGAGGATGATGATCACCTCCCTCAACCAGCTAGCTATGCTGTGTTTGATGCACCCCAGGACACAGTTGACTCTTTTGGCTGCCAGGGCACACTGTTGACTCATATTTAACTTGCCAGCAACTCAGATCCCCAGATCTCTTGCCATCTTGCCAGATCTCTCAGTGGTGGTATGCTCTCCCTGTATTTCCCCCTCTTCCCCCCCTGCCCCAGCTCCTGCTCAGGCCATGGCCATCACAACATCAGTTGCAATAAATTGCACCTGGGCTTTGGAGGATGGCTGGCAAACCAGTCAAAACACTGTCTGGAGTGGGGACCTAGATATTTTGTTCCCATGAGAACATGAATAGAGGTCAATTATCTTATTGTATAAATAGTGGACAGCCCGAGAGCCCTTTGAGCTCTCCAGTATGGCAGCGGGCTGCATGCCAGGATCTCCCCTTTTGTGGGGATGCTCGCTCCCCAGAAGCGAGAAGTGGAGAAGGTCATGCTTCTCCTCAAGGTTGAGAGATTCCTTGCTGCAACAGATTATCGGTAAGTGACTAATAGCATGTTAGAACTTTGAAATTTTAGCTAAGTGATATAAAGGGTTGATTGCGTATATATAATCCTTTAGACATAAACCGTTGACCAAGTCTGGGACTAGGATTGGATCCAGCTGCACCTAGACTCTTCTCTGACAAAGAGTTTAGAAAGCAGGGGGGTCCCTTCTGAACCTCGTGACTCAACGGGAGGGTCTCCCTGTGTCATGGTTTAGCCTCAGATGGCAACAAAGAACCACGTGGCAGCCCGGTTGGCTAACGCCTTGTGGCGGCGTTAGAGCAGTTGGAAGAAAAAGGCAGCACTCGTGGGTCGGGGCAGAAACTGTTTAACGGGACAACAAAGTAGAACAGAGAAAAACAGTAACAGTAACACGGATGGAGAAGGATACAAACGCGAGTATGATACCGACGGCCGCACATCCGACCGCAGCTGCGCACCGTCCCAAACCCTGCACTTCTGGATAACCCCTCCCCTTCCCGGCCAGCTCCTAGTGACCCCCTGGGCATGGCTCACGTGGGGTGGAATAGCTGGGCCCCTGCTAGAGCCAGGGGAGAATTAACCCTGTCCCTCCCATAAAACCAGGACACCCTGACAGCTTGTCTGACCCTGTCCTCTGTGCAGTAAATGAACAAGTGTACCTTGGCATCGAATCTCATAAAATACTGTTGCATTTACTACTAATTTTGTTACATCTCTGTTTCACCTTAATAAATATTTCGCTACTTCTCTCTTACAAGAAAAGTCAATCACTCTGCCCGCGACACTCTCCAGTCTCTCGTCTTCCCCAGTCTGTATGTATGACCAGTTTAACCCTGTCCCAGGTAGAGAATTCTGCACTTGATCTTTGTTATGCTTCTGGGAGGGGGCTGAGTATGTGTATCTTCTCCAAACCTGATGTGTGTAGATAATTTGATAGTAAACTTAAAGCTGGACTAACTGGTGAGTAGGAGATCCCAGGTCTGGGGCAGGGTATCATGGCGGGCAAGGGTCCGTCTGTGCTGGTGTACCCAGGGGATTTGTGAGCGTGGAGTGTCTGTGGAATGAGTGTGTGAGTGCCTGTGTGTTTGCTAGTGAGCATCAAGCTAGACTAGCTGGTGAGTAGGGGATTCATGAAGTGGGTAAGAGGGCCCAGGATCTGGGCAGGAGTACCAGGTGGACAGAGGGGGCTGTGCCAGTACTTGGGGGATCCACAAATGTGTGTGTTCTTGTGAATCTAGAGAGCTATGCATGTGCCTTCACTAGTGAACTTCTATCTCTGCCAGCTGAAGAGGAGAAAAGGGACTTGGCTGTCTATGTTTATGTTTTATGTGGGCCCTTGTTATGGTTTGAGAAAACCCATAACAATTTATTGCCATTTAGACAATTATTCTATCATCCGATGACCCCTCCCCACCCAGAAAGGGGAATCAGGGGATACAAAGAAACACAAGGGTTGAAGTATAAATAGAGTTAATAGGATAAGACTAAATAATTACCAATACTACTAAAGAATCAGTATCCAATACTAATATAAGATATACAAGAATTATACTCAGCCAATTCTATCAGTAGGAAGCTGTGCACTCCCAGCAGTGGATAACAAATGTCAGACACTGTGAGTGCTGAGGCTTCAGGAGAAAGGGAAGGCCTCAGAGGTCCAGCACTGGGGCAAGGAGTTGTCTGGACCACCACCATCAAGGGAGAGAGAGAACTACAGGGCAAACATTTCTAATTTATACTGAAAGTGATGTTCGTGGTATGAAATAATCCTGTTGGCCAGCCTGGGTCAAGTGCCCAGATATTGCTCCTTTTTGTCCCTGCACCTGGTAAGGCTTGAAAACATTGAGACCTTGAATCCCACGTCCCATAGCTGGCTATATAGTAAATATTTTCATTAATCAGATACTAGAGTGTGGAGACTCAATTCCTGCAGGAGAGCAGACACTTTGTGCATCAGCCCTGAGGCCGACCTTGGGAGATAACTGAAAGCCAGAAAACAAGGAAGATAGCAGCGAAGCATGCAGAAAATGAGAAAGAAGGCTTTGAAGTGTAAGAATAGCAGCCAATTAGTGTATCAGCTTAGACGCGGAGCACCCAATCAAATAATGCGTGATCGCGTGCACAGAAGTAAAAAAATGTATAAAAGTGGGACCTGATTAATAAACTACAGCTTTTGCTTGATTCACATTGAATCGTGCAGAGTCCATTGTTTCTCTTCCCTCACTAGAGTCTTCTAAAAGTGCAGTTTTCCCAAGTATTAGAAGAGAAATTAGTCTTCTGTTACTCAGCCAAGGACATTCCACCCCTTATTTCATACCATAT
>VZRU01005990.1:9612-68202 GCA_013398155.1 Pedionomus torquatus
AAAAAAAGAGTTGTGTGGACTTACTCCTTCAGATTTCTTATCAGGGAAGATGCAAGTCTCTCCACCAGCTGTGAAATTACAGTAAACTTTGAAAGAGTCCCTGGAACATCCTTGGTTAGGATCAACCCAGTATTCACCTGGAGGAGGGAAGAGAAGGGGAGACTTTAGGAAGGCTGTGAAGGAAGGACAACGGGCACTTCAGCAATCATCTCACCAGGGATATTTCATCTCTGTCACAGGCTTCTATGTGTATGCGTGTTTTTGGAAAACTGGTTATGTTCTGATTCCACATGATACTGTGGTATCTTACAGCATTTTTTATCCTATATCCCTGCTCTTAAAATAGAAGACAACATTGTAGTTGGAAGGGACCTACAACAATCATCTAGCCCAACTCTTCTCTACTTATTCCTTCCTTGCCACTCGCATGCCCCATGGGGCACCAGCCCAGGGACTTTCCCAGATTACTTCTCTTCCTGCACTTGCTTATATTCCCTGTGTGGAGCTGGGAAACCCTCAGTGCTTTCCCCGCATCCCCTCCCATCCCGGGACACACCGTCTGGGAAGTCGGGGTGACAGAGCTGCAGATCCTTGCAGGTACGTGCTGGGTTGTGTTGAGTGCCCAACGGATGCTTCATTTGCTCAATTTCCAGTTTCAAGGAATTCAGCGACCCGAAAATTTCTTCCATGCCATCCGCATAGTCCATGTAGTTGTCAGCATTTCCATCATCCACCAGCTGGCTGGCGTCAATATTTCGCCTGGTCCTCTTGGAAGCCTGGATGGGCAGTGGCTGGATGACTTCTCCAGGAGGACCCTGATTTGTGGGGAAAGAACATACAACTTATTGCAGTGGCAGTGGGCAAGAGGCACAGGAGATGGCCAAGGCAGCCACCAGCACTGAGAAGCAGCAGCACAGGATGCACACTAGAGATGTAAAACCCTGATAAAAGCCCTGGCCACCAGGCTTCAATGCTAGTTCCATCTTCTCCTGTCATCTTCCCATTAGTAACTTCTTCCCCAGCACCTCTAACAGAGGTCAATCCATTGCCAGGACTCTTGATACACCAAATCTTTGTCCACAAAGCTTCTCCTTCCTAACATCGCAACACCCATCAAACCTGACCCTCATTTCACACTTTATGTCATGGGTTCTACTTACAGGAGGCCCTGGGGGCCCAGGAAGACCCGATTCACCCTTTGGACCTGTTGGACCCTGGGTGGAAAAAAAGGAAAAAGCAGGTGTCACTTCTATCACATCCCAAACATTATTTCTTTTAATAGTCTCTTGTGGCAAAAACCTTATTCTTGTCCTTTCAGGCAGAGAAGAGAAATCTCCCCACACCCACCCAAGAAAATCTTTATTCTGGTTATTTTTTGATGCTTGGGTGAAAGAACAGATCAGTCAAACACTTGGGTTTAGACACTCAAATTTCACTTAGGCTTCCTATGGAAAAGGAAGACTCTTCTACTGCATGAAAATGTTAACTCTCCAAATCAATTCAACAGCTTTATAAATCAAATACAACCTTAAAATTAATAAAGCATTGAATTCTGCATGGAAAAAAAAAAAAAAAAAAGACTTAGGAAGTTGCCCAAGAGGAATTTTTAGCTGCCTGCATAGGAGATCTGTAACATGAAGCTTCCTTCAGTGTCGCATTTCTCACCGAGTTCTTCTCTTTTCAGCTTCCCACCTCCCGCTTCTTCACAGTCTATTTTTAATACCCTCCGCTGTACAGCAGTAGGTTTTCTCCTAAGGACTACGCACTGGATTCCTCCTTATGATCTTTGCTGCACTGATGTTCAAGGGAGTATAGTGTGTGCAACAAAAACCTTGCCCAATTATAATTTCTGGGCTTAGACAGCCTGAAAAGGCTGCGTTTGCCACAGTCATCTTTGGCTAATTGCCTTAATGCCACCGATGTGGAGAAGTCACAGCGGGCTACACACTTAATAAGTGCTCCTCAGCCTTTTCATTTAACAACGTCTATACTCACTGATGATCCTTTAGCACCTTTGGGACCAGGTGGACCCTGTGTAGAGAAAAATACAGAAAGGAGTCAGTACATTTCCTCACAGAGAAGTCAGTCTCTCTTTAGAGAGGGGCAGAGTAATGTTATACAAGGTGCTTTTTTTCTTTTCAATCACTCCCTTTCTGCTTCCATTTTTCACATCCACTTGAGTTCGGTGTTGCTTTTATTTGCCCAATACACAAAAAGCATTCCTGTCAGAGCCATCTGTGTCAGCAGCTCCACGCTCCTGCCTGGATGGGGGCTGGAAAAGCTGCTGGGTGATCACTGTAACCCAGGGCTGGTCCTGGCTCTGGGCTGAGGACACCCAGAAACAGCAAACGCTGGTTGCCCAAGGGTGCAGGCACCCAGGGGAAAAAAATAAACATCCAAATAGCAAAAAAGTGCAAGAAACCACCGTGTGATTATAGGTAATCTGAAAGAAAGGGGGAGAAAAACAGGGTGGGCCGATTTCCCTGCCTCCATCACGCCGTGTCCCCTGTGCCCATCTCTCAGCTCAGGCATCACTCCCCCCCCCCGTAATAATTCATTCCAGAGTTTATAATGGGCTCAGCTGGGAAGCCCCCATTCCCATCAGCATCCTCATACATGGTCAGGCCAGAAGGACTGAGCTGGGTATCTGGGAGCACCAAGATGACCCCAGAAGTGCTGTGTAGCTCCTAAGGAATTAAAAGATAATTGCTTATATCACATACTGGTAATCCTGGTGGCCCTGGAGGTCCAATTGGTCCAGAAGGACCTGTGATACCCTGAAAAATAAAAGCAGAACAACGTTGCTTTGCATGCAGAAATGCTGGCTTACAACTACACAACTAACATCTGCTCACAGATGACCTCCCAGTTTTGGAGGACTTTATACAGATCTGGAGCTCTAACTGGCTTTTTAATCTTGTGCATAATCCAGACAAGAGCTTGACTGGGGAACCTCATATCTCATTTAGGCACACAGTTTTTTAAAAAATGAGTCCTCTAGATGAATATTTAATGTTACCATCCCTCTGAGTCTATTCAATTCTTTTCATATGACCCTTGAGAATCTGCTTTCCACTAAAATGGATGATTTTGGAGCATCTCTATATTTCACATGTAGAATAAAGAACATTAATATAGAAAATATTCCCCAGAAATTAGGAAGAGTCTCCTTCTGAGGTTGGCCATCTCTCTAAGCCATCCCTGCTCAAAGTCAGCAAGTCGCACAGCTCAAAAGCACATTTAATTAAGGTCTTACAAAATATTTACCTGCTCTCCTTTAGGTCCTGCTGAGCCCTGGGGGCCTGGGAGACCTCTGTCACCCTTTTCTCCCTGCTCTCCTGGTGGTCCAATAAGACCAATTAAACCTGGATGACCCTAGGGGAAAGTAGCAGATGTTAATTATGATCTCCCACTGGAGGTAACTGAACGCCAAAGGTACCCAGCAAAGACACTTCTAAATACAAACCCAAATGTCTAAGCAAGGTGAGAGGAGTTTGTAGCTATCCCTGACACTTAGAAGTGGCAGGGAAGAGAAAAGCCCTAGGTCTTTTTTTGCAATAGAAAATGCTACAAATACAGAAAGAACTGCTGCATTGGAGCACCTGCTGATTTTGCATGCTAATATATATTGCATAAATCTCTACAAGACTGAGAAGGATGTCCCAAAGCAAGCCTGGTGTCTGCACCTCCCTATGCCCTCTGCTAAAGTGCCCATGTTCAGGCAGCCCCAACAACTAGAGCTGCCGTGGACTACAAGGGCTGACAGAGGGGAATTCAGCTCTTCCATGTCCCTCATTGTCTTCAGCTCCTCTGTGTTCCTCATCATCATCAATGACATGGGGATGGGAAAGTCAGTCTTGGATCCAGACGGGTGGTGGCACAACCTGGTTCATCCCTTGGGGCGCACACTCTACTGTCCATCTCTCCTCTAAAGGTATGTCCAATGTTTCCCAAGTATGCAAGAACACACGGGGCTGATGGCTCTCCTCAGCCTTGTCCTGCCAGCTGCAGGACAATGACAATTTTCCCCCCACACCCAGACCACAGGCATCAGGTCATGCCATGAATTCATATGTGCCACTCTCACCTTCTCTCCTTTAGGACCAGAGTCTCCTTTAAGACCAGGCAAACCCGGTGGGCCCTTTAAGAGACAGAGAAAGAGAGAATGAATTAATATAAAATACATTCGCCCATGTCAAAAACTCATGGAACTTGATGGTCTGGACATACCATTGGGCCTGGAGGACCATCTGGGCCAGGGGATCCTGGGAGACCTTGTTCACCCTGTAAAACAGTGCAATTTCCTCAAACCCATCACATTCACGACAGCAGTGCTTCCAGCTGGAATTATTCAGGTTATTCACCCATCCTTATCTGATCCCTGTGCCAGGGAACATTTGCCCTGGCTTCTCACAGGTGGGTGAAGGCAGAAGGATTTACGTTTCTTTCATGCTCAGATCTCTACTGGAAAAGAGACTTTGCAGCTCACGGGAATGTTACCCTAGAGAGAGGGTGAGCAGAACCAGGACTCAAAGAAAATACACTGGGAGATGTTATATTACTTCCACGGAAGTTGTTTTACCTGCTGTCAGGCATACGAGCACAGACAGAACATTACACCGGGAGAAAGGCATCTTTCAAGGCAGATGGGTTACGGTAAAGCACCAGGAACAACCCTGCCCAGAAGCTTTCTCAGACTTTGCTCAGTTTGGGAATACTCACAACTGGACCAGGAATCCCTCGAAGGCCATCGGGTCCAGGCTTCCCTGGAGCACCTTGGGGACCAATTGGACCAGTCTTCCCAGGAGGTCCTTCCAAACCAGCTTCACCCTAGACGCAGGAGACAGCATGGTTTCATTTGCATGGAGGCATCAAATGACCTTCTCACATGTGGCTGCTGCCAGGATGTCACAGGGTCAATGCAATTCCATGAGAAACATGTCAAACTTTCTGTTCATTGGTTTTCCTACAGCTCCCTACCCCTTACACACTGAGGAAAAGTCTCTAAACTTTTCATCCTGGCCCATTTCTGCTGATTTCCAGCAGGAACTGCTCTTTGGCTGTGAGCTCTCAGGAGCAGGAAGCTTTCCTGGGTTCGGTCCTGGGAGATGGACATCCTCTGCCACCAGCGATCCCGTGGCTGCTGCAACAATCGGACCTACAATTTGCAGTTCTACTCTCCATTTCCCCACCAACCCTACAACAACAGTCATAGTCCAATAATGTTGTGTTTTCCCTGGGAAAGGACATCGGGCTGAACATACCATAGCTTTTACAACGCACTAAATTGCCAAATACGGCACTTTGTCATTTCAAAACAAGAAAAACATTCCCATGACCTTACCAAGCTCTAATTATCTCCACTGAGTTTATTAAAGGATGAAACATAAGCTTAGATTTGAGGCCAGGGGTTAATATATAGAAAAGTCAAATCACTGTCTTTCAAACACCAACGTTGTCAGAGGGTGATCCTTTTTGGCTTTCATGGACATGGTAGAAGTGAAATCCCGTTCAGCTCTTACCTTGGCTCCTTTCTCTCCTTGCCTTCCTTCGGGACCAGCTGGACCAGGAGGGCCCTAGAGAAAGCACAAAATAGATGGAAAACACAATGAGATCATGCTGATCTGAAAGGGTCTATTGGAATTAACAAAACGATGCTACAGCCCCAGGGAAGAAGACAAAATGGAGACAAATATCTCTGAAAAGCTTTTCAAATTAGCTTCTTGCTAAATGAATCTCTGAGCTCTGTCAGCCAGGCAGGAAGAGCAGGAGCACCTCATACTTGAGGTTTCTTTTGGGTGTTAAAATCTCAAAAAAAAAAATCCATGGGATTTGGTTGACAACTTCCTGCCAGCTCCCAATGGATGTGGACAGTGAATCAAGTTTATTATTTGCTTTACAGGCTCCTGCCTTGCAGTTACTGTAGACCTAGTAATAACATTGATTTCAAAAAGTCAATACAAATACATGTGGAAAAATGCTCTCAAAGAATCAGCTTACCCTTTTTCCCGGAGGTCCGGAGGGGCCTGGCTCTCCTGTGGGACCGGGGGAACCCTAGATGGAGAGGGGAGGAGAACAAGCCATAATTGCACCCTGAGAAGCGGGAAGGAGGAACAAATGTGTAAAACTTGAGTTGAGATGTAGCGTTTGTGCTAAGCTGAGGCGTGGGCAGCTGGTACAACTCCCGACACCTCCTCGGGGGTGCAGGTGGTATCTTGTTTTATCTCTTCCCACCACGCAATACCATAAGGCACAGCAAAGTTAAAAGGAAAGACGTAGATTTTTGTTTTTCCATAAGTTAAGTTTGGCTTTCAGGATGTATTGCTGAGCAGCCTGGATGGATGGCAGCAGCTAGGCTGACACAGACAGGAGGGACAGCCACCAGGGGACCAGCGCAGCAGGAGCTGGTGAGAATTAGATGCTGCATGTCCTTCTGCGTTAAAAGCCCTTAGACAGTTCTTTAGTCCTTGGGCAGAAAACCTGGGCACTGATGGGGAACAGATCTCATCTGTCCAGTTACTCACAGTTTGTCCAGGTTCTCCATCATCACCCTTGTCACCAGGGGGACCATCTTGACCCTAAAAAAGGGAAGAAGAAAGAAACAAGCAGGTGTATTTAGGGTACGAATAGGGTTGAGCAGAGCATTAGCAGCAGCTGGTCTTCATGTCACCAGACTCCATCCATTCCCATCCCCTGTTGAGAACACTGGCAACAGCAAACATCCTATCAAATAGTGTGGATAGCAGCATCTGTGCAGCTACTGCCCCAAAGGTCAGACAGACTGTCTTATGGTGGGGCTTCCTACTCTTTCCTAAGTAAAGGAAAGAGTCCACAAAGGAGCTGCTGGTGAATGAAGAGCATGGAGTCGTATTTTACAAAACCAAGAGGAGGGACCGAACTGCCCCTTCTGTGAGACAAACACTTACAGCTGGACCAGGTTCTCCAGGAGGACCAGGGTCACCAGGGAAACCAACTGGACCCTGCAAAGAGGAAAGGAGGAGATCCCCAAATCAGAGATATTGCATCTGGAGAACTGCAGAGCACTAGTTCCTGCTACCCCAGTGACAACACAGGGAGTCTCCCCATGGAGCAAACCCTGACTCCCAAGTCTGAGACACAGTCCCAGATCACATCTTTGCATCCTCAGTGATTTCGTCCCATTACAGCCACCAGTTCAGCTCTGCACCCAGACTACGCAGAGCCCCAGTGCCAGTGCTGGGACTTTCATCTACTTTTTCCTAAATACATTGGACAAGCGACAGCAAAATCCTCGCACCTTTGAGGAATGGGCAGATTAGAAGATTTTCCTTTTGCTTACTACAGGATGTGTAACATTTTTCACACAAAGACCCTCTCAAAGCATTTAATGACTAAAACACTTCACATTCTTCTCCGTACAGTGTCTGTCGTGCACTTCAAACGATTCCGAGACCAGCCTTCAGACAATAGGTTCCAACCAATAATGCAATATCCCCAAACCCATCTGTTCAGAGAGATGACTAACTCCCCTGCCTCCTCTCCCGCTTCATGCCATCTTTGCTTATCGCATAATAAATTTCTTCAGCCAGCAAGCACCAAAGAAGCCGGCAAGATAAATACTGTACCACTGTCACCTGGTATAAATCAGTATAGCTCTATTGGCTTCAACCGAACTGTGGCAATTGGCATCAGCAGGGATCTGACCCTGGGGTACCACTCCCACATCCCCATAAATCTCTATTTTGGAAGCTTTGCTTTGGTGCAGAGGACCTTGGCAAGGCATAAGCTCAAGGGCAAAGTAAACCCACTGCTGGCCTTCTCCATAGGGGTGAGTTTTCTGATAGCCTGTAGCAAGGACTAATAATTCAAGTCTCGCTGGGAGACATGGTACGACTGGGTCTTTTCCTCATTAGCCTCCTAAAGGAAGGGGACTAATATCACGTGTCATTAGAGGAGAAATTCTCTGGATGGTAAACTGTTTCAAATTGCCACAAAAGTCTCTGGAAAACATCTTTTCGTGCAGAACTCTCTGCTGGGCAAGACAAGGAAGCACTGCTTGGACAGGAGGGGGTACTCACAGGGCTGCCTTTGGGACCGTCATCACCTGGTGGACCTTTGGGGCCAGGTGGACCAGCAGCACCAGAGGGACCTGCTTCACCCTTTTCACCTCTTTCACCTTTAGGACCCTGTAAAAGAAAAAAGGTATTTCTATTAGCCAGGGAAACAACTTACCGATCTCTAATTTTCCTTTAATCAGTTCTGAAAAAGAAGCTCTATTTGTATCTCCAAACACGAGGACATGATTTAGCAGTCCCTTCCCACAAAGATTAAGTGGTGTTCATGTTGTTCAGTCGTGGGTAGCCCATATTTTGTGACTAAGCCTTACACTATAAATACCCAGTAAGATGACGATGTGTCACCCAATACCCAAATGAAGGACGTGGCTGGTTCAGTCCTCACAGCCCAAATCCACGGCCATGTCTCTGTGTCAACCCTTCAACCAGCTCCTCAAGGGACATCATTGAAGAAAAGCTCTTCTCCATCAGAGCAACAGCCACCCTGTAGCCTACTTACCGGGAGGCCAACCTCGCCAGGAAGACCAGGCTCACCAGATTCACCAGGTTCACCCTGTAGAGGGGGAAAAGAGGATGAGAACTTACATTTCTGCAGGGTGCTGAGGTATCTGCTGACGTAGCAAAGCCCCTGCATGAGTGTTGCAGCAAACTCCTGTGAGCTTCAGTCAGGTTTGTCTGGATGCTTTACCTTCTCTCCTACTGCGCCGGGATTTCCTATTCCCCCGGGAGGACCCTGTGGACCATCTGCTCCTGGTGGTCCAGATGGACCTCTGGGTCCAGGTGGGCCTGGCGGGCCCTGGGAGAAAGGGAGACAAATTTAAGACATGTTTCTTGGAGCAATGTCTGTCAGTGATGAAAACAGAGGTATGAAAGCATCTTACCATTTGCCCAACGTCACCTGTTTCTCCCTTCTCACCAGGTGGTCCAGGCAAGCCCTGTGGAGGTGCAGGGGACAAGTTTTATCTGTGAACATCTCAGGTGAAGCCCCAGCTCTCATCACCCTAAACCCTCCCTCGATGCTGCAAATTACCTGCAAGCCCACAGGGCCAGGGGGACCAGGGAAACCTCGGGGTCCTTCATCACCTTTCTGACCAAAGAGGCCTTGCTGTCCTCTGGGACCTGGCTCTCCATCGGCGCCCTGTGAGGACAGAGACTAACACAGTGTGGCAAAGACACAACACAGATGCAAATCTCCATCTCCACCACCTCCTGCCACAGCTGGTGGCAATACCCTAACTGGTGCACTGGGCAGCAGCAGTGCCAGGCGGAGACTGCCCATCCTTGCAGGGCTTACCAGGAGATATTATGGTAAAGAAGGGGATTTCTGCCAACAGGGCACAATACTCACAGCTGGGCCAGGCTGACCGATTGGACCTTGTGGGCCGGTAGGACCTGGTGGACCCTGTCACAAAGCAGAAGTGCAACGTCATCATTAGGAGCTCAGAGTTAAAAAACCCACCTGGAAAAGGTGGTGCCCTCCAACCCAGCCTCCATTAAATGTGCATTAATTCCCAAAACAGAGAGGGAGGACCGGGTCAGTTCTCCCTGGACACACCAGCATCCCTCAGCACCGGTGCCAACAGCAGAGCAGACATGTCTATGAGTATTTTTGCTCCAGCAAAGCAATATCACATCACTCAGTTTTGTCCAGTTATTTATGCATAATTTTTCTTCCCCAGGCTCTGAGCAGCACATAAAGGGCACTTCAATGTGCTGCAAGCAACTAGAAAAGGAACTACAGCCGGACATCCAACTTTAATGGCACAGGCTGATGATATTTCAGGTATTTGGCATGTGGGTGACATGGAAACATCTCAGCGTGTTCCTGGGAGCTGGAGGGCTCAAACTTCAGGCTCTTGCTCTTTTTTACATCACGTGGGGATTTGATGAACCAAAGGAAGATAATACAACGATAGAAGGAAGTTAAAATTATATTGTTTTCTGTTTCCAGGAAGCCACACAACAGAATTAGCTACGATGATGTCCACCCCACTCACCTGCTCCCCTTTGTCGCCCTTGCTGCCCTTCTGGCCAGGCTCCCCGATCTCACCCTGCCGGGTACAAAGGGGCACAGTTAGTTCATTTGGCGACCACTTCCACATCTCAACATGCAAGCAACAGTCCCATAGGTCTGCACCCTCGTACTAAAGATGCCAATTCCCACATTAAAAGCCCAGAATGGTCCGGAAAAGGCCAGAGATTTGGCCATTCCAGATGTAACCAAACCCTTTTACATCCTAAAGCTTCCCTTAGCTGCCACACGATGCAAGAAGCATAGTTTTGCAGACCTTGTCAAGCAGCAAATTTGTCTCAGCTAATGATTTTTAAGAATCCTCCAGCCCAGAGGGGCTTAATGAGAGAGTAGGGAAAAGTAATTAATTTGAAAAGGCCAGGCCCCCATGGGGGGCAACAGCGACAGGCTTTTGGGGGAGGCTAACTGGATCCCAGCAAGCGATGTGGCTGGTAGAGAACAGCCCCCCCAGCCGGCCTGCTGCTCCCCTGGCTGGATGCTGCTGATCTCACAGGATTGCAAGAGCCATAAAACATCCTGTGTTACCCCCAGCAGCTCATCCAGCCCGACGGCAGTGGAAGCAGCATGGTGGCAATGGGGGACCTTGCCCAGTTCCTTCCCAGAGGGACCCTGTGCAGCTGGGAGCTGCTCCCACCTTGTCTCCATCCTCTCCGGGAGGGCCAACGGGACCTGCTGGACCCGGCAGTCCCACCGGGCCCTGGATGCCATCCCGGCCAGCTGGTCCTTGAGGACCCTTCTCGCCCTGGAAGCAGAACGAGCAGACAGGTCACACGGAGCTCTCTTCCACCCTCCAACCAACCCGTTACATCCCATTGACGTTTTATTCAGCCGCTAATAACCCCTGACTCGATGGGCACATATTACAAAACTGGTTTCCAGCTGCTATTTCATCAGGCTCCCTGTGCTCGCTGTCTGAAACAAGACAAAATTTCTATCTCAGGAGATAAAGAACAAACAAATCTAAACAGTGAATACCCAGATCACAGCTGCAACTTCACTGCTTTAGTGATATAATCAGATTTAATCTGAACCCTCAGCCATCTCTCTCTGGATGACAAACAAGACCTCAACTAATTTTTATTCCCACAAGCCAGTTTTTCTTGACTCTGGTGCTGGCTGCCCCCGCACCCAGTGCCTGCTCCCTCCCTGGCTGATTCCCAACCGATGGGGGCTTCTCAGGGGGCCCCCAAGCTCCTTCCTGAGCTTCTGGACAAAGTAAAATGCCTAAAACAAATCAGGCAATCTCTGCTGGCCTCCTGCATCTACTCCTATTCCTCAGACCTGGAACCTTCAATCAAATTTGTTTGTTTACAGGAACTGAAGAGTGAATATTTTTCCGTTTCCTTGTACATAATTTAATTGCACGTGAATCCTGGGTGCTCTCTTCTGAATAATTAGATGCCACATAAATTGCCTATTCATCTATCCACTGCTACATCGTATAGGTACTTGGCAGGACAGATGTTCATAAAGCTGATTCACCAGGAAATTCTTGCCTCTGGACTAGCTGCTGGATTTTCTAATAAGCCAGCAAACGTGGAATGCAGTGGCTGATAAACACTTCAATAACGATCAATCACCGTAAGTGTCCTCATGCAGGCTGGAATAACCGATGCCAGCATTTGCTCATTTTGCTGGGTCTGAAGCCGAGCTGAAGTTTGCGGCAGACAAACCCCAGAATCCCTGCAAACCCATTTGGGCCTCAGAATCGAGAGGCTCAGCCTTCCTCCTGGGAACCGTCACGGTTGCTGCTGTGCTCTCCGGGGACAGAAACAGCCATCCCAGCCCACGCTCTCCTTGCCCACACGTGACACTTGAGGCGCCTGCCTGGGGAGCGAGAGACGTGCGAGCGAGCGCGGGCTGCTCGGGGAAGGCTCAGGAGATGGACCATATGGCAGGACTCAGCCCGGGCTCCTGCCGAGGGTGGCTCTTTCCACAGGCACCAGCAGGATGCCCGGGAACAGGGATGCTGCTGGGAATCCTTCCCAGCATCCTGGGAAGCACATGCTGCTTCCTGGCCGGGGCAGAGAGAGAGGAAGGATTTATTTGTGGAAACTGCTGTCGCCGCTGCATGTTGGTGAGCAGTGAGGGGGCTGGCTCGCTGCTCTGCCCAGAGGTCTGTCCTTTGGTGGTTTGTCACTAGGAGGTCACAGGCTGTCATTTCACCTGTTCAGTCCTCATCCTTTCTCATTGCCCGAAGGCATCTTGGTCCCTGGGATCACATCCATTTTTGATAGCACGGGTGTCACAAGCTGGGAAGCTGAGCAGCTCATGTTCAGAAGTTTGATACACCCAAGGAGAGAAAATTCATTTCTAATTGAATTCCTTCCTTTCTTAAACCCACCCACCCCCCATCTTTTATACACCTACCCTAAGGGAATGTTTCCATGCTTTGCTTCCTGCTGTACTCGTTTCTATTTGACCCACAGCTGTTAATCTTTACACTGGTACTTACTGGGGCTCCCTTTTCACCTGCGGGTCCTGGAGGTCCCTGGGGGCCAGGTCGCCCTGGCAAGCCTATGGGGCCGGCTGACCCTGCAGGACCACGCTCACCCGGAGAGCCCTGTTTGGAGAAGAAAGAAGGAAGCATTAACTGGAGTATCAAGCTCCATGTATATACAGAAAAAAAGACATCCAGCAGTAAGATGCTGCAAATGCGTCGTCAGCAAGTGAGCCCATTTGATGGGGTGACTGCCATGCGATGCTACCATCAGCCTAAGAGGTTCTGGAGACTGTTTTATTAATTAAAATCCCTAGAAGGGCTGGGTTCTCCTCTGGATGGGGCTGGGAGCTCAATTCCTGGGGGCACATTACTGAAACGTGACCACGAGCCACATCATGGCCAATGCAGCAGGGAGGGTTGGATGATGAATGTTTTCTTCCAGGAGGGCTGCACTGAGCACGAATCTCAAGTGGGGACAACTTCCACAGGGGCAGCAGGTGCCTTAGAAACAAAATACTCAGTGTCCTGAGTCATTCCGGTCCTCTCAGCTTGTCACGTATGTTCATAGCTGACACCACAAAATGACTGAGCTGTTTCATGCGTGTCTTGTAAAACAAAGCAGTATCCAGCAAGTCGTTCGTTAGTGCAAAGGAAATAACGGATGAAGCACTGAGCTGTGACTAACCCTCCGTTTTGCCTTGCCAAGCTTGTAAATGCGTTAGGTGGTGCCTGCAAGGGCAAGGATACTCACTGCTGGACCTGGGGGGCCTGGAGGACCTTCGTTGCCTTTCAGCCCTGGAGCACCCTGGAAGGAGAAAAACAAAGTCATTTTGGGAGGTGGGTGCTCCCCGCCTGGGGATCCTTCCCACGAGAAGGACAGGGCAGCCTCTACTCACAATGGGGCCAGGGAGACCTCTCTCTCCGGGGAAGCCTCGCAAGCCAGGGGGACCATCCTTCCCTGGGAGGCCAGCGGGACCAGGGTCCCCCTGCAACGACAGCGAGAAACAGCTGAGGATCTGCAGCCTCCATCGAGACTCAGCTCCTCCCTCTGGGCTCGAGTCATGATGAGACACTGCGAAACATCATATCTCTTCTGAATCATCCCTCTCCTCCATCTCTGGGAGGGAGGCAGGCATCCAGGCTTGCAAGGAGGGTGGAATTCAGCAGGCTGCTGGTCCCTACCTTGGTCCCTTCTTTTCCAGTGAGACCAGGAAGACCTTGTTCACCTGGGGGGCCCGGCGGACCTGGATGTCCCCGCTCACCCATTGGCCCAGTCTCACCAGTTGGACCCTGAAGAAACAGAGATGGGGGAGAAGGTTGTGGGTATCAGCAGAGCAAACACTGAAGGAAGAGGTGCAGGTGATCAGTTTATGTCTTTAGGTTACAACGGGATGGAAGACGCTCCTTCCCTTAGCTGTGCCCTGCAGTGCCACCAGGAATCCCTGCAGAAGGGCCTCTGTGGGCATCTAGAGGGACCTTGTTTTGAAAGTGGGCAACATCGCACTTGTCACAGAGGCACTGGGAACCTCTGGAATGAAAGCATTCACATAAGTGAGATATCATTGCTGCAATTATTATACTTCGGGCTTTTAAAAATAAAAATTGAAGACTTCCTAAGTACCCTACCCATGCTGATTCTTCCTTATACGAGGCATAAATAATGGATTAGGCTGGCACTATGGCAATTGCTGCCTGCCTCTGTGCTGTACCCGGGCACTAACGCTGACGAGCGAAGGCCCAGTGCAGGAGGTTCCCAAGCGACCCGTTTTGGAGGAGGACAAAAGCCACACACACACGAGATGATCGTGTCCCTGCACGCTGATGTCCGCTGGGACGGTGGCTGTAATTCATGTCACGCCGCAGGGTGCCACTTAGCGTAAGCAGAGCGATAACACTGCCATCGCTCAGCAACCACCGACCACGCTAACTACACGCAGCAGAGCCAAATAAAATTGCCACGGAACCTAATTTGCACTTGAGAAGACAGACACGGTCAGGGAATTGCCCCTAATCAGGGAATTTACAAATCAGGGACTTAACGCTATCATTAAAGAGGACATATTAATTACTTTCTAATTAAAGAGCAACCTCGCTGGCAATTCAGGAGAGAAGACTCAACCCAACGCCAGTCCCGCTCAGTCTAGGGCTCTGCCTACAAACGGATCCCCGAGCCTGTACTTCAGGGGCACAAATTCTGCTTGTGTAGTTACGGCTTCCAGATCACAGAGAGTTCACAGCAACTAGAACAAAAAATAGCTCAACCCTGAGAGGATCTAGGAGCGCTACCTATTAAAGACAGACACATTTCTTCACAACAACATGTAGGAGCCCTCTTGCCTCAACGCTTACGCTGCCCTGAATGTCCCAGCAGCAGCACAGCCCTTTGAGATCTGTCGCTGAAGGTCTTTCGGTTGGGTTGTGGGTAGCAGGTCTCTCTCTCACCTTACACCAGTTCTACACCGAGGTTGCTCTGTTAAGTTCACAGGAGCCACCTGATTTACAGTAGCCTTCAGGTACTGTGTCTAAATCCACCCTAATGGCTTGATGAGGCAGGCTGGGACCTACTGGGGTGTTGGATCCATCCATCCTACTGGGTTGAATGGGGATTTGACCCATTGACTCATTGAGTGGGAGGTGTCCCTGCCCAGGGCAAGGCGTTGGAACTGGATGATCTTTAAGGTCCCTTCCAACTCTAACCATCCTATGATTCTAGGAATATCAAAGCCGCTAAGCTTGCTTTGAAATGACTTTGCCTTCCCTGGAAGAAGATGCTGTCTGCTGTATAACCTGTGGTCCCAGCATTTCCAGCTGAACTGGTGAAGGTGGACAGAGAGGGCTGGTGCAAGCACAAGCGTTGGTTTCTTACCTGAGGGCCTACAACACCGGGAGGTCCTGGAGGGCCAGTCTTGCCTTGGAAACCCTGTTGGAGAAAGGGAAAAGAGAGAGATGACACTTCTGCCAAGGAGTGCTCTAGTGACAGGCTGCTCCTCCTCTGGTGAAACTACTGACCAGGAACAGGTGGGGACCCAAAGACAAAAGCAACAAGAAATCAAACAGAAGGTGGAAAATGTGTATCTGTATGATTATACAGGGATGAAACAGAGGAAGAAAAAGGGATTCTTAAAGCTCAGCTCTGCTGTTTTGATGGAGATACTAGGGTTTGGCTGAAGGACCAGCCATATATATCTATATATTAAAAAAATTGCTAGACTCCTAAATCCTATAGAGGAAATGGCTATTCAAAAGTCAGAATGTGCAAGTTTCTTCATGCTGTGCAATTCCTAATAACCACATCCCTCCTCCTGCTCCTTGTTCTGGCTTAGGCTCAGCTCTGTCTTAGCCTTTGCTTCCAGGAGCTGGGAGGTTGGGTGACCACCTTCCACTTTTGCCACCAGCAGCGTCAACCCCCCAGCCCCACCAAAGCCCACAACACACACACAAACACACCCTCCCCCTGCCAGCCCTGGGGGCTGAGAGAAGCTTTATTTCCTTCACTAGCATCTGTTGAAAGAAATCACAAATGTGTTTCTCTCCAAATGCGGATGAGGAGCGAAGTCTCCATGACAGCTACTTATAATGACGTGTTGAAGAGTGACAATAACGAACTATCACCACTGCAATTGTTTAGCTCTCCTAAGCCACTCTTTAAAAAGCACATTAATTATCATTCTTACTCTCGCATGCTGACAAGCTGGAGAAATGTCAGTTAGGGCATACAGGCTATTTTCTCATTGCCACAAAAGAGGATCAGATAAATCCCGAGCCAATGGTAATGTGTGATGCTAAAAAAGCCACTCGGTGCTATTCTAGCTGCCTGCAGACCAGAGAGAATATCCTGCCATTAATGGGGAAGTGGCAAAACATCTTTGTGAAATGAAGGCACAATTTAAACTCTTATCGTAGAAAAATATTTCAGCCAGTTCTGTGCAGGACATTTCTTATTAATCCAAAGAAAAGGGTTTCCTTTTATCCTGTCCAAGCCTTGGGCAGAGAGTTTTCAGTGGTTTTCTTATTTTTTAGATCCGATCTTTTTTAAATTTGATACGGTCAGATGTTCCACTATACTTCCGTGTGCCTATTTGCTACTCAAAGAAAAGTAAAATCAAGGGAGCTATTTGACACTCAGATTTCAAGTCTAGGTTTTCCTGCGTGATGGTACAGAGCGAGTTACTGGTGTGGAAATAATATTGAAATTTTTATTAGGTTTTTTTTTTTTTTTCTTGATGTTTCTCTCCTTACTTTTTGGCACTGCGTAAGGAAAGGAGAACGAAAAAGGAACTTCTGCTACCAGGGTCTGCAGGTCTGCATGCACCCCGAAAGCATGCAAGAAGTGATTTTTATAAACTGGCTGATGGCACAGATTAACAGATTTTTGGTTTTCTGGAAGCATTTTCCAGTTACAGGCAAACTACTGCTGAGATGAGTTAAGAAAGCCAGTAGGGAATACTTTCAGACCCCAAATGATTGAAAGCCCTTTCTCCATTCATATTCATGCAGACTTGGATGCTTTATTCCAGTCTCAAAAGCTGGTAACAGCAAACACAGGCAAAATTTTTACTGCTTCCTCTAATTTGAGTGTAGGTGTCCTGGATGTCACAGATAACTCAGTGAAGGATGACAAATGTCACCGGTGAGCTCTGGCAGGTGAAAACTCTTCTCTTCACATTTAAGTTAATCCTGACCTGAGGACTGTGTGCTCAAAAATACCCCAACCATCGCCTTAAAGTCAGTCTTAGGGAGTGCAAATAAATACCTGGTGTCGCGCTGAGCAGGGTTTGTGTTGCCTTGCTTAGCAAATGCCAGGCAAGTTAATGAAATTGTTGTGTGATAAGTTGAGGGCAAAAAATGCGTGATGTGCAAAGCCTTTTTAATGCTCATTTGCTACGAAAAGGCAGTGGAGGAAAAGGTGAAGCTTAGTAGAAGGAATTGTTGGTGTTCGGTCGGGTTTTCCCCCCACCCCACCCTGTAAAATAAAGACAGAACAAAGAGTCTATCTGCTAACATGCAGCATGCAGTGCTGGGGAGGGGGACGTACCCACAACAGCGAATGAGCTGGACTGTAAACAGCCCAGGAAAAAGAATAAACATCCCCAAAAATGCCAAACAGAAGAGTACTAATTCCTGCATGCAGAGGAATAGGGGGCGGAAGGGTCATTTTGGCTAAAGGTATCCTTCAAGGCAAAATAAAATAAAAAAAAAATCAAGCAAAATGGTGCAGAGAACAGACCACCAGAGACACACGACAGCCAGGGTATCATACCTTCCACATGCCTCATCGTTCTCCTTTGGCGAGAAACAATGATTACGTCTGTGCAACAAAACCTTTTAAAAGGGACACAGCAGTACACGTACGACACAGCGAGGGGCCGAAACAGCCAGGAGCTGCTCCCTGGCTTGCAGCAAGGAATTATTGCTGGAGGGGGGCTTAAGCAGAACTCGGTGAGGCCTTTGTGCATAGCTTTGGCTAAAAGGCAGCGTCAGCAGAGATGCTCTTCTTACTCGGGGGCTAAGGCAGCGGCTGATACATGAGGTGCTGCAGTAACGGGTTGCGGATAGAAAAAAAACTAGAGCAAAACCATTGCACCCCTCATCAGGGCCAGGAGTTGCCTTCCTCTCAAACGAAGCACTGCCCAAACTGGGTTGGAACTCTCTCTGTAACTCTATGCAACGTTTCTTGGCGTTGGCCACATGGTGCATCAAGGAGTGAAAAGCACTTATTTCTCCCCGTTGCAGGTTCCAGAGAAAACAAAACTGCCCCTGACCTAATACAGCTGGGTGCAGAAAGCTGAGCTTGCGAAGGATGGAGCCCATCTTGCATGAAAAAATTCTGCTCTCACAGCCCTAGAGCTATGTCTCTGGAATAGAGAGATGTAAAACCTTTGCCTCTCCAAAGGAAAGGGGGAAAGTGCAAATGCTCCAAAGAGCAGAGGCACAGCCTCCCCCCTCAGGAGAGAAAAGGGACCAGCGTTTTGGTGAGACCCTGGAGTACAGAACCTATTCTCAGGGACATCAGAAGTCACCCCTCAGCTCCTTCTCCACCTCCTGAAAGCAAGAACCACACCAAGTGCTGGTTCTGACCCCGATTCAGCCCCACCCAACATCCTCCCACCTCGCAAGGAGCTGCCTCTGCAGCACCCGGCATGGCAGAAACCCAACCCATGCTGGTCATCAGCATCACCACATCTCTTCATTCCTATTTTGTCCATGCATGATGCCCATGTTCTCCTCCACAATCTACTAAAGGGACAGAGAGAGGGGATTTGCTGCACAACCTTCATGTAAATCATCATTAGACCGACCTGTCCTGCTCAGAAGAGGGTTGATTCCTGTAGACCACCCCATGGAGCTGGAGAGACACAGACCTCCAGGGCAACCAAACGTGTGGCCACATCTCCCCAGTTGCACAGAAGGGTTTAGAAAAACCAACCGGCAAGACGAGATTCGGGACTAATGATCTGCCCAAGAGTTTTGGCTACTTACAGTTTCTCCTCTCTGTCCGGGGTGACCAGGCAATCCATCCTTCCCAGGAGGACCCTACAGCAGAAAATCAGGATGAGAAGGAACATGACCAACTGCTCAGTGGTAAAACCAGTAAGGACTGAATCAAAGCTGCTGCCCTCCTTGCGTTAGTTCCCGTCCATTTTACAGTGAAATGGGGGTGCTCAGAACCCTAAAAGATACGGCCCTTTCCCATGCATCTCCCAAAGGAAAGATTTATCTGCTGATAGGACAAGGGGTAATGGTTTTAAACTGGAAGAGGGGAGATTTAGATTGGATATTAGGAAAAAATTCCTTACTGTGAGGGTGGTGAGGCTGCCCAGGGAGGTTGTGGATGCCCCATCCCTGGAAGTATTTAAGGCCAGGCTGGATAGGGCTTTTGAGCAACCTCGTCTGTTGGGAGGTGTCCCTGCCCATGGCAGGGGGGTTGGAACATGATGATCTTCAAGGTCCTTTCCAACTCTAACCATTCTATGATTCTATCTTACAAGTCCAGAGCGGGAGCGAGCTGTCCACCACAGGGAACAAAATCACTCCAAAAAGGTTTCTGAGATCCCCCACCAGTGTGTAATAATGGCAGAGACAGAAGTGTTACTCGGTTGTGCTGTTCTCCCAGTGTACAGAGGGAAATAAAGAACAGAGCAACCATGAAAGATCCTAGCGATATTGAGTCATTAGGAAACGAGCATTTATAATCAGCCGCAATTTACTTGGCTATTTAAAATCTTCAACCGTCGGGTTATTATCATGATGTCTCAGTAATGCCTTTTATTGGGTACGTCACTGCTTGTCAGGGAAGCAGCTAAGACTGAGCTGGCACAGGCAGCCACAGCTGGATGGGAAAAACTTTATGTATTTCTTTGCCTCTTCTAGAAAGAGGGTTTACTTACAGGGGGGCCTTTTGGTCCAGGGAATCCAGTCGGTCCTTGAGGCCCTGGTGGTCCCTGGGATGCAAAACATGTAGGAAAACATAGTTAAGGAACCTATAATGCAAGACCTCTCTCTACATAAGCACATTTCACCTCGGGTCTCTAAGGAGTTTTTTCCCTTTTGCTGGCACCAAGGTGCACCAAGCTGCATCCTGGACTCCAACTTCCCACCCCTCTTTGCTCAACAGGGTATTTGGTAGAATTCTCATTGCAACCCCCCGTTTCTTCCCCCAGCACCATCTCAGCCCCACCAACCCATCTCCCCTGCCCTGTTCAACTAATAGGCTTGGACTGAGTCCTGCTTCAGCCCCACGATTGACCTTACCCTTTCTCCAGGAGGACCAGGGGGGCCATCACCACCAGAGTTGCCCTTTTAACGAATAAACAAAACAACAAACCGTTAAAAATCCATATATTACCATTGCAGCTGCTGCTGCTGCGCACAAAGACTTCAAATGGCACCAAAGCCCACGGTGACACCACAGCCCACCGGCTCCACCGGCCCCTCTCTATTAATCATTGTGTATCAGGAGCAGCATCCAACAACAAACAAGCAGCTGGCTCGTTCCCCCCACATCGCTTAATAAAAATACAGGAAAGATAACGTCAGTGAGCCCAGGATATTTCCACCAGATAACGGCCTCCCTCTGAGAGATAAATGCCGCCGCAAAGATGAGGTATTTATCAAAAATTCATACCGACACAAAGCCGAGACATTTATTTTTAAAGCCAGCAGCGTGGTGGTGACAACGTCTCGCTGCAAAAGCTTTGCTTCCATCATGCCCGGCAATTGATGGCCACTTAATTGGTCTCTGCAGCGTGTTCTGGAGCTGAACATGCTTCCAGATTGGCTGGCAGAAAAATAGCTATTTTTCTCAGTGACCAATTGTGGGTGAACAGCACGCATGGCACAGCCTAAGGCCACCAAGGTGGCTCAAGTGACACGTACACACTAAAAAACAGGGCTTAGGGGAAGCATCAGTGGGCTGTAGGGTTGTGCTGGACCCCAGCATGGGGGTGCTTCCCCCTCCTTCTGGTTGTGTTGGCCCTTAATTCATGTTGGCACTTGATGTCCTTCTGAAACATGGGCCAATGGGTTTTTAAGACCTGTGCACGTATTTATGGTTGGGTTCTGAGCCCTTTGGCTGGGTGATGAAGCTCAGGAGGGCTCAGCTTTCAAAATACAATGGAGAAAGGAGAGAAGAGGAACAAAGGCAATGAACTAGACAGTATCTTATGCCAGCACTTTTTAGGACAGTTCAAAGAGGCTCCCCAAAACCTTACCTTCGGGCCAGGTTTCCCGGTGCTTCCCCTAGGGCCTCTTTCCCCTCGTGGACCCTTAAAAAGATACAAAGGATGACATTTTAGCCCTCTTTACTACCCACAGCACCACATGGTGATTAGGCAAAGCACCCAACTGCCCAAGCTGCACCAGGTCAACGAGTTGTCCCACTAGCAGCACGGGGATGACCGTGGTGATGATGCCACTGGAGGTCTGGTCTTGTTATGACCTTACACCATGTTCACTGATGAGCCCCAGCCCCAAATCAGTGTCCCCTTAGCTTAGCTTTAACTTCTGAAGGCCAGATCCCCCCCAGTGAGGACAGAAATCAGATCACACTTTCCCCTGGCATTTACAAGCTTTCAAAATGCACAAGAATGAAGAACTGGATTGTTACCGTTGGACCGCGTTGCCCCCTTGGACCTGGTTTGCCAGGTGTCCCCTGGAATGAAAAAAGCAATGGAGTTAGTGGCCAGCATGGCAGGCTGAGCTTGCAGGAGATGAACCCGCAAGCAGAGCCTTTTGGACACAAACTGCCCCCCAAACCTCCCTGGTTCCCATCCGCAATGAAAAGGACAACCAAAAGTTTATGTTTGGCTCCCGATTCTTTTATTTATTTTCATTTATAATGCTTAGACAGACCTCCATGGTAATCCCAATGCCCATATGATATCTACCATCTGAGGGAAGGAACCTCCCTAAGAGCCCTTCAAAACACCACAAAGGCTGTCAAGGATGAGGCCACCCCCTTGGAGCAGGCAGTCTCCTAGAAAAACCATCTGACACGCCAGAGCCACTGAAAGCTCTGCAACTCTGTCACTCTAAATCCTACAACCCCTTTTTCCTCTGACCTTTGCTGGTCCCTTCACCCAGGAAAGGCTGGTCCTGGTCAGGCACGGGACAGGCTGTCTCACCCCCAGGAACACACGTGTTGCAAGAAGAGCTGTACTATTAAACATTTTAAGGAATACCAGCAGCGGAGCGGGGGTTATTTTACACCACCCAAGCCAATTAAGCTGCCCCACATATTTACAAATCTTTTCTCATCTCTGTGAACTCGGCACTAAACAACTAGTTTTAAGAGACGGCTCCGCAGTGGCGACGAAGCAGCGGGCAAACGAGCTCTGACAGACGCAGCCAGCATCCTCTGATGGGGGACTCTGATTAATTCCGACAGAAAAAAGAGACCGAGATGGCTGGGTCCTAAATCTGACATTTCGTTAAGCTCCATTACCCTGCTCCTCAAAGAAAAGGAACGGCCTCGAGCTTGCTCCCTGAAAACACCATTTTGTGTCAAGTTACCAAAAATACAGCCCCAGAGGTTTAACTTCCTTCCTCTGGACCCGAAGCCCCACTATTGTTCCCAATCGCCTGTGAGAGGAAGGGGGAGAAAGACCTGCTTTCTGCGGGAGGAACGCAGATCGCTAAAAATACCACTTGCCATTTTCTGCCCCAAATCCATCATCTCCCAGTCTCGCCTTCCTCGCGCTCAGCGCTCATTAACCAGGAGAAAGTAAAACAGGAGCTGGAAAAACTTTACAAGCAACTTTCTTGGAGCTACTAAAATTAGTCCTGCTGACTCCTCCTCATTCCCCGGCTCCATTTAATAAACCCTGCTGGCGGCTCTCTCTTTTTTTTAATTAATTACAAAAATCATTTTAAAGTACTCCAGCTGGTTTTCCTTTAGCTACAGGGAGCTGAATCCAGAGCAGGTGGAGAGGAGTGTGTGCCACCTCCCTGCAGGTAGCCCCACACACTCCTCTCCTCCTTCGATTCTATTTTTAAGCAAAATTTTCCCTTGCTTATTGCTATCATTAATCATGCATACGGCACTGTGTACTGTTGCGAAGAATTTATATAGCACTGTAAATGTACACAGACCTATATTTTTCAAACAGGCAGACCAAGGGAAAGGCATCTAAATTCAGATTATTTTCCAGGCACCCGAATAAATGGTTGGATTTCGGTACCTCTACACATGCCCCAGGCTCTGTCAGAGCGGGTGAGCGGGGAGATCTATTACCCCCTGCTAATGGCAGAGGTCTATTAGCTCTCAAAATCAGACCACTTATTCACGTCTAACTATTGATTTTATGATCAGGTTTTGAAAACCTCCAAGAAGCAAGCTCATCCGAGCTCGCCTCCTGGGCCGAGGGCAGCTGGGTGGGCGCTGGCACCACGACGAGCAGCCACTCGCCCCAACGATGGGGATATTTAACAGGTCCCACCCTCTGCCAAAAAACACCCGACGTCCTTTCCCTCCCCACTGCCTCATTTTAAACTTTGCCAGCCCTTTTGTGCAGCTGAACGACCATAAGCCGTGGTTATAGGTTAGGGGAGGGTCAGCTCTGCCAGCACCAAAACCCCGCTGCCTGCGCTGGTGGGACAGGCTGCTCGTTGCCTTTGCTTTACCCCTTTTATTTTTATTATTTAAGGACTGGGGATGACGACTCATGTTGCTGAAAATAATGAGGTGGAAAGCTTATTTCAATTCCTAGATGATGACGATCGTAAGAGAAACGTGTGATTCATAATATTTTGGGCACATAAACAAGAGCGTTGAGCAGCGTCTTGGTGATACCTTGTAAAAAGGAGAAGACAAACAAATGGGTTTTTGGTTGTTTCAGCTGCAAATTGGGTTACTCCACAATGCATGGGAGGAACAAATCTTAGAAAGTCTCTTTCTTGACTAGCCGTGGACATGCTCATAAACCCAGCAAATTTAGTGGCCTTAGGAGAAATAGAGTGGGATTTATCAAGCCTAACTCAACGAGGCTTAAATTAAATTGATGGTCTCCGTGTGGTTTGCGTGGTGGGATCCCACCTCAGTCTATGACTCTGTATATAAACACTTTTCACTTATTTCAAATCAGATACTTGGGAGGAAAAAAATAATAATAAAAAAAAAAAAACAGGATAACCAATGTAGTTACTGAAAATCAGTTTTTTTTCTACTCTGAAAACATTTTCAAGCTGGGCTCTTTGGAGTAAAGGTGAGAGTTGTCCATGAAAATCTTCTCTCTCTCCCCCTCTCTAACAGGCAAACAGATTGATAAAACAAGAACATGCTGCTCGGTACAGAATGACAGAAATGGCCCAACTGGGAGAAGACTGGAGAGAAAAAAATTAAAATGACCATAAACCAGTCCAACTTATGTCTATCTGAGAGATGTACACTAGACTGTGCTCCTCCTTAGGGGTCGGGATGCCAGACCCTGCTCCCCACGCACAGAAAGCCCCTTCATTTCTCCCCAGATTCCTGAACCAGAGGTTTTGGGGCTGTTGAAATGGTGATGCCAGCCCCATCGCGGTGGGCTCCAGAGCCTGACCTGGCCCAGTCGTGTCTCAGCTCCTGAACCAGGACCACAAGAGTTGCCCCATCTCCTTCCAGGCTGGGCTTGAAATGTAAAAACCCCTTTTCAGTTCCTAAACTGAAAGCAAAATGCCCTCCCCTCCTAGGAGCACAAAGCTCAATTGGAATAAAAGCGAGCAAACTGCTGACTTTTTGGTCTTTTCATAGCTCATTGTTGCTTGGTCCTGAAGTTGGGCTCCTTCCTTCCCACCACGCCTGCTCCCTCCTCAATCCCTTTCAGGCTGGGCGTTGCCAAAAATGAACCAACTCAACCCTCAGGGGTTTTTCCTCATCTCATAAACCACCAGCTCCTGGTACCTGCTCCTCTCCCAGGAAGGTTTCCCACCCCAGAGGTCTGGATCTCCATCCCACCGGAATAAAATTAGCAGATGGAGCAAGAGGGGTGCGGATGCTCGAGGAGGCAAAGCAGCACGTCTCAGCCCCGCTGAGCTGCCAATGCCCTGTTTTACACCCCCCCTAAAATCCAGCACAAGGGTTTTATTGCCATATATTTGATAAGGAAGGTGGTAATTATAGGGTTGTAGTGAATTCAAGGCTGTCGTGGCAGCTGCCTTATTCATGGCCTCCCTCCTCCCGCCCGGCCGGAGCGGAGGGAGGGGAAATGGTGCCGTGATTGCAGTTCAGAAGGAAATGAAAATTACCCAGTGGAAAAAAAAAAAGAAAAAGAAAAAGAAAAAAAAAAGAGTGTGTTAAGTGGGATATAAACCAAATTTCAGTGGCCTGATATTAATGCAGTGCGAAGTGATTTATATTTTCTGGGCCCCTATCAACCACGTCTGTTAGAAGTCATTTGTATTTAAATGAGAGCAAAAAGGAAACTAATTCCACTGGCTCTACTTACTCCCTCTGTGACCAGAGCTGGTGCAGAAAAGGACTTTATGTTTCTATCCTGAATCCCCCAATTCAAGCTTGTCTTCCATAAAATAATAAAACCAAGAAATATATATATATATAACATATATATATATTTATATACATATGTATGTATGTATATATAAATCACCAGTGTATTTAAACAATCCCTGCTCAGGAGCAAAGTCTGTGGAGGTGGGGTGAGAGGTAGAGACAAGTCTGGAGCCCCCACATTTTAAGGGTGTTGATGAATTTAGAATAGCTGCGCTCATTAAGAGGAGGAACTTGTAGGAGTGTTTTCATCTACGCATTTTGAATCTCAAGTTAGGCTGAAGATGGTTCTCGCTGCTTCTGAACAGATTCACCCATCTCTAATAATTACTGTTAATTAAAAAGCTCTTCGTGCTCCGAGCAAAAGTCTGACAGCGCGGGAAGGATTCAAGGTTCAGAGAAATCTCTTAAAATATCTTGAGGGGAAAATTTCCAGTGTTTAATTGGAAAGCTGCTGTCTACGGAGCTGCCTGTACTGTTGCTGCCATTCTCATCCTCCTCTCCCAAAAGCCATCGTCAGGAGCCCTTTGCCTGCTCCAAGCTCTCCCCGTGCCGGGCTGTGGGTGGGATGACCCTTCTCAGAGCATCCCCTTTGTACAAAACCAACCTGAGGGTTCCCCATGTCCTGCCCAAGGAGCTCTATTTTTTTTTTAAATTTTGTTATATTTTGGAAAGAAAAAAAATATAAAAAAATCCATCAAAGCGGCTACACAAAGCGGCTCTTACCCGTGTGCCCTTCTCTCCGTTGGCGCCTGGAAATCCTGGGAAGCCGATTGAGCCCTTGGGAGAAAGAGAAAGAGAGAGAGAGAGAGGTTCAAAGCAGCGAAAGGGGCAGCTCTGCCCATCCTCGCTGGCGCCCGCTGCCCTGGAATAACCCCAGCGAGTGCCCGCTGAGGGCTGCAGCTCCCAAAACGCCTTTTTTTTTTTTTTTTTTCTTTTCCTTTTTTTTTCACCTTCCTTTAATAAAAACATAACCGGAGACAGACCTAAAATGACCTCAGAAAATCCATTTCATCCAGAAATAACAACAGAAAAAAAAGGTCCTTGCCTCATTAGGAGTCGCTGCAAAAGCCTAAGCCCAGGGTTGTCCCAGGTGCCTGGGGAACAAGAGGGGGTTTGGGATTTTTAGCTCCTAAGTCCCTGCTTGTTGCACATGAAAATTTAACTCCCGCCTTCTTGCCTTCTGATGGGAGCGCCTGGAGAATAGCTGCTGCTTTTAAAATATGAATTAGCTGAAGAACCAAAACAACAACAACAACAACCAACTACAAAGCCCTACCCCAGATATAAAATGCAAATTAAAAAATAAACCATCAACACCACAACCAGGAAACAATCTCTTGCAGATAATTATGTCTCTACTGTTAAACAAGTCTGGTTTGTTGGTTGGTTTTTTTTTGTTTTCAGGCAACGAACATGAATAATAAAATACGATTCTTAAAAAAAAAAAAGAAAAAAAAAATGTTAACAAAAACATGAGTTCCCAAAGCCTCCAGGGCGTGTAAAAAATGAGCAGCAGCCTTAGTCTATGTGGTGGAACTCACAGTTTTAATTTAAAAAGAACATTTGAAAATGGCCCAAACGAAGGTGGGTGTATAGATAAAGACACAAAGGATGTTTGCAAATTGGCAAATGGCAGTTTTATTTTAATTTCAGGGAGACCCTGATTCACTTGCTATTCTTCTTAATTACTTAGTTAATGCTAGTGCGTGTCTTTGAAGATGCAACACGAGGAGAAGGACTATTATGCTTATTACTGGCACAAAAGCTCACATGGAGCCTCTTCATACCCACCATCAGAGCAGCCCTGCACACCCTCATGTGCCGCAGCCCCCATCCCACTGCATCTCCTCCAACCACTTCACAGGAGACCAAAGTGATGCAGAATCACCCACCAATTTCTACCAGCTTAGAGTTGGGACCTATTTTTAGCCACCTATTTGTCCAGCATAGAATCATAGAATGGTTAGAGTTGGAAGGGACCTTAAAGATCATCAAGTTCCAACCTCCCTGCCCTGGGCAGGGACACCTCCCACCACACCAGGTTGCTCCAAGCCCCATCCAGCCTGGCCTTGAACCCCTCCAGGGATGGGGCAGCCACAGCTTCTCTGGGCAACCTCTTCCAGTGCCTCCCCACCCTCACAGCAAAGAAGTTCTTCCTAAGATCTAATGTAAATCTCCCCTCTTCCAATTTAAAACAGTTCCCCCTTGTCCTGTCACTCCACTCCTGACAAACAGTCCCTCTCCAGCTCTCCTGGAGCTCTCTCCAGATCATGGAAGGCTGCTCTAAGGTCTCCCTGGAGCCTTGGGTGGGGAAGGAGGGAAACGTTACCATTCCACTTCATCCCATTAGCAAGGATTGAGCCCTCTGCCCAGCAGCACCAGCAGAGCTGGGTTGGTGCCCACTGGTGTCCCCAGCACCGCCCCCCTCCCCGACACCTCTTGAGGACCGAACCCCACCAAGTTACCTTTGGGCCCTGCCTGCCCGGGTAGCCGGGCAGTCCTGGCACACCGAGTTTTCCCTGAAACACAAATAAAAATATGTTAGCGTTGAAGAGCAGAAAGGGGAGATGCCACACGCAGAGAAGTCAAGCCCAAAGCAGACGGGACACGTGGGTGGAATAAAGCTGCTGGGCGCTGCCATCAGCCCCTGCCCTCCCCGGGACCTGGAGACCATGCATGGCTCACCATGCAGAGTGAGTACTGAAAATGTGTCAGGGACCTAGTGGGGGATGGTTTTTTTTTTTGCTATCCCTCTTCTTTGTTTGTTCTTTAAAGAATGCATCTAGAAATTAGACCGGAGTCCGTGATACTTTCAATTTCTCCCATTTTTTTTTTTTTTTCTTCTGTTCTTTTTTTCAAGACACAACAAGACAGGTAACACCCAAAAGGCCAACATCTTAATGTCACACCTCTGCAGTAAAACCATCTCCCCTGGGTCTCCTCTGGTCTGTGCTAAACAACTCAGGGCAGCCTTCACACAAAGCTCCTGCAGCTCCTCTTCACCCCTCTGCCCTAAAACTGTCCCCCCCTGCCATGCTGGGTACCCACCTGAGATACCCAAAGGAAAGCAGGGTTGGCTGTTAGACATCCCTGAGCCATCTCATCCCTGAGACTCACCTTCTCTCCAGCAGGACCAAGAGGACCGGGATCTCCATTGGGGCCAGAACGACCTTTGGGACCTTCAGGACCATCCTCACCGCGAGGCCCAGGAGGTCCAATCTCCCCCTGTTAATTACAAGACAAGCACTGAGGAAGCAGGTGGGTCCCAAACCCAGTATCTGCTGACAGCAATACCCTCACGGCTGCGATCAGATCCTCCAAAAGAGGAGCCGCCAAAAGAACTCTTGGAGGAAGCTTGTGTTCACCAAGAGGTTCAGACGAGACTGTCATCGAGTAAATTGCAGAGCGTTGTTAGAGCACTGAGCTTTCATTCACACGGCCTGGCCATTATTATCTCCAGCAACAGCCGTCTTTTCCCGTGGCCCAATTATCCCGTCGACGCTCCGTGCCGCTCCACCGAAACCGCCACCATTAGCTCTGATTGCGAGGCACCCTCGTACCCACCTCCCGGTTCCCAAACGGCAGTTGGATGCACAAGCAAAGCCCTGGGAAGTGTTTAATTGAGGGTCGAACGGGGCAACCGGAGAAGAAAGACCGGGCTGGAGCTTTTGTGCTGAAAAAATCATTAGGAAATCTGAGAGCGGAGAGGACGGGAGCTATTAACGTGAATTGTTGTGACACTGCAGGCTTCGGCACACAAAACACCACTTGTCGTTTTGTCACGCAGGGTAACAGGAGACGCTTCCACGCCGCCAACACAGGCAGCCTTCTTCTGGCTCACCAGAAGCTGGGTGGCCGCAGATTTATCTGCCGGGCTCTGGAGTACCCTTTGTCTTTTCATTGCTCATCGTGAAACACAAAAGAGCTGGATGGTGGGAACCCGAACCCTCCAGCTTTGTTTGAAGGAGCTTATGTCTGCCTGCATTTGGCCGGGGCAGGAGTCACCTCCCTCAGACACCACCTTCAGTCCTTCCTCCTTGGCCAGAACCTGGGGAAGTTTCCAATTGTTTTAACTGTTTGATTACAGTTAACCACCCAGAGAAATTGAGGATTTGGTTTCTATTTTTCCGAGCTTTCATACAAGGCTTTTATTTTTCATTTGAACAGGGGGATGAATGAATCCCTCTGGATCCCTGGGAGGGCTTCCGAGCTTGGAGGGGACACAAGGTCCCAGCCAGTGCATCGCTCAGGGAGGGGACAAGGACAAGGACAGTCTCCTGTCCCCAAGGTCTGAGTATGATGGACAGACCTGCTGTACAGCCACAGGCTGCAGCCACTGCCCAGGTCAGAGCATGACTTAGGGTTTCTGGTGGTCTGTGTGTTCCACTGATTTTAAAAAGCTTTTTTTTTTTGCTACCAGGCAATGTGACTGTCTGCTAACGATACAAGTCTGGTATCAAACCTCACCGCGCTGGCAGTTTCCACAGCGCTGCTTTGGTTTCTATTAAAAGTGTGTTCCTGGTAACTTCACACTTCTCGTTAGTGGTATGGAAGGACATCAGGCTCAGCAAATAAAGATACTACCAGACCCTAGATGTAATAGCACAAGGGAAAATAGATCCTGGAAATAAACAAATATTACAGCTGGATCACGCAGTATTCTGAGCAGTCGAAGTCTCCATCATCACTCAGGCTTTTTTTGACCTTCAAGGTGGGATTGGCAAATTTAGGGATTTACAAACGCTGTGCTGGACACGAAAATGGAATTCCTGAGGTCTTGCCTCCAGATCAGACATGCCAGAAGGACTCTGACAAGAGCCCACCTTGCTGCCCTCCCTGAGCTGTGTTTGCAAGATAACACGTGGGTCTGAAAGGCAAAGCACCACACGGTCACACCAGTCACAGGCTCTTACCCGGTCTCCTTTGATGCCCATATCGCCTTTGAAGCCAGGGAAGCCATCTTCACCCTAAATTACAGAAAGGGGAAAAATCAGACAAGGTGTATAGATGGGGAAAACAGGAAAAAAAAGCTTCCCTGGCCTCCCTGTATGGTCCCTTCCTGGGAAGGACAAGATTAGGTCCCTGCACTGCCCATCACATGGGCTTCTCTAAGTCCTCAGTGTACACCCCCAGACAGGGAAACCCAGCCAGGTTGCCACTACCAAGGTCCCCAAGGGATCACAGCATGAATTGCCTACATCCCATCCTGGCTGCAAGTCAAGATCACAAATCTGGTCCACTGTGCATAACACCACCTCGTCAGTACTAGGAACTAATTATTTCTGAAGTACAACTGGTTTTATTTGCATGGAGGATGTTTTACACCAGGCTTCGAGGCAACCTCTAGGACAGTGGCAATATTTCTTTCAGCCAAGAAGGTTTAATTGCAGAACTCAAATCAATAATGTATTTCATCCTACAACAAATCTCTCATGGGCAATGAAGACAGTTCCCAGAACGACTTTTAAAATCTGGAAGGTCCCTGCCAGGATTCCCTGGTTAAAACTGCCAGCTTTGCTGTTGGATCGCTGGGGGCAAGAAGGCAGGAACATGGATCTGTTTAGGGAACTAGGTGAGGTCTTTCTCCACCTCCTGCTCATCTGCTGGGGGAAACCAATTGCATCTTTGAGACGTGGAGATAGACTCTGTTGATATTCTTATCGACTTGGGTTTCACAGGCTGTTCTGATGACCGTCTGGGCAGCGCATCCCCCATGCTATTACCCAGCTGTAAGACCCTGCAAACCCTTCAGCTCCACTGAATCACTCAAACTGCACATTTTGCCAGGAGGAAATCATCCCTACGCCAGACCCTGAGCTGCCCCAGTAAATACCTCCAAACCTGAGCAGGCCATGAAGGTTCGAGTATGCCCAGGTCTGAGCCAAGACGTGGCAGAACCTCATGGTGGGTACCCAGCCCAAAACCACCAAGAGGTTACCAGCCCTTCGGGTGCTCAGAGGAAAATCCCCTGCAGGAGGCAAATGTCACTGGGAGCATCCTGTGGGACCAGTCTGCAAAAGCACTGTAGGAAAAAAAAATCAACCCAAATGTGCAGCATTAACTCACCTTTTCACCCTTGGTGCCTTTCAACCCACGAACACCGTCTGCTCCCTTGCAGGAGAGAAAACAAAACGTTACAAGGGTATAAGTAAGCTGAAGAGCGAAGAATCATGAATCCTGGTGATTTTTGGTTGACAATGGTATCTCTTCAAGCTGTGATGTTCCTAAACACATTGCTAATCAAATATCAGCCGCTCCTGTCTGGCTTTGGGGTCACCAGAAAGTCCTGACAGTCACAAACCTCTGTGGACTTGATTCGGCAGGTGGGGGTTGGTGGTCTCTGCCTGTTCCCCACCTAAGTGCAGGAATTCTGTTTTCTACAAGTAATTTACAAAAAAAAACCCTCTTATTTCCACAAAAGCCTGGCCAGCACACCGTGCTGCAGCAGGTAGTAGCTCTGTCTCCAGTGCTCATGAAGGTTAAGCTTGGTTCCTTTTCACCACGGTTCTCACCTCTGCGCACGCATCTTTTTAAAAGTATGTTTAGGCACCAAAAAGGAGGAAAAAAACCCAAACCCACTGTGACTGGTGCAGACACTGGTGACACGGGGCAGAAACCCTCCAAAGCTTCAGTCCATGGTGTTCAGCCTGAAGGTGCTGAGCGTGGTNTTAATGGAACACCGTTTGTGGGAAGTAAAACTTCCTCTGCCGGCGCTACGGGTCTGGTGCGTGACACACTTTCTCGGGATCGCTGTAATGTGGAACAGTTCCACTTTAGCGGTAAACACAACAGCGAACCGTTCCCTAATGGACCACTACGTCTCAATCTGCAACCTTGCAAGGAACGAGATGAAAGCTTGCTCTGGCTAAATACATCCAGCTTAAATTTTGAAGGCAGAACAGCAAATGGGTCTCTGTGAAAATATACAAGGGGGTTTAAGAGGGCTTAAATTCACCTCTCGCCAGTCCCCAAGCTGTGTTCGTATCTGCTAGCGCAGACTCCCTGCAGATTCATTGGGCCTTCGGGATGCAGGATGCATCTGCACCTGAACTAATACATCTCGATGGGCATAACAGCCAGGGCTGGATGGGGAAACAAAATACCCACCACCGCCTTATCAGCATGCAAGCCCTGCAGGCAGCGGGAGCGAGGAAAGAGCTGGAATTCAATCTAGTGAAAAAGCACATTGCTGAGACGCACAAGCTTCGTCTAACAAGGTTTTGGATCAGGAGCATGAAAAGCTTGCTTTGTTTTAGTAATAGGCTATTTTGTTTTATTAACAAGCCTTGTTAAAGTCTTCACATTCTGGCTGAGATTTACTTTNCACCATGGGGTTCAGCCTGAAGGTGCGCTGAGCGTGGTCAGGATCTGCCCCCCCTGTGATGCCACCAGCCCAGAGCTGGCAGATCTTCATGCTTCCTCTCTATCCTGTCTCTTGGGATAAAACATCACCCTCAGGTATCTACACCAGCTCTACTGTGCGATGCAACTCTTACAATAAAACCCAGAAGCTCTTTTTATTTTTTTTTAATATATATATATTAAAGGAACGAGATGAAAGCTTGCTCTGGCTAAATACATCCAGCTTAAATTTTGAAGGCAGAACAGCAAATGGGTCTCTGTGAAAATATACAAGGGGGTTTAAGAGGGCTTAAATTCACCTCTCGCCAGTCCCCAAGCTGTGTTCGTATCTGCTAGCGCAGACTCCCTGCAGATTCATTGGGCCTTCGGGATGCAGGATGCATCTGCACCTGAACTAATACATCTCGATGGGCATAACAGCCAGGGCTGGATGGGGAAACAAAATACCCACCACCGCCTTATCAGCATGCAAGCCCTGCAGGCAGCGGGAGCGAGGAAAGAGCTGGAATTCAATCTAGTGAAAAAGCACATTGCTGAGACGCACAAGCTTCGTCTAACAAGGTTTTGGATCAGGAGCATGAAAAGCTTGCTTTGTTTTAGTAATAGGCTATTTTGTTTTATTAACAAGCCTTGTTAAAGTCTTCACATTCTGGCTGAGATTTACTTTGGTTGTAAACTGGAAACGATTGGAATGGGACTGAGCCACGCTCGCGAAGAATTACAAGTGAAATCTCTCCAAAGGGCTGAACGGTGCTAGGAGGGGTTACCAGAGAGCAAGGGACTTGCGATTCTCATGGCCTGCAAGAAGACACTGGACCAAGGCTTGATTGAGCAATAAATACAGCTGGTCACTGAGGTGGCCCAAAGTGCCCTGGTAGGGCATCTGTACCCACTGGCCAGTGGCCACCTCCAGCACAAGCTGGAGAACTTGAGTTGAATGAGAAACGCCATGGACACTGTTTCTGTGTCCTCCTTACCTTGACTCCACGTGGTCCTGGATAACCGATGGGGCCCTGAGGACCTGGTGGACCCTGTGGTGAAAAAAAGGCAAGCAGAAAACCCATCAAAAATCAATATGAAGGTGCAGCAAGAAGAAGAACGTGTGGGTAAAAAAGTTCCCAGCCACCTGGCTCCTTCAGACTGGGTGAAAACGGCAGTGGTCATCTCAAAATAGCCCAAAATAGCATAGAGAGCTACAGGAACATCACCTCCTGCAGGTGCATGGGGCTGAGCCAATGGCAAGGATCTGTGTGACAGGAGCTGGTGACCATTCAGTGACATGGTTTAGTGATGGGTTGTTGTTTTTTATCAGAGTTAGGTTGATGGTTGGACTAGATGATCTCAAAGGTCCCTTCCCACCTGGGCAATTCTATGACTCTATGAACGGAGGAAGAGATGAGACAAGACAGCAACAACTGTCTACCTGGACTTCGTTAGAAAGGGGATTTATACATAAGGTTGACTACTTCTGTTGGATTAAAGAAAAGAACAACTTCTCTGAGAGAGGAAGAACATGTTCTGCTGTCTCGCTCCTCCCAAAGCATCCTGGTTTCACAACTACACAGCAGAGCCTACAGTGATGATGATCACAGAGAGGAGTTATTGCTTGAGGCACAAGCCTCGGGGTGATGTCCTTCGGCCTCAACTATGTGGGAAAGGAAGAGATGCTCAAAAAAGCTCCTTTCTGGCACTCATAGCTGCACATCCCCAGGGACACCTGATACGGGCCCTGCGAACACTCCTTTCTCACCCTCACTGCCACGCTTATACCCACAAATAAATCAGGTTCTTTATTGAACCCAATTGGTTTTTGTTTTGCTCAATTCCCTAACTAAACAAATACCCTTCCACTTCTCCCAGCCCGTGATGGACCATTTTTTCCAGCTAGATGGAGATGATGGTCCAGCAGCATCCCAGACCTCGCATGAGCGTTGGCTGGAGAAGCCCTGCAGCACCAGCCCCACTCTGACATCACCTCCCTGGTGTTTGATGAACATCTCCCAGCTCGGGGAGCACTGGCACAACCACTCATTGGCTTCTCACACTCTGCAGAAGCCCATGTTCAAATTTTCATCTGTGTGTGACACCAGCCGGACAAACGGCCGTGCGTTATGCCCTGTGCAGCACCCAAGCAAGGCTCGAGCGGACGTCCATCAAACCGGACCGTGCTCTAATCAAAGACTTTTGACAAGTGCAATGTTTTTCAACCGAACGGGACACAGCAGGAATGCAGATGGCAAATCTCCCCAACAGACAGACGACTGTGTAATTCACGGACTCTAGCCTCCAGCAATATTCTCATATATATTGTTAAAGAGGGACTTTGAAGGGGAGAGGAAGAAAAGGGCAGACTGAGAATACAAAAAGAATTATTTTCTGTATTCCCCGTGCAACAAAGAACATTTGTTTGTGTCTGATCAAGAGAAGTTCCCCTTCACAGTTTCAGGTTTTGCATTCACTGGGCTACAGGGTACGTCTTGCCAGTAGGAGTTGAGAAAAGATCAGCCCGAGCACCAGAAGAGAGTCCCAGGCAGATGAAAACTGGGGCTCTGCTTTCAAATTTCAGGGTTTGCTTCTTGCCACCTCCACTGACCCACATCCCCCCGTTGCCTGGTCACCCTCAGAACCCCATGAAGATCTGTCTCCATCCAGCTATCATGACCTTCCCCTTGGCAGTGATGAGGTTCTTGTTGACACCTACCTGACTGCCCTTCTCTCCAGGAGGACCTTCCTTGCCAGGATGACCCTAGTAAGAAAAGAGACAAAGAGAAGAGGGAAATGGGTTTAGTGCACATCTAATGCCTCAGAAGCCGACAACCTCCCTCTGGCAGCTAAGATTTCTTTGTAAAACAAGTTGCTCTCCAGGAAACTCTTACTGATACAAGTAGCCCCCTGAACTTGCAAGAATAAGTTTCTCCCAAAAGCAAGGAGCAGCATTTAGGACCTTGTTGCTATTCCATCTGGTTATTTTACCCTTTTCCCCACCTTTCAGCAGAGAAGCACAAACCATTTCGCAATATTCTTCACATATTAGAACACCTCAGTGAGTTCGGCGGCAAGCAGCCCATCAATTTTGCATATAGGAAACCAGATAAAATTAACTCTGCGTGTAAGCAAACTTGCGAAGGTCACAAGATGCCCAGACTGGTCAAAGCCCCTCATTAATTTTCTAATTCCTAGACTCCGTTACAAGATCTCATGACAAACGCCCAGCTAACCTGCATCCCTGTTAGACGCCGGCTGGCTGGATGTGGGCCAGCATTCCTCTTGGGATCTGATGCTGAATAACTCAACATCCAAGAGATTCCAACGCATTCTCATCCGTTGCCTTTCAAATCCTTTTGCTGGGATGGCAGTCAGCAGAACACAAAAGTGCCAACTTGCCTTGGCTATAGCTTGAAGGACCGGTGAGAAATAAGGGAAGTCCAGGAAAATAGTTTTTAGTGCCCAATTTCCCTGTCAGAACCAAAATGGAGCCAGGGTGGAAGATGGCTCTTTGGTTGGCAATGTTTGTACAAAAGCATTAAGCCCCCTACAAGGGCTCTTACTGCCCACCTTGTATTTTACAAAGATGAGATGCGCATCCAGCTGCTCTAAAGCCGCTAAGACCTTCTGCAATCAATAGTTTCTTTACTTACGAACTGCCTTCTAAATATGCAAATGACTTTCTAGCAATAGAACAAGTAAAATCCTAAGACTGTTTTCCATCAGTCTTTAGAAGAGGAAATCAGACAAGCTGGATTTCATAAAACACGCTGCTTTAATAAAGAAACAAGATGACAGCTGTCATTTATACCCCAACAAAACACAGGAGAAAGTGCAGGGTGGATTTGTCCGGGGAGTTGCAATGGCACCAAAAGCATCAGTGCACGAAGGGCATCATCCAACCGTGCCCGCCTTCACCTCCCAATATCTGCACCCTGGGGGTGCGGATAAATGGAAAAATGGGAGAGCAACACAACTTCAAAAGCCCTCGCCCACTCTACGCTAAACCATCATCATTTTCACGACGTCCATCTCCAGCACTGCTACTAAGATCAAAAATTGATAAGCAACTCGTTTGGCTTTTGGAGTCAGATGCTTCAAGCCCTCAGGGATTTTCAGATATTTTCCTGAGACTAATTTCCATAAAGAGAACACATGTGGGTTTTTTATCCTTGAAAGAGCAAACGGCATGCTCACAAACCTACGAACTGTCTGCAAACTACAGGGGAACCTGTGGCAAAGGACCTGTGTCCATGCACACCCACACGTGCTCAGAATCAAAGTCTCATACAGCCTTTGGTCTGCTCAAAAATAGACCCGGTGTCTTCTCCAGCCCAAACTTCCCTGGAGGCTGCTGGAAGAATTTCACATCCAAAGCTGCAGCCTTAGAGACGTTCTGGGCTTTGCCTCAGCTGCTCTGTTGACTCAGCTAACAACTGTACCAATGTTCAAAAACGCCCTCCGAAGGAACGATAATCCCAGGGTGGGAAATGTAATTTTCTTTGCCATGCTCTGCATTTGCATGAGGGGAATGTAACTATTTCACATTTGTCATTCTTCAAACCAGGTGCCTCTGAGGTGTGTAAAAAATAAGATCAGGTTTAAAGGACAGGGATTTTCAAGACCAATTTCTAGAGCAAGAAGCAAATGATGTTTAAAGTAGGATTAGGAGGGAGCTGCAAGAATACAACGCTGCCATGCAATTTCATCCTGTTCTTATCGCTGTTCCACAGCAGTGCCCAGTGGTCCCGAGCGAGATGAGGACCACCCTGCGTGCTGCAGGCATCAACACACACCCCCAGGAGACCAACCCTACCTTGGTGAGCTGCCAACCCACCAAATAGCGGAGAGGAGAGCTGAGAGAAGGGGGAAAAAAGACCTGAAAGGACTGTGAGAAGAGCTTGGTGCTGCACTGGGAGGGTGAGCAAAGTTTGGAGCAGGGCCAGGCCATCTCAAACTCAGATCATCCCACCGAGCCAAAACATGGGCAGGCTGATGGCTCACATGCTTCACCAGCCCATGGGTGGGTGGGTGCAGGATCAGATGCCCACAGCCCTGGTGCCAAGCAGAAACACAGGAGAGGACGACTTACCGGAGGCCCATCTGCACCAGGCATGCCAGGAAGACCAGGTTTGCCCAGTGGACCCTACAAATGAAGAGAAAAATCAACAGTTGAAATGGTCAGAGTCTCCAAAACACCAGAGGATGGAGCTTTTCAGACCAATTTCTCGCTTTTTCCTAGCTGTGCAAGGCTGTAGAGAGGTGAGCCTGTTGGGAAAGCTGCCTTGACTTGCAGGAGTCCACTTATTTCTGTGGAGTGAGTTGTCCCAGCATCCTGCAATGCTGCAGCATTGCTGCCGGCCCCTCGCACAGACAGTCCTGATACCGCAATGAGAGCTCAACGGGGGATGCTGGGGATGGGACATCAAAGCTGCCATCCTGCCGAGAGGCCACGGTGCTGCACAGGTTGGAGGGGATCAAATTATGAGGCTCACTGGACTGAGAAATGCCCCTTCTCTGGTGACAAATGGCAAGGTGATTAATTGGCAAAGGACGAGCAGAGCTGCCCCGGCCGCCTGTGCTTGCTGCTTTAACACCATTCAGTGACCATCTTTTTAATTAAGCAGCCCTGATTTCCCACACCACCGAGGAGTGTGTGACTCAGCAGTGAAACCAGGGCGCCCTTGGTCTGGCAGAACCGCCAATGTCCTCCTTCTGCAGGGGAATTACCAATAACTTGAGCCCACCCCACGCTGCCAACACAAACGAGGGGTCTCTCTGGGGACGCTCCCCCTGTCCCTGCTCAGCGGGAGCTGGGCAAACACTGGGAGAATTGCTCCTCTGTAGGAAAAACTGCTCCCCTTGTTTAACCCTGATGGTGATGGGGCTGCCTGGGGAAACCGAGGCCAGCACCTCTGCCACGTCCACAAGGAGGGAGGGTGGCAGGGAAGGGAACCCAGCTGAGAGAGCCAAATCCATGGGCTCTTCCCATTTCCATCCTGTAGAGATTTCCAGACATTGAGCCCGCAGGAAAAAAAACACAACACAGACAACCTTCAGTCCTCTCCTAATGTTTTACCATAGGCTGCCTTCAAAATGTTTCTCTTAAGATGGGAAATGAATGCAAATATTATGAATTAGAGGTAAACTGTGCTTTCTTGTCTCTCTTCTGTCTGGAATGAGAAGCATTAGACTTTCATAGACACGGCTGCAAACAGATGTTGCAGATGGGGCAAAGGAGCAGCTGAAGTAGTAAATGCAAATTGATGGCAACAGTTGTTTTAAGTCAAAGCTGCAGTTTTTAAACGTACTTTCTCTCCTGGGGGACCAATCGCGCCTTGTGGACCTGGAAGACCCTGTGAAAACAAAAAAACAAAAATAAATTAGGCTCATTAAAGAACAAGTTATTCGTTCCAAACGCATTTTGGCAGTGCCTCAGCTGAGCATCACTCTAGTGCCTGCGACGGCTGGGGATTTCCCCAGCTCCATTCACTCTCAAAACGTCTTGTGAGGGATGATAAAATTTCGTTTTCGCACAGCATGTCTCCCCTGGAGAGCTGCACCGCTCCGCCGTGGGCAGCCAGGCTCATCCCCAGGAATGAATCAGAGATGCTCTGAGGAGCGAGATCTGGTAGGAGCCACGGAGAAGGCTGACAGCCAGGCTTGGACATCTGTATTAGCCACCTGGCTCCACAGCAACTGGACCACAGGATGCTAAAAATCAGACACGAGCCCCAAGATGAGGCTCAGCTGAAGAGACTGCTCGGACCTGGGTTTGGCTTTGCACCAGGGCAGCAAAAGCCAGGTGAGAAGCAGGAGGACCTGAAACTGGGAGTATTTTTTGGAAGATTTTTGGGCCAGCAATGTATCGTCAAGCCAATTCCCAGCAAACCCACTTATTGCTGGTCCCGACTCTGGCGGGAGAGAGAAGCGTGTTGAAAATTATCATTCCTTTTTCCTTGCCATTGAAAAAGAGTTTTCCTCTTACCTGAGCACCTGGGTTACCCTGCTGTCCTGGGGGACCTGGCTCACCTTGAGGACCCTGTGAGGAGACAAGGGCAGAGCTGAAGGCAGGAAAGGGGAAAGCGAAGCCAGAGCTTCCTCGGGCACCGCAGCTCCCGCCCCTGGCACCGCATCTCCACACCCTCTGCATCCCACCACCGGGAACCCAGAGCTCCTGGGAGAGGGAAAGAGCTTCTCTCCCTGGTGGAATGGGGAGGCGCGAAGTTGTTTTCAGGACACTCTGACTTCCCTGCACGGACACGCAGAGATGAGCAGGGCTCTAACACTACCTGACTTTGCGGCGGCATTTCTGCAGGGAGTCCATTTCATCAGATTAGTATAAAGTATGAGGCACATAAACATTATTCCCCCCCCCTTTAGTTAAATTACTAAATGCTGATATTCATTAGAACAACATACATCTCAATGAAAATTTTTGCTCTTTCATAGGGAAATAATGTGTAATTCCATCAGAAATTATAATAAATTAACATCCATTTGCTGCATGAGGGTACCCTCTGTGGTTTTCGCAGGCTCTGACAGGAATCTAGACCAGACTATAAAGTGATTAGCAAATCTAATTTAGTAGAGTACATTGTACTGAGGGGTTAGAACTAGATGGTCTTTACGGTCTCTTCTAACCCAAACCATTCTATAATTCTATATAATATCTGGACTGTGAAGTTTGCAGTAAAAACTTACCACATTCCCCTTGGGACCGGTTTGTCCATCCATACCAGCCACACCCTGAGAAAGGATTTAAAAAATACAGCACTAAGAAAACATCTTGTTATTTCGCACCACAAAAGCAGAGAAACCACCATAAAAATAACAAAAACATCAGGAGGCCTTTTGGACTTTGTGGAAACGAAACAATTTTCTAAAGGTGCTTGGTAAAGCAGCCAATTCCACAAATCCAGTCTATGCTTTAAGAAGTCATTTCAGTGTTTCCCCCACTGCTTTAACCTGCCTGCGAGGCAGAATCGGCACCAGGTCGAGCAAATCCTGGCTAAATACCGCGGCCGATCGCCTCCGACAGTGAGCAGGCAGGGAGTAGTAAATGAGAAGGAAAAACGGGACAAAAGATCTTGCTTGGGACATAAATGCCTCGTTCAACACGGCAGCGGGTGAAGCCCATGGGGCTGCACTACCTTGTGCCAAAATGAGGGCCTGACCACAAAAGGCAGCTGAGGTCAAACGCACCCTGGGCATCCTCATTAAGAGGGTCTCATGGCACATGGTCAACGAAAGGTGTCCCGTTGGGGCTTCCCCTGTCACCCTTTTGCTCTGGGGCAGGGTAAGGTACCTGGGTATAATGATGTGCTCATGGGAGATGGGACAGTTTTGGAGCAGTTCCTGAACCCTCATTAAATTCAGCAGGACTAGGAGCTCAGAGAGAAGATGTCTTCACGTCCCAGTAGGGGTTAAGGGCTTCACAATGCTCACCATTAGACGCTGACCCCTTTAGCTCTAGCAGCAGCCCGAGTTTTGGGTTTTAAGTTCTGGGACTTCAGCGAGCTGCAGTGATTTACGGAGAGAGCCATCGCATCAGCACTTCCAGCAGCGCACAACGGGTAAGGTGACTGTCTCCCGAATGAAAAACGGCATGTTCTTTCTTTGACTTTAGCCCGAAATATGAACAAACTGCTTGAAAGTCTCACCAGCCCTCAGGCAAAAGTTAATAGCACAGTCACTGTGTTAATAACTCTCATTCTTCCCTTTCAGCCTGAGCGAGGCTTTAATATTTACTCAGGTGGGCCAAATCTTGAGCTGCCGTAAATGGAGACGTGAGGCCACTGAAAATGGGGGAGAAGCTGGACTTCGAGCCATAACTTTTTTTGATCAACACTTGTTTTCCTTGCACAGATGTGTAACATTATGTGGCTGTATTATCTGTTGGAATGACTAATGAGGACAGGGTACTCTGCCCAGAAAGCTCAGCTGCCGGCCCGAGGAGAACAGCAGCCCCAGGAACTCACCGGTGGCCCTGGGGGTCCCGGCGGCCCCTTCGGTCCCAACAGTCCTCGGGGTCCCTGTTGGGGGAAAACAAAGGGGGTTAGTGTTTCCAGTCCCCCCCAGTGCTGCCGTGAGAGTGAGCTTGTGCCCAGCTTGAGCATCGTTCTGCCCAGGGAAGCATCGGGGCTGGCACGGCAATGCCCGCTGGTTTTGCAATAACCAGAAAGAAAAATCCTGTGCTCACGTATCCTTGAATTATAAAGATCAGTAACCTCAGCACAGACAGCTGTTCTGCAGATTGGAAGAAGGTCCGCTTAAACCAACTTCTTAAAATTAATTTAATCATACTTCTGGATTACCCCAAAATGCAAACTGCGATGCAAAACATGTTGCAGCCGAGTCATTCTAGCTGGGGAGCATCACGAAGAATAACCTGATACTGCTCATGGATCATTAGGGCGAGCATTTAAAAAAATCTCTCCAGATTTAATTTCTATTACTGACAATCTATACAACTTGGCAAGGTGGGAAAAGGTTTTCAGCCTGCAGCATAAATGTACATATTCAAAGGCATTTCGTTCTTAAACCTTAACCAGTAAGGACTCCTGGCATCATGGTGTTTTCTTTCCATTTTTAGCTTTCTCACCAGATTTAGCCTCACATCGTCTCGAGGGAAATGGGTGGGATTGGAGCATCCCATTGAATAAGCCTCAAATGGTGTTAATTGACTGGGAAGCTCTGTGAATCACACCCCAGCATCTCCTCTGCTTTGTGCTTCCAGGGAGGTTTGTAGTAAAAGGAAAAGGATAGGGTCCACTGTGCTCTCAGCTGCAGATCTGAAAGCTCACCTCCTTAAACGCAGGCCCTGCCTTAAATTAAGGATCTCTGGGTATTGACAAGGATGGTGTTCCTTCACTGTCACAGAGGAAAATCGTTCTTGATGGACAGGCAGCTTTATCTGTCTGCCCAAATATCATACTTCCCTTTTTATAATGCAGAGAGGACAGAGGAATTAAAATGAAATGTTACAGGGTAAAACCAGAGACGTTAAGAAAGTGTTTGATCTTGGCGACCACAGAGACTGCAAGAAAAAAACCTGACCCACAGTTTCCAGCAAAAACTGGATGCATCCACCAAGCAGTCTGTCCCTGCCACCAGAGACCTTCCCGAGCTAAAGCCCCAGTGGAGCAGAGACTCTGCTGGTGTCAGCTGGTGATGGGAACTGGAAGGAAACGGAGCAGGATGAAGAGAAGCAAACTTTGAAGCCCCACCACTAGCTTCAGTTAGCATGCCATTTAGAAACACCCTGTTTTGGCTCAGGGCAGAGAAAAAGACAAATGTGCAGCTTTGGGGTGTATATATTTATGATAAAAGGCTTCCTGTAATGCCATGTGAACCTTTACTCTGGCCATCAAAGCTATTTTCACTCCTTCTTTCTTTCCTTCTTTCATTCTCTTTCTTTCCTTCTTTCTTTCTATTTTTGCTGAAGAAAAACTAAACTTCCCTGCGTGCACTATCATCATTTAAGTTCCTCTTTTGATACTGTGTTACCTGAGTGCGTAAACGCTTTCAAGAAGTTAATAACCCATAAGTTATTGCTTAGACACGTGCTAAGGAGGTAGCGGAGTTGATTAATCTTTCCCAGAAGTTAATCAGACATCTCGTCTATAATTTAGTCCCAGTGAGTCCGTAAATGCCAACACTTCTCTTTCTGTCATGAAGTGTGCCCAACTGTTCTCATCAATTACTCTCAGGCCACCACGCTGGGCCTTAGAACAACAAAATAAGACGTTTTGAAAGCAAAGCTGATGGTAAATGATAGATAATGTTCTTGTCATAACAAAGGAAATGCATTTTGGACGAAGGAAGCAGCCAGCAACCCTACTACATACAAAGATCCACAGCCAGCCAGAAGCAGAATTTACCATCACCAATAAAGTCAAAAATACCCAGTATTGGGGGGGGGAAAAATGCTTTGAGAATCTCAAATTGACAACTTAGCTGTTGCTTTTCAGTGGGATACTCTCTGAAAGTATTTATTGGGGTTGGTCAAGAGATTTTTTTGACCAACACTAGCGTCTCCTAGTTCACCTTAGTGCCAGGAGGGACTCCCTCCTCCTCCTGGTTCGGCCGCTCCAGAGTTAGCAGAGTGTGGAGGCTCAAACACTGAAAAACTCTGCAGATTTATGAAGTTTTGTGCGCTGTGAATAGAATACTGACCCCACCAAAGGCAGAGCTAAAAGAAAAGTCCCCCTTGGACTCAATCCTGCCAGGATTTCATCCCGAGATTTAAACCAGATGACTCACACTGCACAAAACCAAGCGTGCGGGCAAGGGGGCTGCCTGGCTAATTGCTGCCATCGCCCACGATCTCAGACATACCCTTTTCCTCGCTGGAGTTTGCCATGAACACTCCTGAAAACTGTAGTCCACATATGTTTACCAGGCATGATTTCGTCCCCTGCCTGCTGACCTGAATCCCAAATAACCCATCAGGAAGAAGGATACATGGTGGGAAAGGTTTGAGATCAATCTAAGCTAAGCTTTATGCTGGAATTAGAGGGTTTATATGTCAAATGCTAGCCAGGGGGCAATCAAAATCAATGAGAATTTTGCTCATTAAAAAAAAATAGATACAAAAAATAAACAAAAAAAAAATGCAGAAAGCATCTTCTCTTCTTAGTAGCCAACCTTTGTGAAAAATAAAACAAAAAGGGTTTTTACAGCAAAGAGAACTCTCTAAACTGTTCAAGCAACAGAAGCTCAGACACTGCAGGACCACCGGGGTCTTGCTTAGCATCGGCAGAGCTGCCCCATGGGACCCCTAAACCACCATCAAGACCTTGACCAAAGCAGAACTGCTGTACATCAAGCCAAAGGAGGAGATACTCACAGGTTCTCCAGGTAGACCTCGGGGTCCAACTTCTCCATCATCTCCCTGCTCGGCAGCGAAGGCGCAGAGAGAAGCAGCAAAAGAGACAGAACAAACCAGTTATATTTCAGTCACATCAGAGGTGTTTCATTCTTGTTAAATAATAATCACAGAGAAAACCAGCTTCTCTGGAGTAATGAAGGGGTAGCCGTGCATAAGGAAGACCTCGTAAGCCTGGAGAATACTACTGCGTGTGCAGAATTTACCCAGGATTAGAAATGCTGTACAGATACTTCATAATTCATGTCCATGTTTATAAAGATGGATTTTACTAACAGACAAGATACAGTAGAAACAACTCAGGACATGCAAGTCAATAACCACAAGGTTTAGCAACAAATGCAATGGCAAGCCAGCATGGGAGCACTGCCCTAGGAAGGTGATTTAGCCAAATTAGGGATCCTCAGACAAACCAGAAGCAGCAAAGGGGAAAATTCCTCATTCCTCCACTCCCATCTCCTGCTGATGCCCCACTCATCTCCTGAGAGTATTGGATGGTGCTTCCCCTAAGTAGCTTTTAAATCACCCAAAACCTGAGGCTCCCTCTTAGTACAATCAATCCCAGCTGCCAGCCCTTGTAAACCCTCTTCTTCTCCTGATAGAATTCATGCTCTTTTTCCCAGTTATGCCCTCCGAGCTTCTCTCCCCGCACACCTCCAACTGTTCCTTTTTCTCTTTAGGATTAAAGTTCTCCCGACACTCGTTCTTCCCCCGCAGGACACAGGTTTGGTCTTTTCAACTTCAAAGCACTTTACAGCCGCAACTAATTAATCCTCACAACCTCGTGGCGAGGAAGGTGTTATTATCTGTGCTTTGCAGAGGAAACAAATAGCCAAAGGTGGAAAGCAAACATCGTGGAAGGGAATTAGAGCCTGGGAAATCCATACTGGCTCCTCCGATTAAACCACATGCTCCTCACAGACACGGATTCAGCGTTTTCAATCTCTCCTCTCGAGCCAGCCATTCTAGACCTGTAATCATGTAGTCTGAGCTACGCTGAAGGCCTTTGACTATGGACTAAACAGCGTGGAGAGGTGAACGATTTAATCTTTGATTCCCACAACTGTCGGGAATTTCTATTCCCCAAGCCTGGCTGCAATTTACTGGATGTTAGAAAATCAGAAGTGATAGTTTGCTCACCTGGAGGATAAACATTTCTCTCATGCTATTTTTTTTTTTCTTTTAACAAAAGCTCGGTTTTCTGACCAGATCTTTAAAACCAAGTTCTTTTTACACTTATTCCCACCTCCTTGCTCTCCTCTCCTCTGGCTGGGGCTACCCGCAGCATCCCCAGGACACAAGGACCGTCAGCAGATGATGGACACGTGGGTACTCACAGCCCTGGCTGCTCTTGCCACGTCTCTGGCTGATATTGCATCTGCTTTTTGTTTACAGGAGTTAGTTATGAATTCAAAGCACCTCCGACTCCAGAGACAGACTTACCCTCTCCCCATCCTCTCCAGGTGCCCCTGGGGGTCCGTGGGGGCCTGGCTCACCCTATAAAGGAAAGGCAGAAAAAGTTTCAGAGAAGGCAGACAGGTTCTCACAACCAAAAACATTGGGCAATGTGATAAGCCAAGCAACAGGCTTGACTTTTTTGTCTTCACTGTGTGCTGAAGGTCCTCATACCCTCAGGGGTCCCATCTCTGTGCTCTCTGAAGTGGCAGCCCCTGCCGAGGACCACATGTGGGCTCCAGCCCTGACAGACCAACATCCTCCAGGGGCTGGAGCCCATGGGATTTACTGGTGTCACTCTCTACAGCTCAAGGGACTTACTGGTGCCAGTTCCTACAGTTCATGGCATTTACTGGTGCCACTCCAGCAGGGCTCTGGGAACCAAGCAGGAGCTGTAGCTCCTTCAGGAGAGGAACTCAGGCTCTGCATGCAGGTATTGCTTTACCCAAGGCGTGCCACTCCATTTCTGGCTGATCAAGCATCTCTCTCAGGCACCCTCTTCCCTTTCCTGTGTAGCTGGTAATCACGATGCAATCTCCACTGTTCAAACACTCCCCTGCTCCATACAGCAGTGGCTGCACTCTCCAAGGAGGGGCGGCACGAGCAGCCTGCTAAAATACCCAGCTTCTTGCATTTTTTCCCCCCATTGTTTAATTATAAAATGAAGAAAAGAATCCCATTATGTTTTTGGCAATTTCCATCCATGACTACACTGTCTAAAAGTGAGTTTTGCTTCCTGCTTTATTTTTTTTGTCTGCATTTTATTGAAGTGATTTCCCCCACCACCACCACCCTTTCCAATTTCAAGCAGTCCCAGAAGGATCTTGCAGCTTCCCAGGATATGAATGCCATGCCTGGGAGGGATGCTCTGACATAAAATCATAAAATGGTTAGAGTTGGAAGGGACCTTCAAAAGCATTGAGTTCCAACCTCCCTGCCCTGGCCAGGGACACCTCCCACCACACCAGGTTGCTCCAAGCCCCATCCAGCCTGGCCTTGAACCCCTCCAGGGATGGGGCAGCCACAGCTTCTCTGGGCAACCTGGGCCAGTGCTTCACCAGCCTCACAGTAAAAAATTTCTTCCTAATATCCAATGTAAATCTCTCCTCTTCCAGTTTAAAACCATTACCCCTTGTCCTGTCACTCCACTCCCTGACCAAGAGTCCCTCTCCAGCTCTCCTGGAGCTCCCTTCAGATCCTGGAAGGCTGCTCCAAGGTCTCCCCGGAGCCTTCTCTTCTCCAGGCTGAACAGCCCCAGCTCCCTCAGCCTGTCCTCACAGCAGAGGGGCTCCAGCCCTCGGAGCATCTTGGTGGCCCTCCGCTGGACCCATTCCAACAGGACCATGTCCTTTCTATGCTGAGGACTCCAGAGCTGGACCCAGTACTCTGGTGGAGTCTCACGAGTGCAGACATCCACACGCTCTTCCAGGACTCTGCCATGCTCTCCTAATGGCACCATTGTGGCTCATCCCCAGCAATAGCTTCCCTCCACCCAGCACCTCCCAGTCCTCCCAAGGTTTCATTACAGATGGTGCCCAAAAGACAAGGGGATGACAACTTACTCTATTTCCCTTCTCACCAGGCAAACCAGCCAAGCCGTCAAACCCTCGGTCACCCTACAAGAAAAAACAGTTTAGTACACGTTCCCACCTGCTGTGAAATATCTCCCCAATTTGTTTCTTTTCTGTGTTGAGGAGGGATCGATTTTCCCCCTCAGACATTCAGCCTTCACCTCCCATCAGAGCAGCAATGATTTCAAAGTTATAGATTAAAAACAGGAAAAAAAAAAAAAAAAAAACNAAAAAAAAAAAGAGCTCAAAGTCATTTCACCTCCTCCCTTTTCCCTCAGCACTTGCAGTTCCAAATGTTTTTTCATGGGGCTTTCAGAGCTTTTCTGGGTGACTCCTCCATGATCTAAAGTATCTCCCTTCTGGACAGGTACTTGTAGTCCAATTATTTAATTAACTAATTTTAATGCCATGGAATTGCCAACAACAATCCACCGTGAGCAAACTGGGCAGTGGTATTCCCATGCCTGCCACCAGCTGGTCCCCAGACACCACCCTGAGCTTTACTGCCACCCATCCCATTCCTCCTTTTAACCCCGCTGGACACTCCAAGGAAACAAATACATCCCCAAATAAATTCTGAAAACTGCCTTAATGAAATCAAGGTCAAGAAGACAGATCTGGTTTCACCTAAAAAGGAATGTCATCAGCTGCAATGGTGCAAAAGGGGCATCTCATGCTGCCCTGCCCGACCCAGCACAAGGCCAGCTGTGAGACTGGGGACGTATAGGAGATGCATAGCCCCAGACTACGGATGCTGGGAAGGTAAATCAAGGCCAGGCTGTCTCCCAGCACACTTCTTTTCTTATGTATTGCTGGTAGCTCCTGCCACTGCCTGCTGCTGGAAATGCAGCTCTGGGCCACACAGGGCTTTGGGCATCCTTCTGGGGAGCACGACGCCAAGCCCAAAATAATGAGCTCTGCTAAAAAGCCGGGTGTGTTAATTTGTACTTGGCACCGTGTTGGGAAATTCATGCAACCTCAGGCTGGCAGAGAACGGGCAGCGCTTGCCAGCATCTGCCTGCAAGTGGCCATGCAAGTGTCCCCTAAGTGTGCTCCTAGTGTCCCCCGTCCAGGTCTGGGGATGCTCCCAATGGAAACGGGCAACACTGAGAAACTGAAGTGCGAGGAAGGAAAAGCAAAACCCCAGGAGTGCTGAGAGCAGGTGGGAGCAGGAGCTTTCCTGGGGCTTTCACTCCTGCTCATACAGCTCCTCCGGGTCTGTGTGTGGAGAGGTCACAGAGAAACGTAGCGATAGAATTTCTCTCCAAACTTGTACCCTGTTCTAATCTCCTGTGTTCTAGGAGGGAGTATGGGGAGAGGAATTCAGAGAAAGCCTTTTTCCAAAAGCCTCAACTCTTTGGAAAAGACAGAAGACACAGGGGTGTTTGCAAATTGTGAGTGACACCATCTACTAATACCCAGGGCAGAAGGCAGTGGGCACCACCCAGTGAATAGAAAAGTCCCTTTTTCCTCTCTGTAAAAAGGTGAAGTCACTTATATTTTCACGTATTAATATGTGAAAATGGCACATGCCCCTCCCTTCCACAAACCCTTTACCCATTGGCAAGGAAACTCGGTGGCAGCTGAGTGGCTCAGGGGACAGGTCAGCCTGGCCAAGGTGCACCTAGGGCCACCGGCAGCTCAGTCCTTTGGCAGGTCCTAGAGCATCGCTCTGTCTCTGCTCACGATAAATTTCCTTCTCCTTTCCAGCCCTGCTCGTTATTCTGTTTTCCCTTCTTCCCTGGCATCCACTCCTTTGAGGGCAGTCGGCACTCATTAAAGCACTTTACTGGATAAATGATTTGCAGTCTCCTGTCTCTGTATCAAAACCCCCCATCTATTCCAGCTTTAAGTATCTACATAATAAAGTACTTAAACCTTCTAATACATGATTCCCTGAGCAAACTTTCTCTGCATTCAATTTCAGTGGAACAGCTTCTTTCTTGCTTGGTAATACCAGCAGATCACAGATGAATGAAGGGATTTTGTCTCAAATAAAAATACAGGGCATTAGGATTCTTCACCACGCCTTCTACATTTCCTCACCCAGCTAATAGGTATTATTCTGGTAGTTATATTTTAGGATGTTTCCAACCGCTCATTCATGTTTGTTTTTCATAATTGGGATTCCAAAGTATTTGTTCTACAACTGCAGCCAAGGGAGCATATTTCATTCTTAGGAGGATCCAGCAATTTAGGGAAGTTGCATCAGAAAAAAAAAAAAAAAAAAAGGAGAAAAAAGAAAAGAAAAGAAAAGAAATACTGTTATTTGCCGCCTTCTAGGTGTGTGTTTAATTTCCCTCCCTCAAATGGGGGATTCATGACTTCCCAGGGGTCGCTGGACCATTTCAACAACCTCCTCCCAAGCAAGGTGAGCTCCTTCTGCCGAAGGTCCCTCAATTCATGGGTGCCCAGAAGCGGCTGCAGTTTCTAAAAGCACATAAATATGTGGTGTTACCTTTGGTCCTGTCTGGCCTGGCATTCCCCGGGCACCGTCACTGCCAGCTCGTCCCTGCAACAGAGAAAAGCAAAGTCAAATACAAAGGGTAAGGCAGGACCGCAGAGACATCTGCTCTTGGGTCTGTGGCCGAGCGAAGTTTGATTTAAGTGGGATCTCGCCGGCTGGGGAGCAGCTTCCCTGGGCGAGGGAAAAATGTTGGTTTGTGTTTGAAGCATCATCCCAGGCTCAGCCTGGCACTAATGAGGGGCGGGAGACAAATGGCAGCAAAGTTTCTTCTCTATGTAGGATGCTGGGAGATGGTCATTGATTTTAATTTGAAATAATTATCTTCCAGCATACTCTAAGATATGCTAATGATGATGTCTGCAAATTGAAATGAGATCACTTTTTTTTTTTCTTTTAAAAAAGAAAACCAGAAGTGGGTCACACAAAAGACTTTGTTTCTTCTTCTGGCAAGTCAAATCACAACAAGCCAGAGGATGGCATAAAATAAAAATCAGCATCAGGGATGTTGACAGAGCAAGGGAGCTCGATTTATAGCAGCTCCTAAAACCCTCCAGGGACCGAGACCTGGGGACCGTCCAAAACCAGCCCAAAGCATTTATGGAGCTACAACCCCACCACCACAGAGCCAGAAGAAAAACAAAGACAAAAGAGTGGGAAGCGTGGATCTGCAGTTCTCCCCACACCACCCAGAGCTTTTAGTTCTCATCCTCATTTGTGTCCGCCTGGATGGACGGAGAGGTTCTGGACAAGCCACCGGTTGGCCACCCGCCCGCTCTTGTGCAACGCTCCCGGTGCTCACGAATTCTTTGGCAGCAGAGACAATTTCTAGCGGAAATTGTAGCTAATGCGGTCGTCAGCGCAGCTCCCAGGACACTCACCCTGCGGCCTGGTTTTCCTGCCGGACCGGGAGGACCCTGGATGCCTCTTGGACCCTGAGATGCATCAAGGAGAGAGGAAGAAATGCCATCAGCCAAAGACAGGACAGACAGACCCAGTGCCTGCTGGCATCTCAGATCAGATTGGGGCTGTGAAGGTCATTGGAGCTACAAAATAGGAGGGCAACCCTTTGAGCAGAGCCCGTGATTCAAAATACACAGGAAAGGCTTGGGACCGAGCATCTCTGGAGAGGAACTGCACACAGTTATCTATGAGGAGGCCTTTGCCCTGTGAGTAGCTCCACATGGTGGAGACAAACCATGTCCCCCACCACTGGAAAACAGAAACTTTCCCTTAATGCAGGATTTATGGCTCAGAACAATTTTCTCAGCGTTAGTGATGTCCCCAGACTCCAACTTATCTCATATCTGCAGGACTCCTCCACAGATACCTTTGCAGTAGAAGACTACCACCTGCAGAATTTTACACTGTTGGCTTAAAATTACATCTTGAGCTTGCAGTTGGATACTCGAAGGGACATTTAAATGCAAAACAGATGTTCCCACACCTTTCTACTTTCGGCTGGCACTGGGTTACTGAATCGCTCCTTCACAACAACCTCTAAAGAACCGGCTGCTCCACACCTTTGCTTCCCCCTGATCCTCCTGGTCGCCCAACCTGTCCATACTCACCTGAGGTCCCATTTCTCCAGCTTCCCCCTTTAGTCCTCCACTTCCTGGGGGTCCCTTCAGACAGAGAACATGATTTATTACTTTTTTTTTTTTTTTTTTCCACAACAGTGCCAGAGGAAAGAATCAGACCATGATAAGAAAGAGAGAGTCATTCATGCAGGTAACCCAGAGCATCCATGGAACTGGTGCCAACTGGGTCTGCTCCTTCCTCGCTTCCCCATTCACTTACCATGGGGCCCGGGCGCCCTGTTAGTCCCATTGGACCCGCTGGTCCTCTCAGTGCCAGCTGCAACAGAAAGAGAAACGCTGCTCAGTTGGTGTCTCTGCTTCATTGCTGCAATGGGACTAAGACACCATTGTGCCACCAGCCACAGGTTCTCTCCATGCCCTGGATGATGAACATGAACCTCCACAAATTCCTTGAGCAACATCCATACCCTCAGTGAATTCATAGAGTCACAGAATGGTTAGAGTTGGAAGGGACCTTAAAGATCATCAAGTTCCAGCCCCCCCTGCCCTGGGCAGGGTCACCTCCCACTAGACCAGGTTGCTCAAAGCCCCATCAATTCACCCAAGAACATCCAACCTGCTGCTCCACCAACTCTTTTCTGCATCCACAAATGGCCAACCTCCTCAGATGGTACATGGGTCTACGGAGAGGACGGATGGATCCATCCCATCTGCCTGAAGGCATCCTCCCCACACACACCGTGCACATGAACCACAAAACCCCTGTACCCCAACAAAACACTATAAACACACCTGGCCCAGCCCAGGGCCGATGGAGGGGTGAGGAGTCACCTGCCTTTAAACCAGATGAGAATCCATCTCTGCAGATCGGATCCCCTTTTCCATCACCACGTACAGACACAATTAAATGGACACCTTTGGCAATACATTATTGAAAACAAATAGAAACACTTTGCCTGAGGAGGCTACAGGGGTTTATTCACATATATTTATGATCCCAGTTCTGCTTAGGAGGATTTTTTCTTTATGATCCTATAAGTTTTATAAGTTTTGGAGGATTTTTTTCCCCCCGTTTTTTGGTTACTATTTAATATCCTACAAAGCAGAATGACATTTCTATTTGCAACGGGGAGCTTTCAGCTCAATAATTAAGGAGTCACGTAACCATGCATCAAGTCAGTAATTTCCACGGTGGGTAACGGGGCTGGTCCACACGTTAAAACATCACTTGGACAATTTGTTCCCTCGTGACAATTCAACATTTTAAGAGAGTTGTAATTATCTGTGTACGCCAGTAATTAAAATCTATCCGTGATTGCACTTGGAATGGCATAAATATTGCACAAATGCTAGATTTTGTGGCATCTTTTTACAACACCCCATTAAAAGGGAGATGCTCTGAAACAGCACCGGCTGGGACAACGTTTGGCGTCTAATGAAAGCCAAATTTTAAAGGAATAAATCAACCTAATAAGGCAATTAACGACAACGATAACAAGAAAAACAAACCCCTGAAAAGGAAAGAAGATATCCCTCCCCCCATGCAGGACTCCTTTGCCATTCCTGCTGTATCCTGTAACTTCCCCACAAAAAATGTTAATTCTTTCCCTTTCTACTTGGGTATCACGGATTTCAGCTGAAATTATCCGACAATAGGCTGAAGTTAAACAAGAAATGCATATTTTTTCCTTCATGGAAATATTCAGCTTTTCATCCCCAGCCCAGAAGTCACCCAGGATTTGATTGCTTTTTAAGTTTTTCCCAAAAATTAGGTATTAGAAAAATCGGGAAAAGGGACTTTGAGGGAGGGAAGAGAGGTTCTTTTTTTTTTTCCTTAGAGCCACAATTTTCAACAGGCAGGAAAAAAAATAAAAAAGAACAAAACCAGAGAGTCTGAGAAAGCAGATGCTTCTCATGAAATGTTCATCTGGTCAAAGCCCCTATTTCCCAGCAAAATAAAATGCTCATGGAAAAACTGTAGGCGGCCTTGAAATTAAGACTGACAAGGTAACACCAGCAACATAATCCACCAATATTATTCTCAGCGCAAGGTTAATGGACAGGAAAATGCAGTGGCTGGTGGCATCAGAGCCTCGTACTCTACCTGAATACGGATGAAATCAAACTCCTGTGTAAAACGGGAGTTGGATGGAGACCAGAACAGTCAAAACCCTCCTTATAAACCTACAAAGGCCGTGTGCCAGCCAGCTGGGTGGAGACCCCAATGGGTTTTATATCATTCCAGGGTGAAATACATTGCTTTTTAGCCTGTTGCAGCACACTGGCCCCAAACCCCTGAGCTAAAGTGACTGTCAACAACTCTGAATAACAGCCCAGCTACATCCGAGCCCCACACTCCAGCTGCAGACAGATGTGGGCTTCCGACCCAAGGAGCACGCCTCAGCTCCATCCCTAGATGATTGTTTTGGGAGGCAAGTCTCAAAGGGACATGTGAGGACATCGCTCCTCTCCCAGCCAAATACAATCTTATATTTCCACTTTTACTTCAAGGGTGTGCTTACAGCCTGAATTTGGTCCCTCCTGGGCAAACACAGTAGAATGGCACTTGTAGGGTCCCCACATGTTCCCCTCCTCTGTAACTATGCTCCTTGCACCTCTGCTCTTGACGTGCCAATGATCTAATGTACCTTCACACAAGCACTCGTGGAAGAAAAATGTCAAAGCTGTACTGGCTAGAAATTAAGCTTTATTTTTAGCAGATGAGTTTGAAGCCTTTTACACTAAGGAACTCATCGTGTCAGGGAACAGAAGTTATACTGGGAGCGTGCATGGCCAATCTGGTTTCCCATAATTAACGCTGCTAGGGATTATTTGATCATCAATCAATATCCGAAGCAAAAAAGGTTGCATAATTAGTTATCCTGTATTTCCAAATAAATGCATTAATGAAAATTGCAGTCTGCCTGTTGGTATCTGCGGGGCTGGGAACAGCTTACATCTGTGACATACATTTAATTATTACTATTTACTGGGAAAAACTCAAAAAAACCCAAAACAAAGCAAGCAAGCCCCCACAGCACACCCCACAACTGTTCACAAAGGCTCTCAAAACTGTCAGATAACCGGCAAACACTGCTGAAGCCAGCAGGTCTGTGTTTACTGACACCAGCAGAAGACCTGGTCCAAGGTCTGTCAGCAATTTAAACCCATGGTTCCAGGAGCTGGGCTGTTGCTGGCCATTAGCGAAAGGCCAAGTCATCCAGATATCATCACCTGAAGTCACACAAGCAATTCCATCTCAGATGAGAAGCTGTTACCACCACCAGCGCCAGAGATGGTTCAACTATGAAGACATCTCCTGTGACACATTTATTCTGATCTTCCTCTTCTTCCTTAAGCACCTGCTGCAAGAGACATCCTCCCCACCACCCCTCACTTACCCTAGCCTGCTGCAGGATGGCTTGGGCTTGGGCCTCCTGGGCTGAAACAAGAGGTCCTTTTGAGCCAGCATCTCCTCCTCCACTAAAGCGAAACTGATGGGAACAAGATGAAGAAAGCAGGTCACAGGGTTGCTGTTCCTCCAACCCGTCACGCTAGCCTGACTCCTAAACAACTCTGTTCAGCATGACTGATCCAACCCCATCACTGTCCTCCCAGACCACCCCATTAACCATCATGTTCTCAGGTCAAAGAGCTCACAGGCACAAAGCAATTCTTTCCCATGTCCGTACCCACACAGCAAATTCTGCCAGCTCAACGTAAAGCACAATAAGAGGGATTGTAGGCTCTGAACTGTAGGGACCTCACACATCACCATTCAAAAGTACATCCGAAGTTCTCACAGGGCTAATATTTCCTGTGCGGACGCTGTTGGCCCATAGACCCCCGGAGATGGGGTTGCATCAGGTTATTTGACTGCAGCTGCCTGTGATCCCTGGGAAAAAGGCTGCATTTCTCAAGTGTGGCAGTGGGCTTCAAAGAACAGAGTTTGGCCAATTGTTCAAACCAGGATCCTTCAGCACACAAAGGATGTAGAAAATCCCAAGCATTAATGCTTTATTTTCCCAAACTTGAAAGGGAAGGAGTTTAATGTTTTCTTCTGCCTCTTCCACCCCCAACAGCTACAAGTCCACTTGTTCGGACACACACCCTTCTCCTGCCTGGACTGCTTGCGTGTTTGGGATTTTGCAAGAAGGACTCTCCAGGCTCCAGAACCTACGTGGAAGCCTCCTTCACCTCCATCTCACCTCTGCCTTTGGCTTGGTTGCCTCTAGGTATATGACCACGCCAATTTGGCAAGTGGATTCAAAGAGATGTAATTTATAACCTAAGGCTGGTTACTGTAGAGGCCAACAAATGTATTGTAGTGGCCAGTTAAGCTCCACGTTGAGCATTTGGCCCAGGATGTCCTAGGCACCCTGCCAGGAACCTACACAAGTATTGCCCTCCCATTTGGAGCCTGTACAAGAGCGTCGTGGTTTTTCACTAAAGATTCTTTCCCTTTGGTACCTAACCACTTATTTTCAGCAGCTGGTTTCCTTAGGGTTTTCTCACATCAAAGCAAGACACAAAATATAAGCCATCCCTTCAGCATCCCAGGACCAAGATAGTTGACTCGGTGCTTGCTACCTTCACAGAGAAGGGAAAAAAAAATAACCTGAATGGAAATTAACCACTGGTCATCAAAAGAGACCAGTTCATTCAGGTACTTACAATTTTGGCACCTGCTTTGAAGAGTTGTTAGAGGTTCCTCACTGTAGGAGGGAGGGTTCTGCCTGGAAATCAGGCTTTTGAAGGTGTCTTCAGTCACTTCTTTATGACTTTCCTCCTCCAACTCCATGCCCAGTCAGAAACATTTAAGCTTATTCATCACTTCTGGAAATTTTAACCTACCTGCCCTGTGCTTTTGACCAGTGAAGAAGTTACAGGACTTTGCAAAAAGAAAATTTACAAGGGTAACCATCTGGATCCATCTTTTATACCTAGGAAAATGTGACCTCAGTGTAAAAGAGATGGGAGACCCCTGCAAGAACAGGCACCAACTATTAAAATGCTTTTTTTAGTTACACTTGTACTTACAGGCAACATCAGCATTGTCCCTGGTGGTCCTGGTAAACCATCTGCTCCTGGAAGACCTGGGCGACCAGGTGGTCCCTACGGGAAGAAGAAATAAAAATAAAATTCTAAAGTGTCGTTTTAGTCACGCCCATAGATAAGTAGTTGTGGCTGTAAAGGCATCTGTCGCGATACAAAAGGCTCCCTATCTTGACAGACGGCCATTAAGCAGGTAGGCATCCCAATGCTATGGCATATTTTGTGGATGCACGTCTGTAAGCATGTATGATTTTTCTTTGTAATGCCCTCTTCTTACATCCCAGCCCCCAATATTTCCAGGGTCTGCCATATGCAAGTTTCCAGTGAGCAATAAAAGTGTCCACAATGTTCCAAGTTAATGGAATCAATGTTTAGTTGGGTCTGTTAAAGCCTATTAAAAAAGTATATGAAAATTCATAACTCAGGTCAGTGAGATAGAAATGTAGAAAGATAAATCCATTTCTGTACACGTTCAGTCATCTGGGTCATTCCATTTTTCTCTCTTCTGTCTGTTTTTTTTTTTTATTTTTAGTCTTATGAGGCTACTTCCATCTACAATGGAGTGATCCTGTCAACGGCTGTAAATCAACAAAATTCTGAGGATCTCCATGGAGCTGCGCTGATTAACATCTTTAACTGGTACTAAAGAAACGAGTATGCAGTAAAAGATCTATTGATGAAGCTATATATAATCAAATATGGCCAATTTTCCTAAGACAGCCAATAGATTACTTGTACTCCCAACTGGGCACTTGGCAAAAAGTTGAAGTTAACCCAAATTTACACATCCATCCAGCAATCTTACATGCAAATGAGAATGACATCCAGCTACTCGATGTGCATACCCAATTGCAATTTTCACACCAGCTTAACGAGCTGAGGGCAAGAGTGCCTCGCTCAAGTCCCAGTGAGGCCAAGAGGAGCCTTAGTGCTCATTTCATGGTGAGACAGACAGGGCTGCCTGGCCACCAGCTCAAGCTTGAGGACTTGGATGCTCCTCTACTTCGTAAGCGCTAACAATAAATCTATCTAGGGGGAAAACTTAGAAGGACAAGCAAGAAATAACCACATTAGTCCTCACTCTCTTCAACCTGCCCGAAGCCCACACAGGCACCAAACAAAAGTAGAAATAAACCCCCGCCACAAATTGCAGTTATATATGGACACGCCACGGGGATGCAGAAGAGCCAGACCCTGCCCCAGAAAATCACACTCTCACCCCACGAGGCAAAGGGAGGTGGGTAATGGCAGGAGGGGGAAGAGGGAAAGAGAAACACGTTACAAAGCACTTAAACATCAGAACGTTTTAAAAAACCAGCCAAGCAAACCAAAACATGTGATGTGTTATCCTTGCCTCGCTGTCTTCTAGCGAGATCTCGGTGCGCCTCTTTGCCTTTCTCCCATTCCCTCTTCTTCCATCCCCTCTATGCCGGGCTCGACTAAACAACTCGTCGTCTCCCTCTTAAAAACGAGCCCAAAACATTCAAGCCACAGATTTCAAGCACTAAATTAGAGCCTGGCCCCAGAGTAGGGGTGAAGAGCTGCTGTTACTCCACCCTGCCCCGGTCCCTGCATCACCCCAGCTGGGCTGGGGCTGGACCCACACCACAATTACAGGGCAGAGCAGCGCTGGGGACCAGGAGCCGAGTTCTGCATCGCAACCGGCCTGGAATAACAACGCTGCTCTCAGTGCTGCAGCAGACAGTCCTGCAGCCACTGATTTATCAGAAAAAAAAAAAAAAAACCAAAC